>CP139506.1:32000292-32055922 GCA_021014915.2 Artemisia tridentata subsp. tridentata | reverse complement strand
TTTTTTTGTAATGATAGATCTTTCTAACTCCCTTTTGCACATTTAGTCCTTTAACGGTCGTTATCTCTAACCCCGTTAAGTACTAACTATCGTTAAGTGTTATTTAGTGAAATGAATAATTAAAATATAAAATATATTTAATTAATTCAAACCATTGGAACTCTCACGTATTGTGTGCAATCCCGAGTCTCAGGTTCGAAACCGGACATACGTATATTAATATTTATACATAAACTCTAACAGCTCCCACTTGGATAAACATTAATATAGTAATGACATGGGCTAGTCTAGCTTAACAGATCCCAATGCCCCCAGCTCGATCCGAGTATGGTTTTCCTGGAAAAAACCACGTGATGATTTAATCATCATACTTATCCTTTTGTTACTAATACCGTGTTAATTTGGATATGGATCTTTGTCATTCCATAATTAACAGTAGTTTCTCGTTTATACATAATTGATCAAGATTACCAAAACATCTGAACGTTTTCCAGATAGACTTTGGGCGTGCGCACGCAAACATCTTGTCAATCCTACGAGTGGCCAAGCAGTATTAAAATTCAACACAAAGTTGAAGGAACAAATCCTTTATTGACTACGAGCATAACCTCGAACTTCACATCATTTCTGAAAATAGCCCTTATAACTACCTTTTACGGATAGCGTTAGACTATCTCACAGAAAATGAGCTACATCCTCGGCAATTATCTGGCATCTCAAGTCTGAGGATAAATATTCATGATATACTTGATGACTATGATCCATAAAGTATAATCATGTGGTTGGGATAAGTCCTATATTCAATTTATCCAATATTGAATATCATGTGACATTGGTGTCTCAACCTTACAGTACATTCTACCAATCCTCACATTTGTCTTAGTTCAATAATATTCCCATATTATTAATTGACAACGGACTATTTAGAATAAATAAATTATTCACGGATTTAAACATGCAAATATAGGACACAAATATTAATAATGATAATAAACGTTATCCGCACTTTATTTCATTAAAATAATAATTGTTTACACGTCCCTTATCGAAATACTAATCCAACAGATTTACATGAAACTATCTGCTAAACGAAGACCAATACCCTGAGCATGACGAGTAAACGTTTCCTTAGGTAATGCCTTCGTGAAAGGATCAACCAGATTGTCATCTGTGTGAACTTTGAGTACTTTTATTTCACCATCATCGACTTGTTCTCGAACATAGTGATACTTTCTTTTAAAGTGTCTGGCGCCTTTCATAACTCCAGGTTCATTGGCGAATGTGATTGCAGCAGAGTTATCGCAATACACATTTATAGGTAATTCAATTGATGGCATCACTCCAAGATCCTTAATGAATTTCCTTATCCAAACAGCTTCTTGTGCTGCTTCTGATGCAGCAATGTACTCAGCTTCTGTAGCAGACATGGCCGTTGTACTCTGCTTCTTACTCTTCCAGTCCACAGCTCCTCCATTTATGACAAAAACATAACCCGTCTGAGACTTCGTATCATCTTTATCAGTTTGGAAGGACGCATCGCAGAAACCTGTAACATTCAGTTCTGCGTCTGGATTTCTCCCGAAAACAAGAAACATATCTTTAGTATTCCTTAAATACTTAAGTATGTTCTTAACAACATGCAAGTGATCTTTCCCTGGATTCTGTTGATAACGACTGGTCAAATTTTGAGCGAACGCCACATCTGGCCTTGTACATCTAACTGCATACATGATAGATCCTACTGCCGAAGCATATGGAATTTTCTTCATGTATGCCACCTCTTCAGGTGTAGAAGCACACATTTCGCTGCATAAGCCGTGTTCCACTTGCATGGGCAAATGTCCCTTATTGGAATTTTGCATATTGAATCTCTTCAATATTTTATCCATGTAAGAACTTTGGCTTAATCCGATTAACCGTTTAGATCTGTCTCTATAGATCTTGATTCCAAGGATGTAAGCTGCTTCTCCTAAATCCTTCATGGCAAAGCAACTACCAAGATAATCCTTAACTTCATTAAGGCTTGGTATATGACTTCCCATAATCAATATGTCATCGACATATAGGACAAGAAAAGTAGTGTTACTCCCACTAACTTTGTGGTATACACATGGCTCATCGAAATTTTGAGTAAATCCAAACTTCTTGATTTCCTCATCAAATTTCTTATTCCATTGCCTGGATGCTTGCTTCAATCCATAAATGGATCTTTGAAGTTTGCATACACGCTCAGGAAATTTTGGATTCACAAACCCCTCAGGTTGTGCCATATAGATGTCTTCATCTAGGCGACCATTTAGAAAGGCGGTTTTGACATCCATTTGCCAAATCTCATAGTCATAGTAGGCAGCTATGGCTATAAGAATCCTAATAGCTCTAATGTCGGCCACAGGAGAAAAAGTCTCCTCATAGTCAACACCGTATGTTTGGGTAAAACCTTTAGCCACCAAACGAGCTTTGTAGGTGTGTACGTTGCCATCCATGTCAGTCTTTTTCTTGAAGAGCCACTTACACCCAACTACCTTAGCATTGGGTGGAAGGTCTACTTCAATCCAGACTTTATTGTCTTTCATGGATTGCATTTCCCCATCCATGGCTACTTGCCATTTTTCCTTTTCAGGACTATTAATGGCAGCCCTATAATTAGTTGGTTCATCAATGTGATCCAATAGTATAGTTTCCTCATCCTCTATGTTTAAACATAGACGTTCAGGAGCCTATGTAGATCTTGAAGACCTACGGACGGGTACCACTTCTACTTCAGGTGGAGGACCTAAACTTTCAGGTTCCACAGGAAGTGTGTTAGTGTTCTCAGAAGGTGACACATCTTCTTGATCATTTTCAAGATCATATACTCTCCCACTAAATTCTTGAGTCAAGAAACTCTCCTCAAGGAATTCACCATATCTAGCCACAATGACTTTATTTTCTGGTGGGAAGTAAAAGTAGTAACCCCTTGTTTCCTTAGGGTATCCTACGAAGATGCACTTAACAGATCTTTGTTAGAGCTTGTCAGGTGAGTCACGTTTAACAAACGCCTCACAACCCCAGATCTTTAAGTAAGACAAGTTGGGAGCTTTTCCAGTCCATAATTCATATGGTGTCTTATCAACCTTCTTAGTTGGAACCATATTAAGTATGCGAACAGCACTTTCAAGAGCATAGTCCCAAAAGGATAAGGGAAGAGTTGTAAGATTAAACATAGATCGTACCATGTCAAGCAATGTACGATTTCTCCTTTCAGATACACCATTTTGTTGTGGAGTATAAGGAGAAGTGAGTTGTTGGACAATGCCACACTCAGCTAGATAATCTTTGAACTCTTGGCTCAAATACTCACCACCACGATCGGATCGAAGAGCCTTAATCTTCTTACCGAGTTGTAATTCCACTTCACTTTTAAAAACCTTGAATGTCTCAAAGACTTCATGTTTGTGTTTAAGTAAATAAACACAACCATAACGACTATAGTCATTCGTAAAGGTTAGGAAGTAGGTAGCACCGCGTTTCGACACGTGTCTAAGTGGACCACACACATCCGGGTGTATCAATCCAAGTAGATCCGAAGCCTTTTCCATATTGCTATGGAAAGGTTTCCTCGTCATCTTCCCAGATATGCAAGATTCGCATTTATCAACTGAATCATCATTGATATTAGGTAAAAGCCAATCACTTAGCAGCTTTTCCATGCGTTTCTTGCCTATGTGGGCAAGGAGACAATGCCATAAATAAGACGAGTCCAAGTTAGACTTGACTCTCTTATTTCCGATGCTATACATAGAATTATTTCTATTGGATACATGGTTCTCCATGTCAATTTCAAACACACCATTTAATGGAATAGCATTAAAGTAAAAAACAGAATTTAAAAAAACAGAAATTCCATTATCATTAAAAGTATGCTTAAAACCCAAATCCAATAACAAAGAAACTGAAACGACACCTCTAACAATAGAAGGTGCGTAATGACAATTGTTCAACACTAAAATTAAACCAGAAGGTAAAACTAGCTCAAAAGTCCCTATGGCTTCTACTGCTGCACGTATTCCATTTCCCACGTACAAGTAGCATTCCCCATAGTTCAGCTTCTTCGCTCCTCTAAGCCCCTGCAATGTATTACAAATGTGAGTACCACATCCTGTATCATATATCCAGGCATTTTTCTTACGAGGAAAAGAAAATAATTCAACCATAAAATACCTGAAGTGCTGGCGCCCTGCTCAGCCTTGGCATTCTTATTCTTGCGACACTCCTCAAGTAGCAATGGACAGTCCCTCTTCCAATGTCCAGGAGTATTGCAGTGGTGACAAGCAGCCATATCCTTTTTAGGATGATCCTTCTTGGGAGGAGGATTCTGCTTCTTTGGCTTTTGCTGATAAGTCACAATTTGCTTGCCCTTGTCAGCTTTGCCCTTTCCTTTCTTGTTCACATGCTTCGGTTTACCGGGCTTAGCTACTCTACCACCTCTAATTGCCATCACAGCAGGTGTAGCAGGTGTAGGAGCTTTCTTAGTGAGTCCTTTCTCATAATCAATGAGTAATGCATGCAAGTCAGAAAATGTTGTCTTCCCCTTGCAATGCATGTTGAAGTTGCGCACAAATTCACCATACAATTCCTTATTGAGGGATCTATTGATGAGGCCAACTTTAACATCTTTCGCATACCTGCATTCAAGTGCATCCAATTGGTCAAGATAACCTTTCATTTCAAGCACATGAGTACTTACGGGTGTTGTTGCTTCCTGCTTGCACTTGCCTATGTTGTCAAGTACATCATACAATTCAGCCATGGGAGGTTTCTGAAACATGCGTGTCAGTTCCTCATTCATGTCTTTCGGGCCATATTGCTCAAACTGTTTTACCAGCTGAGTTTCCATTCCTGATAGCATGAGACAAGCCGCATCATTGTGCTTGTCATAAGCTTCATTGAACTGCCTAAGTATTTCATTAGACGAGTTAGCAGGAGGAGCAACCGGAAGGGGCTCACTAAGACATTCATAATGTTTGGCAATCCTAAGAACAAGCCTTAGATTGCGATACCAATCGTTGAAATTCTTAGTCCCAGTCAATTTCTCTTTTTTAAGCATCATCTTGAAACAAGAGGTTAAGTTTGACGAGTTTCCGGGTTGGGCCATTTCTACAGAAAAAAGTTCAAAAGTTAGTACTTTCGATAATAAACATTTCAAGAAAATTAAACACCCATTGGTTAAAAAACCATTTAATTTTCACTGAAAAATAGGATCCTAATTGACGTCGTTTCATTACATCAGCTGAGGCTGCTAGCAATAAAAGTACTCAACAAGGTACGGGATCACCCAATTGCCAATTTTCAATTGCAATTCCTAGAAATCATGGGACTTACATTATATTGCCAACCTCGGTTGCAAAATGTAAGCATGTTTCATCCCCAAATCTTTATGCCTTGACGCCGTTTCATTACATCAGCTGAGGCTGCTAGTAATGAAAGTGCTCAATTAAGTTAACCAATTTAGAAACTTGTAAATTGACGCCGTTCCATCACATCAGCTGAGACTGCTAGTAATGGAAGTGCTCAATTTACCCCTATTGACTTCATTCTTTGAATCATCACATCAGCTGAGGCTGCTAGCAATGATAGAATGTCATCTTAGGTGTTTCCTTGTTAATTGGTTGGCATATCACTTAAATTTTTAGGGTAATAAATTTTGATGTGTAAAATCAAAAAATATGTACAAAGATGTCATGCATTCATCTTTGTATCATATATGTTTTCAAAAACAAAACCGTTTACTCATTCGTAGCTCAAATCATCAAAGTTTTTAATTGAGGCGTTGAGCAAATTACAACATTGCCTTAAGATGCTTCGTACTTTTTCATGGTGTACTTGGTAAGTCTATTATTGACGCACATGCGAGCGGAGGGGCAAACGTCCGCCGAAGCTAATTAAAAACGCGCCCCTTTAAGGTCACAATTTAATGCGAACCAACCTTATACCCACTTTATAGTTTGTCAATAATAGGTCCGCCGCTTCGACCACTTTTGTACAGTCGCAATCAATCAACTAAAAAAATATGATTTTCTTGCTAAAACAATTTCATGTAGTAATTTATTAATTGCTAGTCTCGCCTGGGAGCAAATTACCGTGCGAAGCGAACCACTATCGGCACATAAGACTTGGCAATAAATAAAATTACTACAAAGGTTTCATAGTTATTAAGTCCATTTATTTTTTATGAAAAATTACCCTCTTTGTTGTTACAATCCATCATAATTCAACACAAAGATCAAGTAATAAAATAAAATAAAAACATTAATAACACATATATGATCATAACAATATCATATAGCCACATGCAAACCTTTTCAATAAATCCTATTAATAAGTCTATGTGAAAATTATTGTATGTAATTAATAAAACTCCCATTGGTTTTCGAGCTCATTGTGCCCAATGGACCACAGACGCCAAATAACTTGGCCGCGTAAGTTTTAATTAATTAGATACCACATTGCACATAACCAATTTATTAATATTTATTAGGGTCTTCCCTAATTTAAGATTTATCTTAAAAAACATGTAGCAAATAAATAATCAAACATTCCATGACAAAATATGCAAGATTTTGTCATGGATCCCATATTGCACATATTATCATGTCAATATTATTTTTAGTACGCTTTCTAATTAATGACATCACATAAGGTATTCATTAATTAGCCCTAAAAATTGCATGCAATCCTAGGGTTTCTACAAGTTTTAATTAAAAAACCTAAAACCCTAATTTTTAATAATGGGTGTCGACCCATATTAGGGTTTATAAAAAAAATTAAACAAACCCTAGACAATAAATTGCATGTTATCTCTACAAGATTCAATTTTTAAGGTTTTAGTAATTAATTACATGTTTAAAACGAGGCTCTTGATGCCACTGTTGGTTTTTGTGAATCATATAAATACTATAAACACATAACCATATAGATCACGCAGCGGAATGGATCATAAACATATAATTAATTAACTAAAAGAAAACGTACCTTATTTGATTCCTAGCAAGAACAAGGAATCTCTTCAACAAGAACAAGATATATAAACCCTAATTGGGATTATATATGGATCGAACACCTCCAAGAATCACAAGCTTAAATAAGCTTGTCACTCGTTCTTGTACACACGAGATACTAGCGTTCCAATGGGAAAAGCTAGGTTCAAGATCACTAACAACCAAACACTTTATTGCTAATAACTTAAGCCGAATTCCCTAGTGGGAATAAAAAATGTCGACTAGCCTTAGCAAGAGGAAGAGAAAGAAGAGAAGTTTGGCTATAGTTAGGGATTCAAGATTAGGGAAAAACTAAACACAAGTGAATTGTATTTATAGGCAATCCCTACCTTGTTCCCTTAGCTAACCAAACCGACCCCCAAGCCCATAGGCAATAGATCGGCCGAAGAACCCATGGTTATGGGTTCTAGATCTTTCTAACTCCCTTTTGCACATTTAGTCCTTTAACGGTCGTTATCTCTAACCCCGTTAAGTACTAACTGTCGTTAAGTGTTACTTAGTGAAATGAATAATTAAAATATAAAATATATTTAATTAATTCAAACCATTGGAACTCTCACGTATTGTGTGCAATCCCGAGTCTCAGGTTCGAAACCGGACATACGTATATTAATATTTATACATAAACTCTAACATGACCTCCAAAAAGGTTAAAGCTTGGCTCTTAAAACATTTGAATAGTAGACATTCTAAGTCAACTTGTCGCTAAAGTGACTTATTAACTGCATTTAAAAAAATCCTCAAACACCTGATATGTTTTTTAATAGCTCAAACATTTGATGGCCCTCATCTTCGAACCATGTAGGACATATCGCTCGCTGCTTGTTTCGAATGATCATATTATGTAATATGATACATGTATATATAATATCTTGGAGATCCTTTTTATACAGCCCTCGAGCCGGAACTTTAAGCATTTTCCACTTCTTCTTCAACACACCAAAAGCCCGTTCCACATCTTTCCTTGCTGCTTCGTGCTTCCTCTTGTACAATATTCTTTTTTCATCACCCGTGGGAGGATTTGAAATGGACTTAATAAGAACGGACCATTGTGGATATATCCCGTCAGTAAGATAATATCCCCTTTATATTGTACATCGTTAGCCTTGAATTCAAGGTCTGGTGCTCTCCCAGATTTGATATCATTGAAAACAGGTGAACGACGTATATTGACCTCTCATACCGGAGACACCAAAGAACGCATGCCAAATCCATAAATCTTGGGAGGCGACAGCTTCCAATAAGATGAATGGATGTGGCCCATGATCACCCCTAGCATATTGACCTCTCAAACCATTTGGGCAATTCTCCCACTCCCAACTTGTACAATCAATGCTTCTCATCATCCCAGGAAACCCATGCTTACGCTCGTGATGAGCATATAATCTTTCAAGGTCAGTATACGTGGGCTTTCGCAAATACTCAACACCATATAACTCCATGATAACCGTGCAAAACTTACGGAGACATTCACGGGATGTTGTTGCAGCCATTGCCACATTCTCGTCAAAAGAATTAGGAACGGCTGCGTATCCCAATTGACGAATGGCCGCAGCACACTTGACAAATGGGCTAATACTAGGTATGCCCCTAGCATCAAGAGTTTGTTGAAAATAAGGAGAATAATCGGTTACCTCTCGAACAATTTATGTGAAAAGTTCTCGGCTCATTCGGAATCGCTTCCGAAATATTCTTTCGTCGAACTGCGGATTTTCGGAGAAGTACGCCGCCACTAAACGATTATGAGCACCCTCATGATCCCTACGTATGTACCTTCATGGAACTTTTGGCTGTAATGCTTGGTAAGCATTCCAAGCATACTTCCCGAACTCAAGAAACTCACTCAGAACTTCATCATCGTCGGAAGACGAAGAACCGAATAATAGCTCGAAAGCCGAAGACATAATTAAAAAAATGTGTTTGAAGGTATTGATAGAAATGTTGTTTGAATATGGATGAGAAGTTGTTTGAATTGTGTTTGAAATTGTGTGTTTAGATGTGTGTTTGAGGTTGATATTTATAAGGTTGGAAAAGTTGTTGTTGTTGTTGTTGTTGTTTTTTTTTTTTTTTTTTTTTTTTTTTTTTTTTTTTTTTTTTTTTTTTTTTTTTTAATTGCAACGGATATAATTTTTGAAAGTGTGTTTGCTTTGTTTTAAACTCGGTCGCTGAAGGGACCGATTTTACATTTTGCCTTAAACCGACCGATCCTTCACATTGGAAGCGACCGAATTATATATCGGTCGGTTTTGAATTTTTGGAGCGACCGACCGATTAATTACATTCGAGTGTGCATATCCTAACACACCATAAAAAAACACACTTTACACTAAAAAGCATAAAAACATAAATAAATAAATAAATAAATAATAAAACGTGCTATATGCACATAACTCTTGCGCCTATAACTTACATAAAACACGGTACGGGTTGCAGTTTAACCGTATTATAGGAACCATTTATGCTCTAAAAGTGCCTTTAACTCGCTGCACCAAGCAATCTTTAGGGTTTATGTCTTTATCTTCTTTGAACACCGTATTGTCACACCGGTTCACGTTATAACATGAAAAATATATGCAAGCGTGTATGCTAGTTACTCATTATCATCCCCTTTTTAGGTGAACAAAAAAAATAAGAACCAATTTGGGACCATTCACTCCACTTGGTTGGACGTATAACATCACTTAGTTTCTATGACTTAGGAACTAGTCAAGCACCGAAACATGTATCATATCTTAAAGAAAAAATCTTATTGGCCAAGAAAAGTCAAAATTTGATTCTATTTGATCAAACTCATATAAATTTCAACCAGCAAAATAAGTATTTATAAAAACACATTTGTTGATTGTGTAAAAATTTAAAAAAAACCAAAAAATTGAGTGGGTAGTTAACAAAACTTAAGTTGTTAAATTTTAAATAAATTAGATGTATTAAAATAAACCTATTAGTTTACATAATTTTTACTGTAATAACTTTATAAATTTAACAAGGGAAAAGTCCAAAAATGCATAACATATTGGCTTGGAATGTACTAGTTTTATTACCGATACGCATAACTAACTCTCACATTTAGTCTAGAAATACATAATGGGCGATGTTATCCTAACACCCCTTGTAGGGGGTGTTTCAATGATTGGATGCTGCCGCCGCTTGTACTGTCTGCTTTACGGATTGCACAATTTAACCAAAATAGGGGCCCCCATAGTAGGGGGTGTACCCCTAACACAACCCATACATAATATGACAGGTTCATTCAAGTTACCGATGATGTGATGTCTGTGACATCCAAATGTGTTTTTCTTGGTGACTTAGTTGTGTCTTCTTTAGCAAAATTTCGGCCAACACCAAGTTTAGAAAAACAAATATTATCCTCCTTTTAAAACTAATAACCACCATCACGTAAACATTTGGAATTATTTTATTATCTTTATAAACAGTTTTAGTCCATGGGAAACCCAAGCAACCCATACACACACCCATATCTCTAATCTTTCCTAACTATTGACACATTTTGTTATTATTTGTTGTTTCTAGCTTGCATGCCAGAACCAATTTTTGCATTTGACGTAATTTTTGTACCCACAAATGGTCATATTAAAACCAAATTTTTTAGGCTGGACACACTCTGTGACCAAAGCGACCTGAGTCAACGGCTGCCATGTCAGCTTTCTCTCTTCGGCGACCAGAAGCGACCGACCTGCCACACTCGGTGACCGATTTTTTTTTAATCAAACATTTAAAATAAACTTAAAATTCATTAATAATAAAAACATTACAATACTGAATTAAAAACATTACAATACTGAATTAAAAAAACGTAAACTAATCAGCTACAAATTGTATTTTGCTTTGATTTCTGCCTTAAGCTGCCTAAGATGATTTTGTTCATTTTCGGGCAATGTTGGGTCGATTTTGGTGTAGTATAAGAGAAAATCTTGGTTCTTCGTCCAATTTTTCAAGAGATCGACATGTTCTCGTTGAAGTGCTACTTTTTCTGCTTTGATGGCTAACTCTCTTTCTTTCATCGACCTATATTCATCTCCATCGACCTTCTTTTTTCCCACTTTTGATGGCTTCGATCCCCAAAAGTTCTTGCTTATCGCAGCTACAAACGATTGTGGTGGTTCACGAGAGGAGGACGATGATTTCCTCCTTGCTGCGTCACGGCCTTCTGGTCGTGATTCTCTAGTATCATCTTCAGATTCATCATCATCGACTTCATGAAAATTCAAAAGGACCTTGTGTTAACCCCGAAGTTGTTGTAGAGCCCTTTGTTTTCTTCCTACTATTCGTTCGAATAGCTTCCCCCTCCGTCTTCCAAGCATCGTGATTCCTCAAGATTTTCCAACATTCCAACAAGGTGAACTCATGCTTGTAAAGTGTACGGTATTCCCTCAACGCCTTCTCATGATCATCAACATCATTTTCACCACTACCATGGTTAAGCTTGATATTTTCCATGAGAGCAGCCAAATTTCCAACCCTACTCCTAATCCGATTCTTCCATTTGCTTGCGATAGAGTCGTAGCTTCGATCTGAACCATTTTCTTTCTTAAAATACGCTATAATCAATTCCCAAAAGCGGTTCTTGTTGACAGCGTTACCTCGTTGGGAATTTTCTAAGACAAATACCCAAGCTTTACAAAGAGCGACCTCTTCTTCCAATAATTCGAAAACTGTTTTTAATTAAAATAATAAATACGCCGTATCTGTAAAAACAGATGCGCCGTATGGCGTTAACGTTTAGAAAAATTTCTTATTAAAAACAGAATACGCCGTATCTTGGGGAAAGATGCGCCGTATTCGAATTAATTAAACGCGTTGTATTTTATAAAAATTAAACGCAATACGCCGTATCTATGAAAATAGATGCGCCGTATCGTTTGAATTAGCTCAGTACAACGATAGCAGAATACAGAAAAATAAAAACAAAAATAAACACAAACGAAAAGCAACAAAAATAAAAGAAAACAAATAACACACAAAACAGAAAATATGCAAATAATACAATGAATGCAATTAATCTAATACACAACACGGTTAGCGGTTAAAATCTAAAAATTAAAAAGAAAAACCTAATTAAAATACTAATCAAATTAACAGATAATAACAATTCACTCCCCGGCAACGGCGCCAAAAACTTGATGCGCGTGATGTGTCGTTGCGGTTTAGCAGTATTAATGCCTACTCAAGTTTTAAATTTATATTTAGCCGACTTATCAATAACACACACACTTAACGAGCAGTGTACCCGGTCAGTATGAATATAATGGTAAGTAGAGTGTCGATCACTAAGAGTGGAACGTATTATCTAGTTATTCTAATCAGTATTTTAATATCTTAAGTCAATTATACAACCTAATCTAACGCAAGGGGGTTCAGCCTGAGAGACTGGCACGTTTTGGTTGCAATTAAATAATAAACTAAACTAATGAACACGAATCAGCGATAAGCACGCACGTACACAGATAAATACTTGAGACAATAAGAAGACATGTCCTGATAATTAAGTAGCTTGTCACTTGTTTTATTGCTAGTTTTATATGAAGTGTATGTAATTAACCCTTTCTCGTTGGCTCTAATCTTATCGGCGAGTAAACCCTTAATGATTACTTATGTCTAAAAGTTATTCCTAAGTGATCAAGTTAGTTATAACCGTGGGAGCAATATGATCTTCCGTAGTCACATACGACAAGCCACTAATAGACACAGAGGTTATCAATGCACTAATAAAAGTCACCAAAGACATCAACATATAATCTTTAATTAATGGGAAAGCAGTTTTAAGGGAGTGCAACCTTTCCGTTGTCACATTACACAAGCCACCAATCCTGATGAATTAAAGTGTACTAATACTGTAACACCCCCAATTTCGTGATATGCAGCGGAATTTAAATTGGGTGTTACTTCATGGCACAACAGTTGAATAGTAGAAAACGATCACCAATTTGGTCATTTTAAAAGATTTATCATTCGAATATCAGAGTTTACAAAGTAAGTCCCAGTGGTTTCCAAAGTTTATTAAATAGGTTTTCGAATGATAATTTATAGCCTTCATAATTATTCGTACTTCTCCGTGCCATCCGTGCTTATTATGGACCTGAGATAAATACATGCTAAAAGCGTCAACACAAAGGTTGGTGAGTTCATAGAGTTTGTAGTTGAAAACTGTTGATTTACAAAATCAAAGAGTTTGTGAGTAAATATCGTTGATTTCTCAAAATCAAAGAGTTTGTGAGTTCATAGTAGTTGTGAATAAATAGTTGATTATCGAAATCAAATAGTGAGTAATACCATAGTATTTATAGTTAAACCAGTTGATTATTAGAATCAAAGTGTGAGTGAATCCATAAAGTTTGCATAAAAATCAGTTGATTTTCAATAGTTCCAAGTTTAGATAATAATTGTAACAATTACAATTATTAATAACATAAGTTGTGGGTTACGATATTATACACCCTTAGTTGGTTCGTTATAAAACAAGTAGTGGGTTAAGTTGTTATATACCCATAGTTCGTTTGTTTGCCCTAAACGGGTCAACACAAAATAGTTATTGTTTGCCAAGTAGTGATTTTCTGCTATATAGTGATAACAAGTTCAAGTTTAATAAAATAGTGGCAATACTGTATCATGACTACAGTATCGTTTTCTATTGCTCTAAGTCTCATGACACTCAACGCTTAACAGGCATCAAAAATGATGTAAAGTATAAAGGCCCTCAGGATGGGTATTTGCCAATAACCCATAAGTTTGTTCAAATAAAGTGCGCCTGGGTGGCTCATCCTAGCAGACCCAAACGGGGATTGTCAGTCCCAAATAGATCTATTCACAATTATTTACGTTCACTCGCAAGTGATTAAGGTTCATGATGTGAGGGACTTCGAACATGGCAATAAAGGTAAACTTAGGCAATAGTAATTCAGTTATAGCATACAGTTGAAAATCATTTGTGATCATGTTTATAGCAGGTATCTCTCCATGAGATATAAAAATGTATAAATGTGATTTCATAAGTTCGTAGTAATCCGCAAAAGTTTATAGTATTTTTGTAAGTAAAGTCAAGTATTACGTTTCGATAACAAGTAAAGTGGTTTATCAACTGAGTAACTAGTAAAGTTTATATGTAAAGCGAACATTTATCGCTTTCAAAAGTAAGTCAGAGTAGGTAAAAGAGTAGTCTATGGAACTCACAGTAGTATGTAAACAGTTAAAAGTACTTATGAATAAGTATAAAATATTGTATTTGAGCATGTATCTCCCCCAAAGAGTTTATAAAACAGTAAACAAGAAAAGTGGGGCTATGAACTCACCTGGAATGTAGTGTCGTAAGGAATATAATGGTGCCAAAGAGTGTGGCAGAATAGAGTAACATCAGCGATGTTAAGAGTCAGCGCACGATGATATGGAATTCGGCACGATCTAAAGAATATGAAACTTATCTTAACGTATATACTAATGCGTAATAGTCTTAACTATTCCCATTCCCGAAGGATTATTTCAATCTTGCTTTCAAAATATTTGCGTTATATCCGTTTAATAGTGTTTGGTATCGTCATACTTGTAGTGGTTTAAATGTCGAGACTCGAGAACTCACACCAAAGTAATAAACATATTACACAGGTATGCGAGAAAATAAACACGTAAGAGTCAAGTAGCATATAAGAGCTAAAGTGAGTTGACTGTTAATTTCTAGTCAATTTAATTAAAGTTGTTCCGGTTAGTTAATTTACCGAATGGTTTTAGTTTACTCGTTTTGTGTCGTTCCAAATAGTTAAATAAACGAGTAGTTTGGCTTACAAGTTTATATGTCCTTGAGTTTAATATCAAGTTAAATAACTTTTAACTTTCAAGTTTGCTATGTTGGTTGGGTTGTTTGATAGTCCAAAGTTCACGTTTCCGATTATCCATTAGCCTAATTGTATAAATTTCCAAGTTTCAATTAATAATCCAAGTTATGGCGTTGTCGGGTCAAACCAAGACTAGAAAGTCTCACTGACACCCACGTTGCTCAAAATGCACGTATTCAATTAAGGAAAGTTATGTCCAAAATAGTTATCGACACTAGATCATATGGTTCGACAACCTTTAACCGTAAATAATCCAAATCCAAGTTCAACACCGACATCAACAACCTTGACATCAATAATCCAAACTCAAAACAACCTTTAACTCTTAATCCTATCCCTCGTCCAACCCTTGGCAACAAAACCAATCCAAACCGAATAGGTATCAACGACAACAACAAATGTTAATCAACAACGATAATCAAATAAAACACGGCTTAACCACAAAGATTAAAACAGCAACAACGATATCCAAGTATACGGCCTAAAATCAAAACCAATCCAAATCAAATCCTAACTCTCTCGGCTCAATCCACAGCAACAAACCGAACCCAAAGTCTCAATCCAATCCTACTCCTCGGCTACAATTAATAACCTCCAAAACCGAACCGAAATTAAAAAAAAACAACAATAATTACTTCATCACGAAACCCAAATCAAAAACACCCTTCAATCATAATTCTTAAACTCTCGGCTATAACCCAAATAATATCAAAATAATTCCTAATCCGAATATAAAATAAAACAACAACAATCTCAAGAATAATCAATCATACCGTGAGTCTTACTCGACACCCAAAACCACTTACGATACCGATTCCGTTTTAATCATTTTTATTTAATAAAAACCTTTAAATCCTTCATTAAATACCCGAAATGATCAAGATTAAACCGAGTTGACTCGTATACGAGTCAACTCGTGCGCGAGTCATACCTGAAAATTATGATCTACACGTTGTAGGTGTCGAGAGGTGATGGTGGTGGTGATTCGGGAATGAAACTCGAATGAAAATGATGTTAGGGTGAGCTTGGTGGCGCGTGTAATAGCTCAAAAGAACGAGAATGAAATTTTTTGAAGGATGGTGGTGGCGGTGTGGTTATGGAGGCGGCGGTGGTGGTGGTTCTTGGGTTGCCGGCGGCGGCAGTAGAGAGAGGAGGGATGAAGAGAGTGTATCTCTCTTTCTTGATTTCGAGTGTGTATGAAATGCCGAGAGTTGTGAGGTCTTTTAAGGCCTTGATATTGAGTGTTCAAGTATGTATAATGATTACTCATTATAATAGCGTGTGTGAGTAGTGAAACCTGCACTTGAAATGTGTAAGAAGGGGATGATAGTTTCTTGTGGAATGTTTAGCCGACGCTAGTAACCAGGAGAAAAGGGACAAGTTAATATCATCACTTCTCTCTTGTTTGCTTTGAATGACCAGGAAAAGGGAAAATAAATATAAAGTTGTAGTGGTGTAGGTTTGTGTATAATGAGAGGGAAGAGGAGACTTATCAATAATGATAGAGGGAGAGATGGTAAGATAGATTTTCATCTATCTGTCTTTAATCTGAAAATAGGGATGGGTTGCGTACAAGTAATGGTCTGCTTTATTGTCAATACACGCAAAGGTGTTGTACAAGAAATGTTAAAATGCAATGAGTGCTATCATATAGAGACTGAGAGTATTCAGGTGAGTTTTCGGAGTAGGAAACGTGTAAGATTTATTTAGAGTGTGTATGTTACTCAAATGATGAGAGTTTATTATTGTTTTTGGCCGGCGCTCTCAACCAAAAGAAAGATGACAAAATAAATTTTAGGTGAGAATAGAAAAAGTATATAAGTCTTAATTGGTTATGTGTGGGATTTAACAATCGAGTGAGTGAGTGAGTAACTAAGTGACAGAGCACTAAAATATCCAAAGGTTGATTTTATTTCCAATGGCAAAAAGTTAGAGAAGAATTGGAATTAGTTTTGTATGATACAAAATATATACGTGAAGTGTATTTGGTTGTTGGGTCCAAATCAACTTTCAATCATGACCAAAAATATTAGGAAGTGATCAAATAGAAGTTTTTAAGATCGAGTTGGGTTCAAGGTAATGCAAGGGATTGATAAACATATTTGTGAACTCAAGTGATATCATATAACACATAATGTAATTTATTTAGAATGGGTTTTGATAACTTTGTTTTGTTAGAGATTTGAGACTATCATGGAACGCACGAATGAGGGTGACATAAAGAATGTGCGAACGTGTTACGACGTTTAGATTAACATAGTTGAATAAAAGCAAAAAAATTTAGCCCGTAAAAATGGTTAATTAAACAGTGACGATAGATTAGTCTTCGTTTACTATTTACAAATGAAAGGGAAATTTACGGGATGTTATAGTACCTACCCGTTAAACCGAATCCCGTCCCGGGATTCCAGTCTAAGGTGGTTGTCAGGGTTGTTTTGCAATAAGTGGGAGTCATTGGGATGAAGATTTTCTACATGATAAGTTGTTATGAAGTCGTATGATGTGCAATCCTCTATACGAGGTGTTGGAAGGAGTGTATGCATACACAAGGATTTCAAGTGTTGGAGTCATTTAAATTTTGAAAGAGATGAATTTATTGTGGTTTACGTGGAAATTACTATTCCCATAGTAAACATGACTTGAGAAAATTTCATTTTCGAATGGAGATTGTTATTTTATTTTTTTTCCGTGTTTTGAAAAAATCAACATGGTTCCTACTTTTGAAAATCAAAAATCTATGGGGGTAACCTACCCGTCAAACAAAGAGTTTCTAAGTAATAATAAGAGTTTCGGATCAAATAAACGTAGAGAAACAAGGGTGCGTTAGGTTACTGTAGCCATGGGCTGAGGCCCAAACGTTTCAAGGGTAAGTTTGGTTTGGCGAATATGAAATGTTGAACATACGTTCATGACATATATGGTTACGAGGTAGTTTTCGAGATTATTGAAATTTCGTATAATGTCTGAGAGTTTTGAGAGGGCGTCAGGAAGTTTACTATTTCCTAGAGGTTGAGTAGTCAAATCGTACGGAAAGTGTTATTCATACGTGGCGCGTTCATGATTTTTAAGTCATGGTGTGGCGTGTTTAACGCGATCTTTTCCTGCCTCTTGCGTTGAAATGTGGAAGCCAAAGTAAAAAAAAATTACCACGTATCCCAGAACTAGTTGCTAGTTTTAATAGACACAAATTTTGAAAGTTTTACCGTTTGAATACAAACGGTTATATTTTTCAGAATAAAATAATTGAAAAAATATTTTTCAGACCCTTATAAATACCATTGGCATGCTTGTGTTATCCTTACACACACAATCAATGGCTTGTAAGCTACCACATACCGCTGAACAATTTCAGTTGTTTATCAAGGCAGAAACCGAGGGTAGTGACGTGGATCGTCAAAATGCTATTGTGAAAGTCATCCTACAGTTTGAGGCTATGAAGCAACTGAAACGACGACTTAGAGAAAGCTATGCCATGTGCACAGACATTTCAGATGATAGGAAGTACGTGATCGACACTTTTTTGTATGATGAATATTGTAAGGATGCTGCTTTCATCGAATCGTTGTGGGCTTGTGTTCATCAGATAGAGAACCAGATTTCCAACAAGGTCCGTTGGAGTCTGGAAGAGAATGTTGAAGCTGCTAGGGTTGAACAACAACAACAACAACAACAACAACAACACACAACAACAACAACAACAACAACAACAACAAAATCCACCACCACCACAACAGCAACAACAACCACAACTACAACAAGGTGCATCAAGTTCATCTACACCAAGGGTGGTTGTGCAACAACAACATTTGCCTCATCTGGATCACTTCCAGCCAAGTTTCGAGGAAAATGTGGCAGTTGATGATGGTGGTTGGACTTCTGACATGGAGCGGGATCTGAGCAAGTTGGAAGCTCAATGGGAAGAAGAGAAATTGGCGAGCTTTGATCCTTATGATGACGGTTATCAATCCAACAACTCTCAAACCTGGGATCACCCGGACTACCTTTGAAGTCTAGTTTTATGTTTATGTGATGTTTTAATCTAGTATCGTTTGTAATGTTTAAGTATTTTGAATAATATGGTGGTTGAATTTAATTGAGATTACTGTAGAATTTACAGTGCCTGAGGTTGAAATATAGGGATCACTGTATCACTTACAGTGTTCAAGAAAAGTAGAGGCCACTGTATTTACTCACAGTGTCTGCTAAGGAAATAGGGACCACTAGAGTTTTGTGACAAATTCAAAGTGATAAGACGTAAGGTTACGAAATAACTTGAGACAATTGTAATCACATACAATGTTTGGGAGTTTAGAGGGAGCATCGTGAAATTCACAATGTTAAAGGAATAAGTAGGACCATTGTGTAGTTCAATATGTCTTAATAGTGGGTGAAGTCATTGTAATCTCATGTGAAATTTTACTATTTCCATAGTTAACATAACTTGGAAAAATTTCTTTTGGAATAACTATTGTTATTCTTTTAAATTTTACATGATTTCCAATTACAAGAATCTGTGCGGGTAACCTACCCGTTAAACAAAATATTTTGTTGATAACAGATTCTTACATAGAGATATTCGGATGAGGATTCGGTGTATGTAGAGAAAGTTGCTGAATCTCAGCTTTAGGGGATGAGGAAATCTTGTTTGTCCTTGTGTGAGGAATAGTGAACGCAAGCGGCTAGAATAGTAGCCTCACTGCTACTCTTCTATATATGTGCCGGATTTCACTCTTCACCCCACACAATTCCTCTCCTCCCAAACTCTCGAAATGTCTTACACATACACCATTCTCGTAATTATGTATGCTGCTGCAGCCATCTTCTTGGCTTACGTCCCAGATGAAGATCTGGAGTCCCTGGCCGAAGTCATAGCGCTTCTCATAGCACTCGTGGTTTTGGCCGTCAGCGCGGATGAAATATGGGGGTAAGAGATAGTATTACGATAAGAGTGTTGCTTTGATTCCGTATACTAACACCATGTATTAATGTTTTATTGCATTAATACTTGTGTATTCTCGTCATACAGGATATTCGGGGTGTTGCACCCAGTCGTGGTTCTTGCTCTTGCTGGTGTAGTGGTGTTTTTCATTGGCATAGTGGGTCAACCGATTGGTGATGTTATGCCTTTCTTAGTGATATTTGTAATGTTAGCATTACCAATGCTAATCATATCACTATGTATCAATATTTATGGTTTCTAAGGAAAGTTTGTGTGTGTTTGATGAATTTTCGTGATTATTGGTTTCATACTCGTGTCATTACAGATACAAATAAGCCCATTTATTTATAATTCGTTATTTACATAGAGAGGCGTCCCAAACAATGTAAATATGGAAATATAAACTTATGGTTCGGCGCTTTACAATTTCTTTATTTAAATAAAAGGCATCCCAATCATTCAAATAAAGACATTGTAAACCATCCTACTTAAGAATTTCTGATTTAACACTCGTACTAATCCACAAAATAATCCATGCGCGGATTTTCCGGAACTACAAGAAGAGTACGTCACACGCATCTATAAAGGTGGGAGTAAGATAATTAATAATGGTTGGTATAGTACTCGAAATAGTTGGTGAGTATATATATCAATATATTAGAGTGTTGGTGTAGCAAAACTATCTAGAAGTCACATGAGCGTCTGGCGGATGGTAGGCACGGAGAGCGAAAGGCTATAAAATGTTTTGTTTGTAAAAGTAGTTATAGTTCGGACCTCATTTAGACCCGTTTCTCTATAACTGTAGCTCTGATACCAATCTGTAACACCCCCAATTTCGTGATATGCAGCAGAATTTAAATTGGGTGTTACTTCATGGCACAACAGTTGAATAGTAGAAAACGATCACCAATTTGGTCGTTTTAAAAGATTTATCATTCGAATATCAGAGTTTACAAAGTAAGTCCCAGTGGTTTCCAAAGTTTATTAAATAGGTTTTCGAATGATAATTTATAGCCTTCATAATTATTCGTACTTCTCCGTGCCATCCGTGCTTATTATGGACCTGAGATAAATACATGCTAAAAGCGTCAACACAAAGGTTGGTGAGTTCATAGAGTTTGTAGTTGAAAACTGTTGATTTACAAAATCAAAGAGTTTGTGAGTAAATATCGTTGATTTCTCAAAATCAAAGAGTTTGTGAGTTCATAGTAGTTGTGAATAAATAGTTGATTATCGAAATCAAATAGTGAGTAATACCATAGTATTTATAGTTAAACCAGTTGATTATTAGAATCAAAGTGTGAGTGAATCCATAAAGTTTGCATAAAAATCAGTTGATTTTCAATAGTTCCAAGTTTAGATAATAATTGTAACAATTACAATTATTAATAACATAAGTTGTGGGTTACGATATTATACACCCTTAGTTGGTTCGTTATAAAACAAGTAGTGGATTAAGTTGTTATATACCCATAGTTCGTTTGTTTGCCCTAACCGGGTCAACACATAATAGTTATTGTTTGCCAAGTAGTGATTTTCTGCTATATAGTGATAACAAGTTCAAGTTTAATAAAATAGTGGCAATACTGTATCATGACTACAGTATCGTTTTCTATTGCTCTAAGTCTCATGACACTCAACGCTTAACAGGCATCAAAAATGATGTAAAGTATAAAGGCCCTCAGGATGGGTATTTGCCAATAACCCATAAGTTTGTTCAAATAAAGTGCGCCTGGGTGGCTCATCCTAGCAGACCCAAACGGGGATTGTCAGTCCCAAATAGATCTATTCACAATTATTTACGTTCACTCGCAAGTGATTAAGGTTCATGATGTGAGGGACTTCGAACATGGCAATAAAGGTAAACTTAGGCAATAGTAATTCAGGTATAGCATACAGTTGAAAATCATTTGTGATCATGTTTATAGCAGGTATCTCTCCATGAGATATAAAAATGTATAAATGTGATTTCATAAGTTCGTAGTAATCCGCAAAAGTTTATAGTATTTTTGTAAGTAAAGTCAAGTATTACGTTTCGATAACAAGTAAAGTGGTTTATCAACTGAGTAACTAGTAAAGTTTATATGTAAAGCGAACATGTATCGCTTTCAAAAGTAAGTCAGAGTAGGTAAAAGAGTAGTCTATGGAACTCACAGTAGTATGTAAACAGTTAAAAGTACTTATGAATAAGTATAAAATATTGTATTTGAGCATGTATCTCCCCCAAAGAGTTTATAAAACAGTAAACAAGAAAAGTGGGGCTATGAACTCACCTGGAATGTAGTGTCGTAAGGAATATAATGGTGCCAAAGAGTGTGGCAGAATAGAGTAACATCAGCGATGTTAAGAGTCAGCGCACGATGATATGGAATTCGGCACGATCTAAAGAATATGAAACTTATCTTAACGTATATACTAATGCGTAATAGTCTTAACTATTCCCATTCCCGAAGGATTATTTCAATCTTGCTTTCAAAAGATTTGCGTTATATCCGTTTAATAGTGTTTGGTATCGTCATACTTGTAGTGGTTTAAATGTCGAGACTCGAGAACTCACACCAAAGTAATAAACATATTACACAGGTATGCGAGAAAATAAACACGTAAGAGTCAAGTAGCATATAAGAGCTAAAGTGAGTTGACTGTTAATTTCTAGTCAATTTAATTAAAGTTGTTCCGGTTAGTTAATTTACCGAATGGTTTTAGTTTACTCGTTTTGTGTCGTTCCAAATAGTTAAATAAACGAGTAGTTTGGCTTACAAGTTTATATGTCCTTGAGTTTAATATCAAGTTAAATAACTTTTAACTTTCAAGTTTGCTATGTTGGTTGGGTTGTTTGATAGTCCAAAGTTCACGTTTCCGATTATCCATTAGTCTAATTGTATAAATTTCCAAGTTTCAATTAATAATCCAAGTTATGGCGTTGTCGGGTCAAACCAAGACTAGAAAGTCTCACTGACACCCACGTTGCTCAAAATGCACGTATTCAATTAAGGAAAGTTATGTCCAAAATAGTTATCGACACTAGATCATATGGTTCGACAACCTTTAACCGTAAATAATCCAAATCCAAGTTCAACACCGACATCAACAACCTTGACATCAATAATCCAAACTCAAAACAACCTTTAACTCTTAATCCTATCCCTCGTCCAACCCTTGGCAACAAAACCAATCCAAACCGAATAGGTATCAACGACAACAACAAATGTTAATCAACAACGATAATCAAATAAAACACGGCTTAACCACAAAGATTAAAACGGCAACAACGATATCCAAGTATACGGCCTAAAATCAAAACCAATCCAAATCAAATCCTAACTCTCTCGGCTCAATCCACAGCAACAAACCGAACCCAAAGTCTCAATCCAATCCTACTCCTCGGCTACAATTAATAACTTCCAAAACCGAACCGAAATTAAAAAAAAAAAACAACAATAATCACTTCATCACGAAACCCAAATCAAAAACACCCTTCAATCCTAATTCTTAAACTCTCGGCTATAACCCAAATAATATCAAAATAATTCCAAATCCGAATCAAAATAAAATAAAACAACAACAACCTTAAGAATAATCAATCATACCGTGAGTCTTACTCGACACCCAAAACCACTTACGATACCGATTCCGTTTTAATCATTTTTATTTAATAAAAACCTTTAAACCGTTCATTAAATACCCGAAATGATCAAGATTAAACCGAGTTGACTCGTATACGAATCAACTCGTGCGCGAGTCATACCTGAAAATTACGATCTACACGTTGTAGGTGTCGAGAGGTGATGGTGGTGGTGATTCGGGAATGAAACTCGAATGAAAATGATGTTAGGGTGAGCTTGGTGGCGCGTGTAATAGCTCAAAAGAACGAGAATGAAATTTGTTGAAGGGTGGTGGTGGGGCGTGTGGTTATGGAGGCGGCGGCGGTGGTGGTTCTTGGGTTGCCGGCGGCGGCAGTAGAGAGAGGAGGGATGAAGAGAGTGTATCTCTCTTTCTTGATTTCGAGTGTGTATGAAATGCCGAGAGTTGTGAGGTCTTTTAAGGCCTTGATATTGAGTGTTCAAGTATGTATAATGATTACTCATTATAATAGCGTGTGTGAGTAGTGAAACCTGCACTTGAAATGTGTAAGAAGGGGATGATAGTTTCTTGTGGAATGTTTAGCCGACGCTAGTAACCAGGAGAAAAGGGACAAGTTAATATCATCACTTCTCTCTTGTTTGCTTTGAATGACCAGGAAAAGGGAAAATAAATATAAAGTTGTAGTGGTGTAGGTTTGTGTATAATGAGAGGGAAGAGGAGACTTATCAATAATGAGAGAGGGAGAGATGGTAAGATAGATTTTCATCTATCTGTCTTTAATCTGAAAATAGGGATGGGTTGCGTACAAGTAATGGTCTGCTTTATTGTCAATACACGCAAAGGTGTTGTACAAGAAATGTTAAAATGCAATGAGTGCTATCATATAGAGACTGAGAGTATTCAGGTGAGTTTTCGGAGTAGGAAACGTGTAAGATTTATTTAGAGTGTGTATGTTACTCAAATGATGAGAGTTTATTATTGTTTTTGGCCGGCGCTCTCAACCAAAAGAAAGATGACAAAATAAATTTTAGGTGAGAATAGAAAAAGTATATAAGTCTTAATTGGTTATGTGTGGGATTTAACAATCGAGTGAGTGAGTGAGTAACTAAGTGACAGAGCACTAAAATATCCAAAGGTTGATTTTATTTCCAATGGCAAAAAGTTAGAGAAGAATTGGAATTAGTTTTGTATGATACAAAATATATACGTGAAGTGTATTTGGTTGTTGGGTCCAAATCAACTTTCAATCATGACCAAAAATATTAGGAAGTGATCAAATAGAAGTTTTTAAGATCGAGTTGGGTTCAAGGTAATGCAAGGGATTGATAAACATATTTGTGAACTCAAGTGATATCATATAACACATAATGTAATTTATTTAGAATGGGTTTTGATAACTTTGTTTTGTTAGAGATTTGAGACTATCATGGAACGCACGAATGAGGGTGACATAAAGAATGTGCGAACGTGTTACGACGTTTAGATTAACATAGTTGAATAAAAGCAAAAAAATTTAGCCCATAAAAATGGTTAATTAAACAGTGACGATAGATTAGCCTTCGTTTACTATTTACAGATGAAAGGGAAATTTACGGGATGTTATAAATACAATGAAACAAAACTACTTAATGAATTAAACACATGCAGGACCTTCTTACAGCTCTTGTATCTTCGTTCGGGTGTGTCTTGTGCTGCCTATTCGTCTGAATTCGTTCGCTCGTCTAGGGATATATGGCACGTACGTTAAAAGTCTAAAGTCTCTGAAATTCGTCTGGCCTTGGGGTATTTATAGTTTCTGTCTGAGGTAAGATGCGGCGCATTGAATAAGTAGATGCGGCGCATTGACTTAACTTCACGTGGGGTCCAAGGTTATTATATTCCAGAATATTCGTACACCGCCTTGAGATGCGGCGTATCTTCATAACTGTATGCGGCGCATGTCTTCTTGTATCTTGGATCGAAACTGGTGAAATCTTGATAGTGATGCGCCGTATGTAAGAAGTATAATGCGGCGCATCTGGAGTAGAACAAGTTGGTTCTTCTTCGTTGACCAAAGTTTAAGTCAGGCAATGGTCTTCAATCTCTTCATTTCAGCAGCCTTTTCCAATCTTGATCATTTTTCTCCATTTTTAGTCCATAATAGCTAAGTTTCACCAAATGCTTGTTTTTAACTGAGAATTACAAAAGTAAACGATTAAGTATCAATTCTCATACATAATATAATAAAACAAGTCAAATAAATAGGATAAATGATGATAATAAAATGTACTTATTTGAGTTCATCATGCGACCAGCCTTAAGCTTCATATTGCTTCAGGTCTAAGGTCAATCTGAAAATTACTTTACCTTTTGTGGTCAAAACGAAAGGTGTTTTGTACGTTTCTTGGTTCGTATTTAGTTTTTATTTCATTAGAAGGAAAAAAGTGTTTGTTTTCTGCAAGTTGAAAACAAATTGAATCAAGATTAAAGAGTGTGTTGGTCGCAAGTATATAGATTTTATGTGGCGGTAGTTGCGGTGGCGGTCTTCGCGGGAGAAGATGACACGGAAAATATAGTAAAATGCCACATAAGCAACGAAAAATAAAAACTAACAAAAAGAAAATCGTTTTTACCGGCTAAGAGGGTTACATGTCAACAAACACGTCAACAAGTTAGTGATAGTGAGTAGGGGTGTCATTCGGGTTGACCCGGTCAGGTTCGGGTCAAGCCTCCAAAAAAATACCTGAACCCGACCTTGTTTAGAACTCGGGTCACTCGGGCCGGGTCAATTCGGGGTCGGGTCAATTCGGGTCGGGTCAACTCGGGTTCGGGACTAGGTCCATTTTACTTCAATATGTTTAGTGTTAATTGACTCAGGTTAGTCGGGTTCGGGTCAATTCGGGTCAAGGCTAAAATAAACATACCCGAACCCAACCTTGTTTAGAACTCGGGCTAATTCGGGCTGACCCGATTGACCCGAATATAATTTTGAACCCGATTGACTCGGGTCGGGTTCGGTCGGGTCAGCCCGAATGACACCCCTAATAGTGGGAGAAGAGTAGCGATCCTCTGCAAAGTAAGAAAAATTAGAAAGTGTAGAAAGCTACTCACAATGTAACAAGTGTCCACCACCTTTCCTCCCTCCATTTTTATTAAATTTTCAGTCAAAGGGCATTGTTGTCATTTGACTCCTTTTTTTAATTCCGCCCCAAACTTCAAACGAAAATAACTTTCAAACGACAAACTTTTACAAAAAACCGATTTCATTATAATTTTTAAAATTTAATTCTCTTTAATTTGGTATGCATTTTGATATATGAATCGCAAATTTTTTTTTCAACTTTTTAAATGGGTGCTGATTTTCTTGAAATTTTTTGCATTTTCGGCTCTAAATTTGTCTAGTTTAATGGCCGAATTATGCAAAAGATAAAACATGAAAGTTGTAGCTTTTTGGTCATTCTTTACCCAGAAATTTGAATCACTCAAATCCGATATGATATGAGTGAGATGTCGCACGTTAAGGATGTTGTCTTAGTCATATTTAGTGCACACAAAGTGTTTGATAAAATGTCTAGCTTTTATTTTAGTGTTAAAGTTGAATTAAATGCACTAATTTTTGTACAACGATGCACCATTAATCATTTTATTAATGTAAGATTCAAAAAGTGATGTTCTTTTTATTTTTTATCACTTAATGTCGGTTATTGTTCATCATGTTTTTTGTTCTGCAAAAGTATGTTCATCAGTTTTTATTCATTATTAGGTTATTTTGTTCATCAGTTAGTGTCGTTGTTTTTCCAGATGTTTTTGTTCATCAGTTAGTTTGGGTTGCTTTTCAACATGTTTTTGTTTAGCAAAAAGTATGTTCATCAGTTTTTATTCATTATTAGGTTGTTTTGTTCATCAGATAGTGTCGGTTGTTTTTCAACATGTTTTTCTTCATCAGTTAGTTTCGGTTGTTTTTCAACATGTTTTTTGTTCAGCAAAAAGTATATTCATCAGTTATCGTTCATCAGTTTTGTATTCATTATTAGGTTGTTTTGTTCATCAGTTAGTGTCGGTTATTTTTCAACATGTTTTCGTTCATCAGTTGGTGTCCGTTTTGTTCATCAGTTAGTGTCGGTTGTTTTTCAACATGTTTTTGTTCATCAGTTATTGTCAGTTATTGTTTTTGTTCATCAGTTATATGTTTATTCATTATTAGGTTGTTTTTGTTCATCACTTACTCATGTCAGTTATTGTTTTTGTTCATTAGTTACAGTTGAGAACAAAATCTCGTTTTGATGAACAGAAGTATGTCTTGTTCATTAGTTAATATTGTTCATCAGTTCATGAGACTTGAACAAGATTAACTGATGAATAACACTAACTGATGAACAAAACTAACTGATGAAAAAAATATCGTCTTTAACATGTGATATCTAACTCATATGACATTGGATTTGAATGAATACAAAACATGAGTAAAGATTGACCTAAAATCTGTAACTTTTATGTTTTACATTTTTTCTAAATCTAATTTAATATTGGTCAAATTTTTGGTCAAAAACACAATTAAACACAATACGTACATTTTTTGTAAAAATTAACGTTTAAAAAACATCACTTTTTGAATCTTACATTAATAAAATGATAAACGATACGCTGTGGTACAAAGTTAGTGCATTTAACGCAATTTTAATACTAAAAATCTAAGCTAGACATTTCATCAAACACCTTATGTGCAACAAATATGACTACAACGTCATCTTTAACATGCGATATCTCACTCTTATGATATCGGATTTGAGTGATTCAAAATTCTGGGTAAAGAGCGAACCAAAGTCTACAACTTTCGTGTTTTAAGTATTTTATCATTCGACAATTTGAACGTAAAAAATAGAGTCGAAAATGGAAAAAACATCAAAAAAATCTAGCCTTAATGAATATGTAAAAAAAAGTTTTGAAATAATTAAATGGATTTATACCAAATTAAAGAGATTTAAATTTTAAAAATTGTGGTGAAATCGGTTTTTTCTAAAAGTTTATCGTTTGTGAGTTATATGCGTTTTAAGTTCGAGGGTGAAAAGAAAAAACGGGTTGTATTACCATTTTACCCCTGAACGGATTATTTGAATAAAATAGGTTGGAGGGACACATGTCAAACTATGAGTGTATTTTTACACTTTTTAAACTTTCTCACTTTTTAATAAATCCGTATTCAGTGGGGGAAAGATGGTTATGCATATTGGTAATAAAATTAGTACACTATGCATCAGTATAGCAAAGACTCTGAAAGTTTAACCCCTAAAACTTAATACCCCTTAGATTTTATTAAAAAAAAAAAAAAAAAAAAAAAAAAAAAAAAAAAAAAACATATATGTTGTTTTTATTTATAAATATTATTATAATTATGTATTAAATTAATGTATATGTACGAAGTTATAAATATTAAAATGAAAACACGAGTTACTGTGATATGTAAATGAATGCACGAGAATGTACATATACGAATGACTCATTTTGTTCCTCTTTATGAGATTGTGTAAGGGTATCCAGAAAGTATTTTACTATTTGCATTCATTAACAACTCATGTTATTCCTCTTAATAACTAACGTGCACACATGAGTTTAAAAATTAATTATAGTTAAAATTACTTTAATAGAAATATAAATATTAAAATAAACACACGGCCCTACAACTTACTCTGAGATTAAAAAAAAAAAAAAAAAAGAAAAAAAAAAGATATATGATATTATACACAATGCCACATAGTTTTTTAAGGGTCATTACATGCTATTAAATATGCATAATGTTTATAACATGCTATCGATAGTTAAATTTAAATAACATCAACATCAACATCATGTTATTTAAATAAAGTCAAATTCTACGTCCAACAAAAATCTATATAAAATATTAATCAATATTAATAAATAATGAAAAAACGGGACCGGGGTATTATAACTATATAATATAAAGATTAGACATAGTGTTATAAAATAATCTTATTTAACAATCCCCTTATGCACTCTTTTAAAAACTGGTTCAAAACAACAAGAAATTTCCTATCTCCTCAAAAAATATCACTAAGTTAGAAAATGATGTCTAATAAATACAAGTTCGTAAGACTCACGAATTTCCTAGCGTCTATTTTGAGATCATCAACTTCAGTCTTCATCATATTTTTCACAAAATAGGACAAATTTTTTTTGCATACTTTTGAAAAAACAAAAAGATAAGAAATCAATTTAGGACTATCCTCTTTAAATTGTTAGATATAGTCAAGCTTCAAAGCGTGTATAATTTAAAAAAAATAAAAATAAAAAATATATATATATCAAAGCAATTAGATTATTACAAAATCATCAGTATTTACAGTTGGCTAATAATCATTTGTTATTAAAAAGAGATGATGTAATTATATCATTTTCAATAAATTTATTAACAAATAATCACAACTACCCCCCAAATGCAAATCCCATTCTTTCTCATCACACTCTCCTTTTCACTCTTCATTATTTCACCATTTCTCTCTGCATCTTTGACTCAAGAAAACCTTCCCCAATTCTTCACATAATATTCAGATAAAAATATTAAATTTCTGTCACATACATAATTCACAAACAACCGCAAAACCTTGTCCAGAAACCCCTTCCACCGATGGCTTTTCGACGTACAACGCCCAAGAATGACCGTTTTGGTTTTATTTCATTTCAACGTCGTTACATACCAAATTTTCAGGTTAACATAGACGGATATTATCACATGATTTTGATGCATTTTTACATCGGTTCGACCTTTTACCATGAGTTTATTGAGAATTTATAAGCCTATTCGATGTTGATTCTGATTCTCGTCATCGTTCATACATGCGACTATACATTCATGAGGAGGGTGGACACTCATTTTCTTTAATTATTAGAATGTATAATGGTTATATAAGATATAACATGCTCCTTCACTCCTTTTAAATTTAGCTAAGCTTTTAATCATTGATTGCGGACATTATAAGGAGTGAAGGAGCATGTTATATCTTATATAACCATTATACATTCTAATAATTAAAGAAAATGAGCGTTCACCCTCCTCATGAATGTATAGTCGCATGTATGAACGATGACGAGTGTCAGAATCAGCATCGAATAGGTTTATAAACTCTCAATAAACTCATGGTAAAAGGTCGAGCCGAAGTAGAAATGCATCAAAATCATGTGATAATATTCGTCTATGTTAACCTGAAAATTTGGTACGTAACGACGTTGAAATGAAATAAAACCAAAACGGTCATTCTTGTGCGTTGTACGTCGAAAAGCCATGGAAGGGGTTTCTAATCCATCAATACCACCACCACGTTTCTGCAATCAATGATTAAAAGCTTAGCTAAATTTATGCTACTAATCCATCAATACCACCACGGTTACTAATTCATCTGAACCAATCATCCCAATCTTCCACTATTTTTTGCCACTCAAACCCTGAAGGGTTCAAAAGAAAAGGAGCAAACAACAAAGAAGAAACTAAAAACCACATCGATATCATTAAAAACAAGTACAAGTGACCATCTACAAATGATGGCCCGTATGCTTGATATGTCACAAGCAAAACCATATATTAATTCAACCCCTTTGGCAAAATGACTCCTAGAATAATTTTCTAAATTTTTTTCATGTTTAACAACAAAACCGTGGCCCGTGGCTTTGTACTTGGCCCCACCATGTCAAATTTTTCATAGGAACTGTATCATATATAAAACTACAAATTAAATACAAATATTTTCACCTACACATTAGCTCATAGAACCCTATACAACTACACATGCACACATTTTCTATACATACGTGTTTGGATAAGTTTAATATGTTGAAACTTTGAGTGTTTGGATAGGCTTATTTGATCATTTTTGTCCATTTTATCAAATAAGCAGAATTTGTCCACCAGTCAAAGAAGCTTATCCACACACCTACCAAGTATTCAACAAATTAAGCATATGTTAACATTTCTTACTACTCATAAACAAAAACCATAATTGGTTCATTCAAACCCCAAAATGTGCTTCAAACCTCTAGTTATATACAATAAGCTAGTAAGGGTTCACCCAAACACCCCTTAAGCATTCCACAAATTAAGCATATATGATAAAGTTATTACAAGTTTGAACCTAATTTGACTAATTAAATTGACACCTATACAGCCTAACATCATCAATAAACATAAACATCTCTCATAAAGAAAATCGACAAAATTTAAAGAATGTATCACTCTCATGGCGGCAACGCCGCGATTACGTATCAAATTGTGTATGGAGTAGCTTTTGCGCTTAGTTCTATTTACTCAATAAAGGCGAAAACTTGCTACCCATTGTGATTAAGAGACTTTTGTGCATACTTCTATTTATCAAATTGTGTATGGAGTAGCTATTTCTATTTATCACTAGTCGGAATGAAAAATAATACAGTACAAAGTAACAAAAGCAATCGACCCTGAGTATTTGGAATTTATAAACAGAAATAATCGGTAAACAAAGTAATAAAAAAATATACGGCTTAAATTAAAATCGATCAAATTCACATCTCCAATATAAGTTATCCGTTATTATCACATAAGTAATTTCATTTTACACTAAACAAACTAATTTAACAAAATGTAATAATGTAAGATACTTGAAAACTTTGAAATTACTAACATTTGCAACTTCGAGACATTAGCGTACCTTATATAATTTAAACAGAGAAATCGTGGGCGAAAAACATGAAACCCGAACCACCAAAACCATCTCCAACACTTCTACCACTAGATCCATCACAAACAAAAAATCCATACCAAACCCACCAATAAAACTAACCAATGGAGATTATATTAACTCCAGTCAGAAGCTATTTCAACTCAACTATATATTTTTTGCAGTAATTGAACAAATATTAAGAATAACATAGTGAAAGAAGTTGCAACATATATTTGAAAAAATGGATATAGTGAGGTTACATGACTGAAAGCTTAGGGTTATAAAGACCTAGTTGGGTATGTAAAGAGGGTGGGTGGGTAACATTATGACTCGTAGGTAAAAACATTTACTCACTTAGGGTAAGATGTGAAATTAAAATTATGGATATAATGAGGTTACAATGTTACATGCATGACTGCAAGTGACCAAGAGTTATAAACTTGAGTTTGTACTATGTAGGAGGGTGGTTGGGTAACATTATGAAGGGTAGGTAAAAACATTTATTCACTTAGGGTAAGATGTGAAATTACTATATTAACCTTAGGGGAGCGAGATGGTAAAAGAATCAAGATATCAAGTATGAAATTTGTTTGTTATTTTATGTAAATAAATAATACAGTACTATAGTAAGTGTTTAATTACCTTATTATACATTTACGATACAAACGACGCCGTATCATGTCGGGATCAAAATGATGTCGTTCGGTGCGCTTGTTTGCGCTTTATGCATTTTGGTTCAAACGACACCGTCTGATGCTTTTGGGTGCAAATGACAACATTTTCTTCTTCTTCTTCTTATTATTATTATTATTATTATTATTATTATTTTTTTTTTTTTTTTTTTTTTTTTTATTTTAAACATCACTTCAATAAATAAATAAAAAAACCATAGAATTTACAAGAAATTGGTGGGAAGCCGAGAAACCAACTGGGCCCCCACACCTCTAGCAATAGCAAAACCAATTCTATTAAAAATATGAACCGCAGCACGCGCCCCAATGTCTTGAGTCATAGAGAATCGTCGAATACGCTTTAGTAGGGTTACTGCATCCTTCTCAAGTTCTCCAAAAGAAGAGAAAGAGAAGGGGAGGAAACCATACCCGATATCAACACATTTGGCATCGTACTTGACACGTTTACGCTGTGCTGCATCAATAACCGCACGCCCTGGCATAAAATCAATTATTATTATTATTATTATTATTTCTTTGCTCTTTTTTAATGTGAGAAATACCTTCTTCACCAACCCCATCCGCAACAAATTCATAGCTCATTGAAACTGTGTCTATTGAATCCTCACGACCATCAGCGGAGCAAAAGTTGGGATAAAATAGTTCGGCATTGCGGTTATTTCAGCTTTAATTGACAGGTTATTTGGTCATGGTTACTATAGGTTTTTAATTTGGTTCGGTCGATTCTCGGATTAATGTTTTGGGTTTCAGTGTCACAATTGTTAATGCCTTTATGTTGTTTTGAGAAAATTATAATGTGTAGATATTTGCCAAAAAATGAACAAATATTGGCTAAATAATTGTGAAATAAATTAAAACTTTCAATTAGAAAATGGATGTCGTAGGTTATATAAAGGCAAGATTACAAACCTAGTTGGGTAGTTGGGAGGGCTGGTGGATACATTGCGAAGGGTAGGTAAAAAAATTTATTCAGTTAGGGTAAGATGTGAAATTACTATATTAACTTTAGGAGAGCAAGATGGTAAAAGAATCAAGATATCAAGTATGAAATTTGTTTTTTATTTAATGCAAATAAATAATACTGTAGGAAAATATGATTTAAACAAGAAAACAACTCTTGAATCTTTATTCAAGAGAAGCTTTTATTAATCAACCAAAACAAACAAGATCAATAAGCAACTGATCTTAATCAGTTAACCAAGAACACACAAACAATCACTTCATCAACTCAAAATGAAGAATACCAAACCCTAAAAGGGAATGAGACCTTATATAGCCTGGACATATAATCTTTAGCAGCTTGTCAGCATCAGCCCTTGAACTTTACCCAACTTGCTACTTACAGCTGAAAGTCCTCAACTACACTATAACTGAAACAAAACATTGTCACAATAAGTCCGTGAAGTAATAGTGTACCACTTTTGAGTTAATTTTAACAAATACAGTACTACAGTAAGTGTTTAATTACCTTTGTTGAAGCATAAATCCGTCGGGCTGAGGTTGACAATAGATTGAGCCGTCCCATGTCATCCCGATCTTGGATATCTGCTGCAGTACAAGAAATAAACCGGTTAGAAGGGGTCTCGGGGCCGAAGCCCCGGAGCCACCCTCCGACGGTCAAGTCAGTTTAGTAAAGAGGTATGTGTGAGTTTTAGTGAGAGAGAGATCATATCATTGAGAGTGATCAATGTCTTCTATTTATAGGACTTATTTATCATTGTCTGGTGGGCCCAGGTCATGATAGCGACGTATTTAGGCGGGAAATATTTAGGCGGGAAGCTCCAGCCCCGGAAGGGGACTTGCTCCAGCCCCGGAAGGGGACTTGCTCCAGCCCCGGAAGAGGACTTGCTCCATCCCCGGAAGGGGACTTGCTCCAGCCTGGACTCCTTCTTTATATCCTTCCCGGACCATACGTCATCATGTCCCCCAGTCTAGTATGATATGGTTCTGACCATGTCGTGCTAGACTCTACTTTGTTAGCAGCCATCATTTTCCTTCCGGTGTTGGAATGCTTGGTTTCCCGTGTTGAACGGTAAAGACCCCGTGAGAAGAACGATATTTCTATAGTCGGGGTAACACTAGCATCGACCGAATACCTTCGTGTTCATCTCTTAGTAGAAGATGATGAAAAAGGTTTATGAAGATGGAGATGGTCTCCATGCATTCTGCGATGAGAAGGGGCAAAGGTGTAGCCACCTTATACCAGCTTGTAACAATAGTGCGGACATCACATCCGTCTTCAGATTTTTCGAAGAATGTACTTCCGTAGTTGTGCGAATATTGAATTTTTCTTTTTGCGAATATAGGATTCGTCTTTGTGCGAATATAGGATTCGTCTTGGTGCGAATATATAATTCGTCTTGGTGCGAATATATAATTCGTCTTTGTGCGAATATAGAATTCGTCTTGGTGCGGATATAGAGTCCGTCTTGGTGCGAATATAGAATTCGTCTTTTTGCGAATATTGAATTCGTCTTGGTGCGAATATAGAATTCGTCTTGGTGCGAATATAGGATTCGTCTTTGTGCGAATATATAATTCGTCTTGGTGCGAATATAGAATTCGTCTTGGTGCGAATATATAATTCGTCTTTGTGCGAATATAGAATTCGTCTTGGTGCGGATATAGAGTCCGTCTTGGTCGGTGCGGATATAGAGTCCGTCTTGGTGCGGATATAGAGTCCGTCTTGGTGCGAATATAGAATTCGTCTTGGTGCGGATATAGAGTCCGTCTTGGTGCGGATATAGAGTCCGTCTTGGTGCGAATATAGAATTCGTCTTTAGTGATGGGCTTGCAATCCACTTATACGCTTGAGTTAATTAGAAGGTTACGCCTTCTAGTACCGGGCTTGCAATGCCTCTTACGTACTTGAGTTAATTTGAAGGTTACTCATCCTTTTTGCATCATAATGCGTTAATAATGAAATAGTATTTCACGTGTATTATAATAAATGTCGGGTCAATATCAAGTAAGATACAGTTAATGGTATTATCATACCGGTATAGCCCCCAAGTTTAATGGTACTATGTTTTATTAGTAGCATAAAACTTTAATAAAAATTGTGCTATCTCATTCCAAATATTAACAAGTGTGTTATATGTATTTTAGATATGAGATACGAAATATTCGTTTATATGCGATGTGCGGACCTCAAAAGTTACTTCGCACTTTGTTAATAAAATTACATATAGTAATTAAAATAATATGCCCCTACCAAGCCGCATATGTTGATTTATGTGGAGGCAAGTCCTCCAAGTGTGCTGCACCCTTGTGGACATATTTCTTTGTATATAATATTAATGTAACTTCCTCTTTCACATTATTTTATCAATGTATGACACGTAGGGGAGTCAGTGCTTTTGTTAAAATAGAAAGATGACAAATCTTTGTGGAGGTAACTTCCACGCTTCCTTTATATCTTTGTCATATATTTGGTATAACTATAATATTTGTTTCTCTTTCATATTTCACAAAAGAGACATGTACGATCATGCGTAATATTTGTTTCTCTTTCCATTTTGGAAAAGTGAATATAGGGTGAAGGTCGGCTAAGCTGGTGACCGGAGCTTATAAAACTGCTCATGCGGATAGAGGTTCCGCGGCTCATGATGTTGGTCGGGGTCCAGTGGACCATGGTTCAAGCTTGGATGATTCATACGCCAAGTGTTACATCGGGACGTGGAGATGGAGTCCGGAGTTTACCACCGGTAAAAGTCGTGGTGGTTAGCTCAAAAGACTCAATGAACCATCGAACGGACAACGGAGTCAGGTCCGTCTCCGAAATACCGGTGGTCATAATGGTGTTACGAGGTAAGTTTTGGTGGTTGTGGCCACTTAATAGTAAGATGACCTACGAGTTACAAGTAAACAGGTCACAGACGAATTTTAATTTTTAAGTATGAGCGACGGGTATGTTGAAACATCAGCAGATAGAGCAGTGGGGGTTCCAACTAGTGTTTTGCCCGGTGGTAAAAATAATGTCCGGATATTGGGACCGGAGTTGGTGAAGTCCGGATCTTATCACCAGTAGAGGTGGCGGAGGTTAGGATTAAAGATCCGAGGAACTATTAAAAAAGACTTCAGGGGTTATGTTCATGTTTGAAATACCGATTGGTCTTTGAGTTGTGCTACCAGGAGGTGTTGTTAACAAGAGTGCAGTCAGGAGATATTTCATCTGAAGTTCAAGATTGGTTCCGCAACTTATGTGGTGCTTTTGTCCGGAGCTTGACAATTAAAAAGATTGGATTATATAAAGTTTGGAACAAAACGGTCAATTAAGGATCGGACGTGATTTGTGGTCAGGGGATCCACATGTACCATGCCTGCATTCGCGTTGGCAAATTTCCTCGTCCGGAGTTGGTATTGTAAGGACCCTAAGGATCCGCGGCCACGACTATTAGTATACGGCGTTCGTAGGTCAGCCGTGATTATTTATGATTTTATACACCGGAATAGAAAATGAATGAGCGTCTGGTGTTGAGTCATTTCTGGTGAGTATTGTAACACCCCAACCCGACAAGGGTAGAAGTATTACGTTATGGTGACAAATCAGAACAAACACAAACATATGATTTGATAATACAAATGAAATTCAAGGTTACAAATGGAAAATATGAAATACAAGGTACAATAAAAACTTCTAAGTTTAAATAAAGTGAAACTCTTCTAATTGTCTCCACTCCAGCACATCTACAAAGCAAAGTCTTCTAAGTCCAGAAATACTCTCTTTCCATAACCCAGCTTCCTACTAAAACCTGCCGCAGGAAAAGAAATGCGGCTGAGCTTCAAAAGCTCAGTGAACAGATACATAGACATAGCAATGATAATAAAACAGAACTGAAGTATAGTGCACTGGGAAATATCATAAGGTATAAACAAAGAGAATAATAGAAAGGAAGGATAGGATAGGATAGTCATCTACCACGAGCCCAGAAACTCACAGTCAAATCTCAAAATCATAATCTCACAGTCATAATCTCACAATCAGAGGGGATACCTCTTAGGCAACCAGATAATATGAGGGGTGGCCTCATGTATCAAAAGGGGTGGAGTAGCTAGCTCCCAGAAATGTGAAAGGCGTGTATTGCACACAAGCACCAGTCACCTCAAAGTCATACTCAAAGTCATAGTTAAATCCACTAAACATACATGCCTAGGATTGCAATCCATACGCCCCCACTCAAAGTCATCTCAAAATCATAATCTCAGAATCATAATGGCCATATCATAATATAAAAGGGGACGGCGTGAGAAATCACTCCCCCACACAGGAGTCATGCCAGTGGTGCATCACAGACATGGCCAGGTTACCTTCCTGGCTAGGAAACAAAAAGGTGGCTCGGGTATCAAACTAAGAGTCAGGTCTCAAAGTCATGCAAACGGGTTCATCTCAAAGTCATATCAAAGCATATCTCAAGGTCATGTCAAAAGTGAATCTCAAAGTCATAAGAAAAGGTTCATATCAAAAGGTTCATAGAAAAAGGGTCATAGCAAAGGTTCATAGCTCAACATCGAAGCATATGTGATAAGACACCCTTCTTAAAAAGGGTAGAGTATCCGTACCTTATTGCAAAGCAAACAAGAACCAGAAATAGAAAATACGACAGGCTCAGGACCTCTCCTTCTTCACACCTAAAGGAGTAGAAGAGTATTATAATAGGTTCTTAATTACTCATTTAACTAGCCTTTCAATTTTAAGTAACTTTCCATACATTAGTAATTTCCTGTTTTAGTAATCTTTCAGATTAGCAAAATTAGTCATTTATCATCCATGTTGCCGTTTTAGTTAATTTAATTAGTTAAAATGACACCATACATGAGTTAGGATTTATTATGAATATGTAAGTAGGTTTGAGGTTTTATTGTGTCTAAATAATAATGTATAGGGTGAATTATGAAATTTAGTGAAATAGGCTACAATAAATTTATGTTGTACTATCTACACTTTGTGTGTTGTAGTGTCTAACATATCCAACAGCCCAACAATTTCATCCTACAGCCATGCTTTAGATTCGAATAGGACACAGAAAGAGAGGAATGACCATGCATGAAATATCATTTTCATCGCATGGAACAAATGTTGAAAACTAAAAGCATACGAAACAATCTTCAAGTCCATGTTTACTCACACGACAATGGTTAAAGTGGAAGTATTCAAAACCATGCCCAACGTATAGAATATACGACACAAACCACAACGTAACTTCACGACACAAACTAACTCGCGACAACCTCTTTTTGTTTATTATGGTGCGATTGAACCGAAAGACACAACATGTTTCACCCTTCTTTCCAGCCCCTTTCGACACAGCCATATATGCATGAAAACACAGCCCTGTCCACTGTTTAACACACACCAATTCAACACTTGTTTCCAGCCTATCTCGACATACAAATTAGCACACATAGTACCCCTTTTCAAATCCACACGACACCCCTTTTTTTTTTTTACTCACTGTATGGGTTTCGACAAATCAAAACAACATGTCTTTCTCTTTTGTATTATTTTGATCATGACCAGCCTATACATGCCAAAAGGGTTGAACACAACACAAGTCAAAACAGAAACATGAAGTCACATTGAGGTCGATATATATATGTAGGGTTTTACAGTCGTTATTTTATGAACATAGTACGATTTTATGCGACTCTTGCTACGTATAACATATATGTTTTACACCGATTCATGATAGTTTAATAGATCGTGAACATGGTTAGACTCAACAGGTTGGTGCCCCTTTTGTTGTTGTTGTTGGATGCAGAAAAAGGGCACAAGGTAGTATGTTGGACTCTTTATTTTAGTTCGAAAAAATTTAGTTCATACGTGCATGATGGGATCGAACACAACACATCCAAAACAAAAAAAACACGAGGGTCGAAACAGGATAAGGGTTGATATCTATATATATGAAAGTTCTCACAGTCTTTATATTGTAAACATTAGTTATGATTTCATGTGAGTTTTAGGTTGTATACCTATAAGTATATTAAACGTATTCATATAGTATCATGTGACATGTATATGTTAACAAAGAGATCAACGAAAGGAATGAAACAAGGTTGAAGTTATACCCTCGTAGCATGATCACAAGAGAAGGAGAATTAAGATCGCATCACCAAGAAAATTCCCAGCCGAACCACAACCAATGATCCCTTCGAATGGCTTCCAACCACTATCCAATCTATCACTTCGAATCTGTTGTAGCACCACTACCAAGACAGCCAAATAGCAGCCACCAAAAGTTCCCTTGCTTTGCTCTTAAATCGAACAGGTAGGAAGAAGAAAAAGAGGTAGCAGCCGACAATAGTTGTAGATTTTTGTTTAGGGTTTAGTTTAGAGAATATTGCATGGTATATATATAGAAGTGTGTGTGGATGTGCACGGTTTGAAACCACCGTGTGATAGGTTTTGTGATTTGTGAGAAATATGGCAACAATAAAAGAATGGGTGGGTGCATGTGGGGCTTTAAAACAAACAGCCCATACTTTACATGTGAGGGATCCTCACAATTGGTAAATTTGCATAATTTGTGGAATTGATTTGGGCTATTTAGTGACAATACATTTTATTTAAAAGATACATAAAATTTGGTTATGACATTACATTTAGGCGTGTGATATTTTGGATTAAGGTGTACATTCGTTTCATTTGTTCGATTATTACCCGTTAGTTACCTAGGATATACACGGGATTAAATGTCATAATGCTTTATATGTCTTTTATTTATATTGGAGATCAAAGGGGTAATTTGGGTATTTTATGTGTTCAAAATTTTGGGTTTTACAACTCTTCCTCTCTAAAAGAAAATTTTCGTCCTCGAAAATTGAAGTGAAGCGAAACGGAAAGCACAACGGACCGTGAACGGAAATGTGAATGACTTGTTTCTCATGACTCTATCTTATTGATCAAAATAGCTTCTGCTTCCTCAGAAAAGACATACCATACTGAATCCAGAACAAAAGAATAATATATCAACGTAATAGATGATAATCGTGTTCTCTCGGAAGAGATACAGGGAAATACGTAGGATTTGACGGATATATCGTCCGTGGAATTTGATTAGACAAACCAGATGAGAATATACCAAATCGCAGGAATATGAGGGTAATAATTATGCTTAGCTCTTCAGATTTTCAAATAGTCTCGTCTTCAATATCACCCTTCAAAGGTATTCTCATACACACACAGATGTCGTTTCCTCAAAATCCAAAATCTCATATCTTAACTCATAGCAGATCATAATGAAACAGATTCATCGAATGTGAGACGCATATATAGCAAAACATAGGTGTACTCCTTCATAGTAACACTGGAATATATGCAAATGGAAGATAATTCAATTGATAACATCGGACGGTAGAAAGCTCTACAACGAACCCTAAGATCGTTACCAAAATACAGAGGTCAACAAACGTATTTCGAGGATCCAAACATATCAAACCGTACGGCAATAGGGCAGATCAAACGTATAGGTCGAAAGAACCTAAAGTCCTACTATTCGCAGATAGTCGCCAACGGATAACAGAAATCTAGGGCTTCTCTAGGGCACTCCTCAAGGTATCCTATGATCACAATAAGTGCACGTCATATGATGTAAGTATTATCACGTTGGCCAGACGTCATAATACTAGCATCATATAAATATGCCCTCATGATGACCATACTTTATCTCAAGTCGTGAAATAGCAACTTATCTTAACCTCCTAACAGTCCTTCTATTCCCTAGGGTTGGTCCGAATCGATCATCATTACGAATTCAAAATCAGGGAAACAGAACGTACAAATAACGTAACGGAATTAGTAAGCATCAAATGAAGCACGTCGTCAAAGGTGTCAGGTCTTCCACAATTTATCAAAATTCTCATATCAAAACCGTCATCTAACATACGCAGTGAGAACCCAAAACGGAAATACTAACAGAGGACCGGGATCATTCAAAGGATCTTATCATCAGGTAACGGAAGCTTAAGTGGGTTAAGCAGATGTGCATACGTCCTCCATAACTTCATCCTTCACAGAATCAACTCATCCAACCACAAATGTTTATCCCAAAATCGTCCACTCAAATACATGATCTCAAAATTTCTTCCAAGTCCGAGTAGTCTGTCTACGTCTGTCCATATGATCATAGGGTGGAAAGGAGCTATAAACTTGAGTCTGGTCCCTCAAGCCTTCGGCACCTCTTCTGAACACTGTAGAGTGGTAACGTAAGTCTCTGACATGATCACTGTGAATTCTTCTATTCGCGTCACCGTGCATTCTTCTATTCGCGAGTCTGCTTCTGCTCTCAATTCATCTTAGTACAACTAAAATGAATAGAGAAGCAAGACTGCGTGTCTTTGACAGGTCTTCTAGCACAGTTCGAAATTCGCCAACTCAAACTGATGTCATCGCCGGATACCTGGTAGTGTTGTCTGCTACAATCCCTGAACGCCAATCACATATACTCTTCCAGAACAAGGAGTCATTCTACTTAATATGAAGATGATCTACGTGTTCCTCGGTCGTCTCTGAGCATAAACATACTGTCATACTATGACAATTGTCCAATTACTCACGAAAAACATGATTCTATTAATTAGCCAATACAATTGGCATCATTCAAACTCATAAGGTTATGACGGGTGCCAAGACAGTCTCTGAGATCATTTAGGGAACATATTCACCTATACTTCACGTCGCCTTCCTTCTTCTTCACAAATAAAACTGAAATACTTCACAGAGGTTACTCTCGGTTAGTTAACCCCCTTCTTAGAGGTTCTTGTGGTTGCTTCTTCAGTCCTTCAAATCTAAAATGATGCAATCAGATACGGAATTTCAAAGGAAGACCAAATCAATCATTGATACGCGGAAATGGATAATGATTTCTGATAGTGGTACGGTTTCGTTTACGATAGTCGATATGCCGACGCATACTTCTCTCTTTCTTTTTCATAAACCAACAAGAGCATCCAAAGAGAATCACTGAGGTGAACAAAAATCATATTCCATCAGCTCCTTTCATCTCTCAACTTCTATGGCACCATGGTTTCTTCAACTGAGATCAGTTCAATGCTCACTCTACTTCCCAAGTCGGAAGGAGTACAAAAGGTTCATCAGAGAATACCGGAAAATCTTCGTACAACGAAATATTTTCAAATGACAGAACTTTCCAAGGGTGGATAATAATGGTTTTCATGAAAACTTGATAATCATATGAGTTCAGGATTGGTGCTTCCATAGTGGCAGAAATTTTAGTAGATTCAAGTGTAGAGAGTCATCATAACGAAATAGGGTGAAGCAGATTGTTAAAGGTCACATTTCAGATACGGTAGTCTATGGTAGCTTCACAAATAGCCACCCAAACCATAACTAACAGACTGTACAATCAGACATATCAAGGTCAACAAATTCATAGAACGAATACAGTCGTCAAATCAGACAGATAGTTCATATATCAGAATCAAGTACGTGGTTCAACAAAAAGTGTTGAGATGGATAAACGAACAGTTCAAGGTGTGTGGATTTGTTTAGCTTCTTAGCATAAGTAGCAGTTAGGATGTGTATCATTGGTAATACGAACGTCAAATAATTGTCAAAAGTAAGATGTACGGAATATCAGTTATCAGCATCATCATGCTTAGTTAACAAATCCATACGGAGATAGTATTACATCATATTACTCCAAAAGAAATGGCTGGCAAAACAAAGTTCATCATTCAAAGGGAGGGAACAAAACTTCCTATATTCGTGGTTAATAATTACCAGAATTCTCATAGGAGTAGTAATGGATCATACAAGGTTAAGTAGTATCGGATGATACATTTATACCCAGCATAAGTAATGAATTCCAAGAATGTGTCGAACACATTATGGTTGAATGACCTACGATATGGTCGAAAAGGTGTCAAACAGCTTATCAAACAAATCGGAGGTGGAGATCAGAATCTGAAAGTGAAACTTAATTGGTGTAAGATATCCATGTAGTTCTCCGAGGTATTCCAAACTTACTTGGTTACTAAACTTAGGTTGCAAAACTTTCTAACTTCTGAAACAAAAGTTCTTATAAGGCTTACTAAGGCAGAGTCACGAATCAGAGTGATGCGGAAGCAATGATACTTACATAGATGTCTTAGTCTACCCATTCCTCACCGGTAATAACTTAAGTCCTTATAGGGAAATGCTAAAGTGAATTTTCAAAGGTTGTCTTATGAGCGCCTACAGTGGAAACTTAGGGGTCCAAACTTCACAGGTCAAGGGTAAAGTATTACAAATCGCAGCCTGGTCGCTCTGATACCATAATTGTAACACCCCAACCCGACAAGGGTAGAAGTATTACGTTATGGTGACAAATCAGAACAAACACAAACATATGATTTGATAATACAAATGAAATTCAAGGTTACAAATGGAAAATATGAAATACAAGGTACAATAAAAACTTCTAAGTTTAAATAAAGTGAAACTCTTCTAATTGTCTCCACTCCAGCACATCTACAAAGCAAAGTCTTCTAAGTCCAGAAATACTCTCTTTCCATAACCCAGCTTCCTACTAAAACCTGCCGCAGGAAAAGAAATGCGGCTGAGCTTCAAAAGCTCAGTGAACAGATACATAGACATAGCAATGATAATAAAACAGAACTGAAGTATAGTGCACTGGGAAATATCATAAGGTATAAACAAAGAGAATAATAGAAAGGAAGGATAGGATAGGATAGTCATCTACCACGAGCCCAGAAACTCACAGTCAAATCTCAAAATCATAATCTCACAGTCATAATCTCACAATCAGAGGGGATACCTCTTAGGCAACCAGATAATATGAGGGGTGGCCTCATGTATCAAAAGGGGTGGAGTAGCTAGCTCCCAGAAATGTGAAAGGCGTGTATTGCACACAAGCACCAGTCACCTCAAAGTCATACTCAAAGTCATAGTTAAATCCACTAAACATACATGCCTAGGATTGCAATCCATACGCCCCCACTCAAAGTCATCTCAAAATCATAATCTCAGAATCATAATGGCCATATCATAATATAAAAGGGGACGGCGTGAGAAATCACTCCCCCACACAGGAGTCATGCCAGTGGTGCATCACAGACATGGCCAGGTTACCTTCCTGGCTAGGAAACAAAAAGGTGGCTCGGGTATCAAACTAAGAGTCAGGTCTCAAAGTCATGCAAACGGGTTCATCTCAAAGTCATATCAAAGCATATCTCAAGGTCATGTCAAAAGTGAATCTCAAAGTCATAAGAAAAGGTTCATATCAAAAGGTTCATAGAAAAAGGGTCATAGCAAAGGTTCATAGCTCAACATCGAAGCATATGTGATAAGACACCCTTCTTAAAAAGGGTAGAGTATCCGTACCTTATTGCAAAGCAAACAAGAACCAGAAATAGAAAATACGACAGGCTCAGGACCTCTCCTTCTTCACACCTAAAGGAGTAGAAGAGTATTATAATAGGTTCTTAATTACTCATTTAACTAGCCTTTCAATTTTAAGTAACTTTCCATACATTAGTAATTTCCTGTTTTAGTAATCTTTCAGATTAGCAAAATTAGTCATTTATCATCCATGTTGCCGTTTTAGTTAATTTAATTAGTTAAAATGACACCATACATGAGTTAGGATTTATTATGAATATGTAAGTAGGTTTGAGGTTTTATTGTGTCTAAATAATAATGTATAGGGTGAATTATGAAATTTAGTGAAATAGGCTACAATAAATTTATGTTGTACTATCTACACTTTGTGTGTTGTAGTGTCTAACATATCCAACAGCCCAACAATTTCATCCTACAGCCATGCTTTAGATTCGAATAGGACACAGAAAGAGAGGAATGACCATGCATGAAATATCATTTTCATCGCATGGAACAAATGTTGAAAACTAAAAGCATACGAAACAATCTTCAAGTCCATGTTTACTCACACGACAATGGTTAAAGTGGAAGTATTCAAAACCATGCCCAACGTATAGAATATACGACACAAACCACAACGTAACTTCACGACACAAACTAACTCGCGACAACCTCTTTTTGTTTATTATGGTGCGATTGAACCGAAAGACACAACATGTTTCACCCTTCTTTCCAGCCCCTTTCGACACAGCCATATATGCATGAAAACACAGCCCTGTCCACTGTTTAACACACACCAATTCAACACTTGTTTCCAGCCTATCTCGACATACAAATTAGCACACATAGTACCCCTTTTCAAATCCACACGACACCCCTTTTTTTTTTTTACTCACTGTATGGGTTTCGACAAATCAAAACAACATGTCTTTCTCTTTTGTATTATTTTGATCATGACCAGCCTATACATGCCAAAAGGGTTGAACACAACACAAGTCAAAACAGAAACATGAAGTCACATTGAGGTCGATATATATATGTAGGGTTTTACAGTCGTTATTTTATGAACATAGTACGATTTTATGCGACTCTTGCTACGTATAACATATATGTTTTACACCGATTCATGATAGTTTAATAGATCGTGAACATGGTTAGACTCAACAGGTTGGTGCCCCTTTTGTTGTTGTTGTTGGATGCAGAAAAAGGGCACAAGGTAGTATGTTGGACTCTTTATTTTAGTTCGAAAAAATTTAGTTCATACGTGCATGATGGGATCGAACACAACACATCCAAAACAAAAAAAACACGAGGGTCGAAACAGGATAAGGGTTGATATCTATATATATGAAAGTTCTCACAGTCTTTATATTGTAAACATTAGTTATGATTTCATGTGAGTTTTAGGTTGTATACCTATAAGTATATTAAACGTATTCATATAGTATCATGTGACATGTATATGTTAACAAAGAGATCAACGAAAGGAATGAAACAAGGTTGAAGTTATACCCTCGTAGCATGATCACAAGAGAAGGAGAATTAAGATCGCATCACCAAGAAAATTCCCAGCCGAACCACAACCAATGATCCCTTCGAATGGCTTCCAACCACTATCCAATCTATCACTTCGAATCTGTTGTAGCACCACTACCAAGACAGCCAAATAGCAGCCACCAAAAGTTCCCTTGCTTTGCTCTTAAATCGAACAGGTAGGAAGAAGAAAAAGAGGTAGCAGCCGACAATAGTTGTAGATTTTTGTTTAGGGTTTAGTTTAGAGAATATTGCATGGTATATATATAGAAGTGTGTGTGGATGTGCACGGTTTGAAACCACCGTGTGATAGGTTTTGTGATTTGTGAGAAATATGGCAACAATAAAAGAATGGGTGGGTGCATGTGGGGCTTTAAAACAAACAGCCCATACTTTACATGTGAGGGATCCTCACAATTGGTAAATTTGCATAATTTGTGGAATTGATTTGGGCTATTTAGTGACAATACATTTTATTTAAAAGATACATAAAATTTGGTTATGACATTACATTTAGGCGTGTGATATTTTGGATTAAGGTGTACATTCGTTTCATTTGTTCGATTATTACCCGTTAGTTACCTAGGATATACACGGGATTAAATGTCATAATGCTTTATATGTCTTTTATTTATATTGGAGATCAAAGGGGTAATTTGGGTATTTTATGTGTTCAAAATTTTGGGTTTTACATGTATGGTCAACCCAGGATTGGGTGATGCAAAAGTGCTTCATCCGGATGTGTCCGGGACATAACAAATGTAAAGGCAGTCGCGGTTGTTGCTTAGGCCGGTTTAGATTATCTACAGATAAAAGCAAATGACCGCAACTTCTAAGGGTCGGAGGAAATAACGAACGTCGTTAACAGCGGATGTCCAAAGTTTACATTCCTTGAAGCTCAAAGGTCTGTGGACATAATTAGCATCGGAAAAGGTGGTCGGCCGCAATTTACAAGTAATATTATCGGGGATGGTGAAGAACAAAGCAATGTTTATTATTCCGAAGACGCACATCCCCTTGATTGAAACGAGAAAAACAATAAGGGTGTAACAGCCCACTCGAGAGTTTATCAGATCTGCGACCAGAGATTAATGACCATAAAGATAGGTATAAAGGCTGCCTAGAAACACATGTTTCCGGAGGTAGAGCCATGGTGTTATAACATACAGATTCCGTGGTCTTTGACCCAATGTAAAAGATGTTAAAAGTGTTTTGCATGGGGAGCGTTTTCTCTGGGCATATTGAAAAGAAAACTTTTGCGCAATATTTTGTAGCAAAGCTACTGATATCGAAAAAGAGTTATTGGTTATGAAGGAACATGGTATTTGGGAATCACGGTTGAAAGCGTCCACGTTAACATCAATTTTGAGGGATAATTATCCTTGGACGTCTATCACGAAGTGTATGTGAGAGGGTGAAGTCATTGGCAAGGGATAAAAGTTTGCGTGGCTTAAACACAAGATGAATATTTGGTTTCTGCCTTCATCCGCGGAAGATGGTTTTAGTTTTGGGGGTGGTGACAAGCAGTCAACAAAGCTTTATAATAAAGCTGTCAGTTGTACAGTAAGTTTGACTAAATTCATGTGTAGAATAATGTTGTCAGTTGATTGTACAGTATACCTCCTTGACTTTATAATAAAGTTGTCAGTGGAGTGATAAAGCAAATAACTTGTAAGTTGCAACGTGTTGACTTTATTGTATTGGGACTAATAATAATAAAAAAATGTAGGCCACATTTTGAGCAAATCAAGCTATAACAACTTGTAACGTGTGCATAACAACATGTACATTTTGAAGCAAGAGGATTTAATTATATTTAGGGCCCTACCTACTATAGTACATGTACATGTAAGCATGGTACTCGCATATGTAATTATGCAAATCACTTGTTTTGAGGGTGTTCAAGGGTTGTAGCCTCCTTTTTTTCTTTTTATACATAGATGAAGGTTTCATGGCAGTTAGAAGATTAAAGAGACAAGAATGGTGAAAAACTTACAAAGCCGAATTTGAGATTTCAAATTCACCAATATTTGTTTTGGTCAGAACGATTACATGAGGCACGAACGGGTAGTCGTAGACCCGTCGTTGTTCGTTCGTTTTTAAGATAGGCAGTTATATGAGCCAAAGACCATTCGAGGTGTAAAAACCATGTATCCAAATTGAACTTCGGGCAAACATCATCGTGGACTTCCACATACAGTGAAGAAAATTAGCCCACATGATGGTTTTGGTGAGTTAGGACGAGCGTTTAGTAGCGGTCCCACGGATGGCGCCACTTGTTGAAGCATAAATCCGTCGGGCTGAGGTTGACAATAGATTGAGCCGTCATGTCATCCCGATCTTAGATATCTGCTGCAGTACAAGAAATAAACCGGTTAGAAGGGGTCCCGGGGCCGAAGCCCCGGAGCCACCCTCCGACGGTCAAGTCAGTTTAGTAAAGAGGTATGTGTGAGTTTTAGTGAGAGAGAGATCATACCATTGAGAGTGATCAATGCCTTCTATTTATAGGACTTATTTATCATTGTCTGGTCATGATAGCGACGTATTTAGGCGGGAAATATTTAGGCGGGAAGCTCCAGCCCCGGAAGGGTCTTTCTTCAGCCCCGGAAGGGTCTTGCTCCAGCCCCGGAAGGGGACATGCTCCAGCCCCGGAAGAGGACTTGCTCCATCCCCGGAAGGGGACTTGCTCCAGCCATCACTGTCACTGTCGGGCCAGACACAAACAACCGTCCGGGACGGCCAAGAACCCAGTAGAGTCTTCCGGCTGAGTCATGACCCAAGAAGTTATTATTAGCATCACAACTATCTGTGCTCATATGATTCCGAGTTACCGTTGAACACAAAGTCTCGTCACACAAGAATTGTAGAAGCATAACCCTCTGCAATAAAATGTTCAAAGAGTTTAGTTAATTCTTCATATTTATCAATTCGTATCATTTATAGAAATTCGTCAGTCGTCACAACTTATTCAGTGCAAATTGCGTAAAATTCTATGGGCAACCGTTATCATGTAAAAAAAAAAATCACTTCCTCAACATGTAATAAGGATTTAGAATTACCATATTAACATGTCACCAAAATATTAGTTACTAAACCGGGACAGTAAAAAGTATAATCACCTAAACAACACTTGCAAAAGTAGATAGCTATTTTACGCAATTCACCTTTCTATTTATAGATCCTTTTAGATGTCTCTTAATTCAGTTACGGCTATGTTTGGTGCAGAGCTTTTTGGAGCTTTTTGAGGCGATGAGCGGTGAGCAATGTGCTTTTTGATTTTTAGTGTTCATTTGGCAAAAGAGCGGTGAACTTTGCTATTTTTTAGGAAAACTCATTTTTCCAATGGTTCTTTAAAAAGCTGTGAGCGGTGAGCAGTGAGCTGTGGCTACTGCTCACAGCTCACTGCTACTGCTACTGCTCACAGCTACTTTTGCCAAACATAGCCTATAACCAATTAGTTTTTAATCTTCCATTTAACTATTTCGAGAAATTCAAAAGACCATAATACTAGGACGGGTCAGTCACGTTGAGTAACGAGTTTAAATAGGTTTGGGTTGACATGGGTCATTTTCAGTATGGTTGACGTGGGGCTGTCCCATAAACACCATTTGCCGTTTTTTAGATAATATTATAAATTATAAATGTATTAACTATGATTTAGAAAGAAATATTACTGCACGAGTAATGTTATATCCGTCTAAGAGAGGTTTTTCCTTATGACATTATGGAACAATTTTACGATCACCAGTGACCCACATGACTCGTGCCCGTCTACCTTTTTATTTAAGGGGTATCCCTTTAAAAACGTATATAACTTGTCGTGAAAATCAGTTTAGCGGTGCGAACAAAAAATGGGTAAAAATCGAGTAAAAAAGTTTCAAAAATCACTCTATTTAGGTAATGAAGACAAAAAAAAAAAAAAAAAAAAAAAAAAAAAAAAAACAGTAATGACCATTTTACCCTTGATTATTTGAAAATTGCATCCACCGCCCTTAATCTAAATTACATAAATGGTCCCTGTCGCTACGCTAAATTGCGTCCAACGTCCCTATTTTTTTCAAATTTTTTTTTCAACTTTTTTTTCGAAAATTTTTTTTTCGGAATTTTTTTTTCGGAATCTTTTTTTTTTTTTTTCTGAAAAAAATTTTTATAAAATTTTTATTTTCGTCAAATCATTTCTTTTTCTTAAATTTTTTTTCGAAATTAATTTTTTTTCGAAATTAAATTTTTTACAAAAATTAATTTTTTTTTTCGAAATTAATTTTTTTAGAAAAATTATTTTTTTTTTCGATATTAATTTTTTTTACAAAAATTAATTTTTTTTTTCGAAATTAATTTTTTTACAAAAATTAATTTTTTTTTTTCGAAATTAATTTTTTTAGAAAAATTATTTTTTTTTCGAAATTAATTTTTTTTACAAAAATTAATTTTTTTTTCGAAATTAATTTTTTTAGAAAAAATTAATTATTTTTTCGAAATTATTTTTCTTTTTAAATTCCACAAAAATTTCGGAAAAAAAAATTTCGAAAAAAAAAGTTAGGAAAAAAAAATTTGAAAAAAAAGGGACGTTGGACGCAATTTAGCGTAGGGACATGGACTATTTATGTAATTTAGAGTAAGGACGGTGGATGCAATTTTTGCAAACCCACAGGGACCATTTATGTAACATGGAAGGGTAAAATGGTCACAATGCCTAAATAGAGTCATTTTTGAAACTTCTTTACTCATTTTTTACCCATTTTTCGTTCGTCGTGCAAAACCGATTTTCACGACATGTTAGATACGTTTTTAAAGGACTTCTATTCCGGTCAATGAACCGATATTGTGAGGGAGCAGCTAACCAATCTCATTTCTCAGAGAAGTCCATCGGTTTAGAGATTAGTTCATGCTCTTTCATCCCCTCGTTCAAGGAGTCGAGATGGCTTGGCAGCAAGCGTAGTGGCAGCCAGGCGATAGGATGTTAGCAGGATAGGCTTACTCCTTTTATTTAACCCAATTTATATAAAGAAATAATTTACCTGTCTTCATTTGACTTTGTAGATCAAGTTAAGACAAAGTAAGACAACTAAGAGTGATGCAATATAAGTCAAAACTAACCTCCTTGACGCCTAATTCCCAGTACTCCGATTTCTCCATCTTATCTGATGTTTTTGATATGGATGTTTGTTTGAGTTCTTTGGCAGTGAGTTAAGAATGCCTGCAATGTGTTTTGATAAAATGTCAAGGGATTGAGATAGTGAATTAAAATGGATGTTAACTACTTAACTTGTTAATTAATCATTGGTTTTAGATTATTATAAATACTAAATTATAATAAGTTTTTTATGCAAGTATCAGTGATCGAAAAAATAGGATTGCTGTCAATATATGATTTTAAACCTATTTCTTGAGCACCATAGTTTATTATGTAAGTTTATCAAACTGCTTCAAAGCTTATTATAGGGAATAAAAGCTGCTTTTAATTGGATGGGATATATATTGGAGTTCATGCATTTCCGATTTCTAGATTTTTTTGTTTGTTGTTGGAGTGTTTCTTCTATAAAATCTGGCCACTCATAAAACCTTTAATGCTTGCATATGTCAACTGTATCTTGACCTCTCGCCTTCATTCTCCTTTGATGATGACAGTGAATGCCTCATATCAATGGTATTGATTACCATGTCGTGATCATCGGAGAATGAAGATGTTGTTGTAATGTTAGTCACAGTGATACCATTCCGTGCTCCTATGCAACCTTAAACTCTACAAGGCAGTACAAGAGAATGTACTATAAGATAACAGATAAACATGTTGTGCTCTTTTTAGTCATAATGCTGCCTAGATAGAAACCACATATTGACCAGATAAGTGTAAATAACATGTGAACGTGATTTAAAAACTGGTGTACTGAAGTTAGTTTGTCAGAAATTACTTATCCATGTGAGCATCTGCTTATTTGCAAGTGAAATAAGTTGTTTCTGAATAAGCGGTTTCAGCATGCATATTTTAACAACGTGTATTTCATGTAACAATGAACATATAAGCAGTAAGAAGTTTTAATAAGCAATGTCAAACACTCCCTATGGATTACATTGCTCCTTGATCTGTAATTTTGCTCTGCGTTGTTCTTTTCCATTCCATTCCCTCATGTGGAAATGCATGAACTCCAATATATCAAATTGTAATAAGCAATCCCAAACACCCTCCTTAGTAAGTTTATCAAACTGCATTCTATGTTGCTCCCGAGGTTTTAAGTTGTCAATCATATGAAAGGTAAGGGACATTTGTTACATAGGTGATGAAGATATTATTTTTGTGCATTTAAATTTCCTAGAGCATAAGTTACCGAATCATGATGGGTGTATTCGACCCATATCTAGGCGGGGCAACCCGGGCAGAATTGTGTTTACAGCCATGGCGGGTTCGGATCCCCTTTTATCTGATTCCATATTTGCACATCTGAGCCACAAAATTTTACATTCAGACTAAATGAGGCAAAATTGTAAAGAGGTTTTGACTTTTATTTGGTCAAACATTATCTTTGGATAAAGGCCTATGATTTTTATTTGTTGGGGGTGTTTGTTTAGGCTTATCTTTGGGCATACGAACTTATTTGATCTCTGCTTATATTTCATAAGGCCCGGCTGATTTTGAAACTTATGGGCTTATATACCAGCTTATTTTCCAGCTTACCAAAAGACTATACATTCCACTTCCTTCTTCAGGTAGAATTATGAACTATCTAATTCTATAATTTCTTAGGCTACAAAAAAGAGGTGATAGTTTCAGCCCATCTAACAATGAATGGTTTGATTTGGGTTACATTTAGTCTCTAATGAGTCAAATGGGTCGAGCTTAAAGTTTTGACTAATAAAAAAACTGGTCAAATGTCCACACGTGACAAGCGGAGGAAAGTCATACGAAGTGTTCGTATGGTAGATTGTTGGTACCAAAAAACCGGCTTTTAATGTCTGCGCCATACCAGATTTTTAGTGACGGTGTGCAGGGAATGAGTCCCAACGTTTGCTCTATTAGTGTCAAGAGCCTCATGAGCGCTAACACGTTTAGAGTAAGTATCTACTTTTATTTATTGGATGGGATATATTGAAATTCATGCATTTCCGATTTCTATTTTTTTTTTTTTTTTTTTTTTTTTTTTTTGGTTGTTGTTGTTGGCCACTCATAAAACCTAATGCTTGCATATGTCAAGTGTATCTTGACCTCTCGCCTTCATTCTCCTTTGATGATGACAGTGAATGCCTCATGATTACCATGTCGTGATCATCGGAGAATGAAGATGTTATCGTAATGTTACTCACAGTGATACCATTCCGTGCTCCTATGCGGCCTTAAACTCTACAAGGCAGTACAAGAGAATGTACTATAAGATAACAGATAAACATGTTGCTGCCTAGATAGAAACCACATATTGACCAGATGAGTGTAACTTACATGTGAACGTGATTTAAACTGGTGTACTGAAGTTAGTTTGTCAGAAATTACTTATCCATGTGAGCATCTGCTTATTTGCAAGTGAAATAAGTTGTTTCTCAATAAGCGGTTTCAGCATGCATATTTTTAACAGCATGTATTTCATGTAACAATGAACATATAAGCAGTAAGAAGTTTTAATAAGCAATGTCAAACACTCCCTATGGATTACATTGCTCCTTGATCTGTAATTTTGCTCTGCATATGCTTTATCCTGTTGGCGAGAGCGACCTTATCGGATGAGGCTTAGCTGGAGTTTGGCTGGAGCCTATCCATAGTTTAATTTGTTGTATATTCCTTATCAAGTCCCTTAGATTAAGGATGTATTTTTGGTAGTTATTATGTATCCCCTTGTATAAATATATGTATCTTTTTTATCAATGAAATATACAGAAAAACAAAAGAAGTTTTCTTCCACCATCTCATTCTCTCGAATCTACATGGTATCAGAGAATACCTCATCATTCTGAAACCCGTAGCAATACCACAAAGTTCTCGCATCAATGGGGGAATCATCGAACACTTCGCAGGTATTTGTTTAAGCTTATCTTTGGGCTTACGAGCTTATTTGATTTCTGCTTATATTTCATAAGGCCCGGTCGATTTTGAAACTTATGGGCTTATATACCAGCTTATTTTCCAGCTTACCAAAAGACTATACATTCCACTTCCTTCTTCAGGTAGAATTATGAACTATCTAATTCTATAATTTCTTATGCTGCAAAAAAGAGGTGATAGTTTCAACCCATCTAACCATGAATGGGTTGATTTGGGTTACATTTAGTCTCTAATGAGTCAAATGGGTCAAATGTCCACACGTGACAAGCGGACAAGCGGAGGAAAGTCATACGAAGTGTTCGTATGGTAGATTGTTGGTCCCAAAAAAAACCGGCTTTTAACGTCTGCAGCATACCAGATTTTAGTGACAGTGTGCAGGGAATGAGTCCCAACGTTTGATCTATTAGTGTCAAGAGCCTCATGAGCGCTAACACGTTTAGAGTAAGTATCTACTTTTATTTATTTCAATACATATACATTAATACATGATGAGGTCATCTTATTGGTGGAATAAAAATTGTTTCTTACATACATGAGTTTATACAAGTGAACCTGTCTTTAATGTGTGAGGAAATACATGTATATGGCCCACCGTCTTAAAAAGGAAAGTATGCCAAGATAACCATTTCCCAAAAACACGATTATTTTCACATCAAGTACTTTCTATTGTTTAATCTTTCCACTTACTTAAGTTTTATCGTCAGCTAAAGCTATGTTAATGTAGACTCAGGTAAGCGGTTGCAAAATCATGTCCTTGTTGAAGATAGGTTGATTATGCAGGTGAGGTTGTGTAGAATAGAAACCATGTGATGTTTGGTGAGCAAGTCTGATACAATAGGCAAAGCAAACAAACTGATCATGTGAGTTTGTAGTAATGTGTGTTTGGAAGTAGGTTTTTTTTTTTTTTTTTTTTTTTTTTTTTTTTTTTTTTTTTTTTTTTTTGT
>CP139506.1:31669411-32000269 GCA_021014915.2 Artemisia tridentata subsp. tridentata | reverse complement strand
TGAATATTTAATTCCCAACACTCCTATTCCTGAAGATGGTGATGATGCAACTGTGGTACAAATAAGGAAGAGGAGCAAATGCGAGAATGATGATTACATTTGCAGAGGTTTAATCCTAAATGGTATGTCTGATTCTCTCTTTGATATTTATCAGAATGTTGAATCTTCCAAAGAACTATGGGATTCCTTAGATGCCAAATGTATGGCTGAGGATGCATCAAGTAAGAAGTTTCTTGTAAGTAATTTCACAAATTACAAAATGACTGATTCAAGACCAGTTATGGAACAATACAATGAACTTCTTGGTATACTTGGAAGGTTTACACAACATAAAATGAACATGGATGAGGCTATTTCAGTCTCTTGTATCATTGACAAACTACCACCTTCTTGGAAAGATTTCAAGCATACATTGAAACATAAGAAGGAAGAACTGAATCTTGTTCAGTTGGGCAATCATCTGCGTATTGAGGAATCCCTCAGGGCGCAGGATAGTGACAAGCCAAATAGTATCAATGCTACTGGTGCATCTGTTGTCAATATGGTGGAACATAACAAATCCACCAGGTACAATGACAACAAGGGCAAACGTAAACATCATGATAACACAAGGGCTGATCCAAGCAAGAAGGCAACACCTACTTGTTGGAAATGTGGCAAATCTTGTCACATTAAAAGGGATTGCAAAGGTGTTAAGGTTGGTGGTAAAGCCAATGGTTCGGGCACTAGTGGTTCAGGGAGTGGGGGTTCTACCAACTCACTGAAAGGTCAGAATATGTTTAATAAATCTTTTCAGGTTTATTATGTTACATATGTATCTGAATCTAACTATGTGCAGGATGATGATGTTGCGCGGTGGGTTCACTACGCCAGAATGTGGATTTAGTCACACATGCTGTTTTTCAAACAGCCACACAGTCGCTTTTTTATGTGACTAAATGTACCAGAATAAAATAAACAGCCACACTTGATCCGACTTGTGTGACCATTTCGGAATTACATCTGAGGCTACAGCCACACATTCGAATATTTTCGTGACTATACGTATCTGGTAAAAAAAAATTGATTTTTTAGTCACTTATAATTTGGGATGTGTGACGGATACAAATACGGTTGAAACATTAGTCACACTATATATATATACATATGTGACAAATATATGTCACACAATTGAAAAGTGTGACCAAAATCCATATATGGTCACACGAAGTAATTGTTTATGTGGCTAAATCATATACTCAAGTTTGTCACACATTATTTAAGTGTGACTGCTAATTTATGTTGAAAATTTAGCCACATATGAATTTGAAATGTGTGACAACTGAAAAGTAAGTTTGAAGCATAGTCACGATATGCATTTAAAAGTGACAAATATATGTCACACACTTGAACAGTGTGACCAAATGTCATATATCGTCACACTAAACCATAGGTATACATGATTAAGTGTGACCATAATTCGATACAAATGGTCACGTAAGTTAATATGTGTGTCTAAAGTTAAGTGTGTGTTTGCCTGCCTATTCCTAATGTGTATGGTCACACTTAATTGTAGCACAATCATGTGACTATAGGCTATACAATAGTCACACCATACCACAAATGTGCATCTAAATTATGTTTATGGCCACATTATAAGGGTATTATATGTGACCAATACATTGAAAATAGTCACACTGTGAAATATTCATGTGACTAATATGTATAGCAAAATGTGAACTCAGTTATCATTAACCTTGATATTAGTCACATTGAGTGTTTGTGTGACTAAATTCAAGATGTTACATAGAGTCATATTTTGAGTTCAGACTGTTAGTCATGACTCTTCATTTAATTTCCCCCATTACAATGCTGGGATTTTATAGTCTATCTAGTTTAATGCAGTAGTATGTAAGTATGTTACTTGCCCCTAGGAACCAGATTACTTGACTTTCTAAAGTCAATTTTCAACTTTATAATGAAGTAACATGTTACTAAAGTGCCTGCAAGTGCATATACATGATAAATGGAAACTGCAAATACAATAAAGCTTGACTGCAAGTGGACATATAACAGTGAAAACCGCAAAATTTTTCATTGCCATTGAAAAGCTTGACTTTTTTGAGTCAAAATCCATTACAACAGGCTAAATTACAGGAACAACTATTTAATACTAAAATAGCTATTCATCTAACATTACTAACTTTACAATACCAGCAGTAACCTTGCACTTAGCCTTGAGCAGCAGTCTTAACTTCAACCAGCAGGGTTAACTATTACACTAGCAGTCTTAATGCAGCATGACATGCTTCACTTGGATTTTCGTATAACAATACCTTCAATGTCGGTTCGATAGTAGTCACTTCGTGATTCCTTGCCCAAGTCTTCTTTATATACACGTGGCAATATTTTTTCATTTTGCTCGTGAATGACTGTACTAAACTCCTCATCGACTTCGTCATATGTATCTTTGTAATTCTTGGTAGGTGTTTTAAAGACAATGGACAAATTTTTCTGTACCTGGTCTTTCACATAAAACACTTGTGTTGCTTGTGACGCTAATATGAACGGATCATCCTTGTGGCCGAAAGTATTCAGGTCTACCAACGTATAACCAAGAGTATCATGTTTGACCCCATGAGTTTTGCGATTAACCCAATCACATTTGAAAAGAGGAATTTGCCTGAAACGGTAATCTAATACCCATATCTCTTGTAAAACCCCATAATAAGATGTTTTTCTTATGGTTGCAACTTCTTTTTTGGATATGTACACATCTACTGACTCAACACTAACCCCACTGTTCTGGTAAACTATGCCATCATTACTTTTCGTACGAAATGTATACCCATTGATGTTATACGCCTCGTATTTCACTACGTTGAAGCATGGTCCAAATGATATCCACCTCACAGTTTCTGATACACTATCATTGGATATCGCTAACTCTCTCTCAACCTGAATTTCATTACAAGTATATATTACCTTTAAATTGCAGGAACAACAAACAAACAATTAAAGAATAGGAGTGTTTGGGATAATGAAATGGTGTGCTGATCGACCTCTATCTAATGTCATATACAGGAGGGACAATTATGATGATAGCAACAAACAAACAATTATAAACAACATACAAGTAATTACCTCTTTGAGTAACCACTTAGCAAAAGATTTACTGTGCTCATTCTCCAGCAATGCCATTTTTTTACCCGGGTTTTTTCCTTTCAAAACTTCCTTGTGTCGCCTAAAACAAATAAATGTCTTTGATTATTATATTTGATAGAACATTTTAAGCAACGAAATCGACAAGTGTTAGTAATACTTACTCGATATACGGTTGAATTTCATCTATATTTTGTATTACATACAAATGTGCTTTCTGAAAGGATTCTCCGGAAACTTCACTTGGTTTGCCGGCCGACAATGGCTTTCCGTCCTCAACTTCATTGGTTACATGTTTATCAGCTGGGATACCAATAGTTTTCATGGTTTTATGATATTCGCTAAAAAACTCTATTGTTTCTTCCGCGATAGTCTCCTCGGCAATGCATCCCTCTGGTCTATTTCTGTTTCGCACATGTCCTTTAATAACCTTCATACATCTTTCGAAGGGATACATCCACCGAAAGCATATGGGACCACATAATTTTACCTCCCTAGTTAGGTGCACAGTCAAGTGTATCATAATATCAAAAAATGACGGAGGAAAGAACTTCTCGAGTAGGCATAGTGTAACAACAAGTTCTTCTTGCATCTTATCTAGTTCTTGCAAGCTGATTTCTTTCCTACATATAGATTTAAAGAAAAAGCAAAACCTGATAATAGCATATCGTGTGGGCGGGTGCATGACTGAACTTATAGCAATGGGTAAAAACTCTTGCATTAGCATGTGATAGTCATGCGATTTAAGGCCAATGAGCTTCCTATCATTTAGTCTGACCAAACTAGAGAAATTTGAACAATAGCCTTGTGGTACCCTGATGTTGCTTAACGTTTCACAAAAGATGTCTTTTTCAGCATTCGTTAATGTGTAACATGCTGGAGGTAGTGTTGTTTTGTCTGCTTCTTGCCTAGCAAACAACTCTTCTTTTATCCCCAACTCTTCCAGATCCAGTCGAGCATTCATTCCATCTTTTGTCTTTCCAGGAACATTCAGCTAAGTTCCGAGTAGACTCTCACCAACATTCTTTTCTGCATGCATGAAGTCAATACAATGCGGAACAGAATGATGCCTCCAATACCTTAGCTTTCGATACCAAATGTTGAATTTCTTCCAATATGCTTCATTTGCTTGGCTTGAACTACCCTCTTCTTCTGTTGTTTTCCTTTTCTGCTTTTTAATCTTCCCACCTCTGCCTCTGGTATCTTGATCTTGGTTTTTCGAGGTTTTTCCTTTTCCCCACTTATTTTCAATATGTTGTACCTCGTTGTATATTTGTTCCCCGGTCAACGGATTTGGAGCATGACGTGGTTCTTCTTATCCATTAAACGCCTTCCTTTGCGTTATGAACGGATGGTTGTATGGTAGATATCGTCTGTGTCCAGCATAACTTTGCTTGGATGAGGCAGAAAGTCTGACACAGTGTGTATCTTTCCCACATACTACACAACCTTTGAATCCACTGTATGGGCAGCCACATAATGTACCAAGTGCAGGGTAATCATTTATCGTCCATAACACAACGGCACGCAGATTAAAGTTTTCTTTTTTAGAAGCATCGTATGTATCAACCCCTTCCTCGAATAAGGTATGCAGATCATCAACCAACGGTTCTAAAAATACATCGATATCATTTCCCGGGTATCCCGATATCAATACCGAAAGCATGATAAACTTTCTTTTCATACACAACCATGGAGGAAGGTTGTATATGACAGATAAAACTGGCCATACACTGTGATGCCTATTTCCTGAGTTGACGTCAACCCCATCAGCCGATATTCCTAGCCGTAGATTTCTCGGATCTTCAGCAATTTCGGGGAATTTTTCATCTATGGTACGCCATGCCTGTGAATCTGCGGGGTGACGTAAAACACCATCTGTTATCCTCCTTGTTGCGTGCCATGTTAGATCTTTGAAATACTTTCTAACTGAAGCGAAAAGTGTACCGCTTTTAAGGGGTCATTTAAGCCCTAAATCGTATTTATTTGATCAAATATTGCCCTAAATCGTTCCTTTTGTCATTTTAGGTACTTTTGAGAAGAAATCTAGAAAAGGAGGCATTTTGGACGTTTTTGGAGCATAAAAGTGAAGAAAACGGCAAAGTCTCAAAAATCGGCTAAAAGTTACCTTTGACGGCGTCACAATTTACTCTGGACGGCGTCATGCCTTGGCAAGAAAAGTTGGACGTGAAATTTACTCATGATAAGCCAGTGAAAATAGCATGTGAATTCTGACGGCGTCACGCTTTAACTTGATCAAGGGCGTCACGGCTTAAATCAAAAGGGGACGTCGTCACGTTCAAGGTTCGACGGCGTCAAGCCTTGATAAGCCAGAATGGATTTTGGAAGAGCTAAAGAGGGACGGCGTCAAGAAGGTCATCCGGGAACCCTAGAAGCGGCGAGGTGACGGCGTCACACTCCATAACGTGACGCCGTCAGATCCAAAAATCTATATATAGTTTTCTAATTTTTTGTCATAAGGGGAGGACTTAGTGTGTGGAATTCTGGGAGAAAACCCTAAGACGATTTTAGCTTCTTTTTCAAGGCTTTTTGCCTTGAGATCTTCCATGTTACATTGAAGATAAGTTATCAATTAATCATTCAATATGTCTATGTGTTGTTTGATTTTATCTTATTCTTGTCTTTTGATTAACATGTTAGGCTAAATTTATCTTGTGTTTGCTTAGATCTAATGAAACCTAGCTATTGATTATTGGTTATTAGTGTGTTATTAGTTGTATTGGATGATTGTTTATCTATGTTAGGCTTAAGAAAACTGGCTAACTTCCTATTCGGTAACTTGCTTGAACGTCTTAAGAAACATGAACCAAATGCGTACTAAAGGTTTTTATGGTTGTATTTAATGCACAAGCGAATTCTAGTGATCCCATGTTAGGAGCTTCCTAGCCGGCTCGACATAGGAGTGAAGTAGGAGCTTGTAGAGTTGGGGAAGTAAGTACGCCACCCCACGAATGGTATTAAGGAATACACCCATCATCCACGCGACTAATACACACTAATCAACCGGTAAAAGATAGTTAGGGAGTAAGGAAATCTAAGTAAACACATTTCTCTACACATAAGTTTCTCACCACATTTTCATTTCAGTTATTTATTTTATTTGCATTTTTAGTTATTTGGGTTAGTTGACTAGCAACTAATTCCGCCCACTCTTTCAAAACCGAGATTTTACTTGCTTTCATAAAAAAAATATAAAAAACATAAAAAGAATCTTCCTCAACCCTTAGACCTATTAGAGTAGTCTTTCATACCTAACGAACACTATTCCCTGTGGAGAACGATCAATCCCCCGTACTTACCACTACACTATACTACATCGGTCAGGTACACTGCCTGGTGGGGTTGTAAGCCTCTTGAGATCCCTCGAGAGGTAAAACCTGTTGTAAGGTTACAAAACCACGCATCAAGTTTTTGGCGCCGCTGCCGGGGAATAGTTATTGTTTAGGTTGAATTTTTATTTCTATTAGGTCTACTCACTAGATTCCTTTCTAGTGAGATTTTTATTTTCTTTTTCTAGATTTTCTTTAGTCTATCTATTTTCTTCGTGTCTTTGTTCGTAACCATTACCATCCGACATCATGGAAGATGGTAATATCCTTAACCCCCACAACCCACCACCACAACAACCACCACCACCTCCTAGAGCCCGTACTTTAGGAGAGTATTCCCGTCCTAGCCACCATGGCTATCGAAACACCATTGAGCTCACTCAAGGAGCCAATATCACACCCTTGCGATCCGACACCATCCGGTTGGTGCAAAGCGGATGCGCATTCCATGGACTTCGATCTGAAGATCCTAATCAACACCTCAATGACTTTCTTAAAATCGTTGATTCTATAGACCTTGATGTTGCCACTCGAGAGACGACCCGATTGCGTCTCTTCCAATTCTCTCTGCGGGACCAAGCTAGCCAGTGGCTAGAACGTCAACCCGCAGGATCCATCACCTCTTGGGATGATCTCACCACTCGTTTCCTTGCTCAGTTTTTCCCACCGGGAAGAACTACCAAGCTAAGGAATGATATCTTGATGTTCCAACAACGTCAAGGCGAAACTCTCTACGAGGCATGGACTCGATTCAAGGACTTACTCCAAAAAGTCCCTCACCATGGCATAGAACTTTGGCTCCAAATCCAAATCTTCTATGACCATATCAATCTCTCCATGAGGCAAACCATTGACCAATCGGCCGGTGGTAAGCTACGTGATCTAAGTGCGGAACAATCATGGGCTCTCCTAGAGGATCTTGCTCTTTATGACAACGAAAGTTGGAGTGATCCCCGTGATTTGAATAAAACGGTCAAGGCAATATCTTTGCCTTCGAACAATTCAAGCACTTCTGACCGTAGGATCATAGAACTTGAAGACCAAGTCAAGTTTCTCATGAAATCCTACGAGGCTCCTAACCCTTCAAGCAAAGTGAACAAAATCACTTCTTCATGTGAATTATGTAGTGGTCCCCACGACACTCGTGATTGCATGGAACTCCCCGAACAAGCTTTTGTGGACTACGCATCCTCGCGTACCGACGGAGCGGGAGACAAGTGGTACACTTTCAAACCCGAGCCAAACCATTACGGTGATTCATACAACCCCGCATGGAAAAATCACCCGAACCTTAGGTGGAAACAAAACCAAAACACACAACAAACCAATTCTTCCAACCCACCTAATCGTTTCCAATCAAGCGGTTCCAACTCGAACCATACTTTCAACAACAATCCTTCCGGCAATGGTAGTACCGATAACTTTGAAGGATTGATGTCTCAATTTATGGCATCTCAAGAAGCTCGTTTAGCCAAGTTTGAAGCCGATTTCAAACAAAAACAAAGCGAGATGACCGATAAGATTGACACCTTGTTGAAAGCCCTCAATGACCGAGAAATGGGAGCACTCCCTAGCAACACGGTCAAGAACCCGAAACTAAACGTCAACGCTATTTCATCGGTTTCGTCCCCTAGTTCTTGTCCACAATATTATTCGGTCAATTCCATGAGCACGTGTTTCAAACAAACCCAAGTCGTTCCAAATGACCAAGAAGTTATGACATCCAAATTGGTCAACAACATAGTTGAAACACCTCCCACTCAAAACCTTGACGAAGAATTCAAGGAGCTCCACCTTGAAAGTCCGGTTGTTGATGTGTTGGATGAGAAGAAGCTCAAGTTAGGCGAAAAAGGGACCGCCTTCGTTCAAAACAAACTACCTAAGAAGTTAGATGATCCGGGCTTATTTGTTCTACCTTGCAAGATCGGTAATTCGGAGGCTTATGACACATTAGCCGATCTTGGATCAGGCCTTAACCTACTTCCGTTACCTCTCTACACCTCTCTAAAACTAGGAAAACTTGAAGAAACCGAGGTGATAATAGGTTTAGCGGATGGGAGTGTTGCTTACCCGGTTGGAGTAGTTAAGGACGTGTTAGTGCACATTGGAAAACTAACCATTTTAGCCGATTTCCACGTCCTTGATATGGTTAGCGACCCTACATGCCCCTTGTTGATAGGTAGAGGATTTTTGGCGACCGCTAGTGCTATGATTGATTGTAAGGAATCCAAGATAGCGGTAGGAGAAGGAGATACTTGGTCAGTCTATGATGTTAAGAAACATGCCTATGATACTAGTGAGGAACCAACACCACATTGGCTAGAATCAAATAGGAGACCATCTAGATATGGACCTTGGATTGATAGAGACTTCATAGGACCCCAACGCCCATTTTACCTAGAAGAGGACTTTGTTAACCGAACGCATTCGGTAGAGCAACTCTTGGCTAGGGACACCGAATTGGATCCATTTGAAGATTCTCTAGTTTTTAGAAAGATGATTGATTTCCTAGGAGTTTTGCCAATTAACCTAGGAATGAATAAGTGGATTTGTGAGGAAGATGATCATAAGTGGAATTGGGATAAACCACCCAAAGATGGAGATGGGTCATGGCATATCAAGATGACATTGTATGACCCGGATGGAGAGAAGTTTGAGAAGATATATCGTACTAAGCGGACCAATAGGAAACTTCAATCCAAGCTTAACCCTAAAGACGTCCTCGATGACGAGCTCACTTATATAGGGTAGCGTGACTTTGAGTCTAGCTACAAGACTCGTTAATAAAGAAAAGCGCTTCTTGGGAGGCAACCCAAGCTTTATTTGTTTTATTTGCTTTGTGTGTTTATTTGTTTGTTTGTTTGTTTTTATTTGTTTCCGTATGTGTGCTTAATTTTTATTCTTATTGATTCATGTTCAAAACTAAATTGTGAAAATGCTTTATTTTGTTTTTAACTTCGTCTTAACTACATATAAAGGTATTTTGCAAAAGTTAAGTGTAAGGGAAATCTAAATCGGTTTATTAGAACACAAATTAACATGAATCGTAATAATAATAAATTAACATACATATTAGTGTTTGTTTGAGTCAAATGCTTGTATCGAGTCATAATGATGTTTTGCAGGATTTCCAGGAAGTAAGGTAAAGGTTTTTCCAGAAATTTTCCGGAAACTTAAAATGAAAATTTTTGTCAGGTCATTTCTGACGGCGTCAGGGTTTATAACCTGACGGCGTCAGATTTAATTTTCAGAAATTTTTGAAAGTTTTGTTTTTAAAAAGTTTTTATTAAAATCTCCAACTTATAATCTCCAGGAATCTGCAAAATTATCATTCCACAAGCATTATATCCTTATATATAGATTTTATCCCGCCGATGTTATGCAGGTTTTCGTGTTTGTTTTCTCAGGTTTAACAGGTTATTTTGGACAAGGAGATGTTTATGGAATCAAGCTTATGGCGATGCATTAGTCATGGAGCTTCAACATTACCTTGGAGGAAGATCTAACCGTGTAATTTCATTATCCACCGAGCGAATCAGGGGAGTATTTGATTTCATTCTTTTACTTTATGCTTTTACATCTTGTAATTTGAACATTGGGGACAATGTTCATTTTAAGTGTAAGGGGGGGGGGGGTAAAAGTACGATTTTAGAGAATACAATTGCGCTTGATTTTTGTTTGTTTAATAGTAGATGTGTAATAAAACTGAGAGAAATACTTGTTAAGGTAATTTTAGTGCCAAATTTAAAATTTTTTACAACATATAGGAGTGAAACTTTGATCTTAATAAGCGTCTCATGGATAGGAATTATATGACTAGCACAAAAACCGTACCACTAAAAAATTTTCCACCCCCAAATATGTGAGGTTCGCCCCTAGAATTGGTAGGAATAGCATTTATGCTATGATGTGTGTACCGGTAGCACTTAGATTCTAGAACTTGCGTTAGGACCATTCCGAGGCCACAAGTGAGACTACATTCGTGTAGTTAGATTTACTACATGATAAGAGGCATTAGGATTAACCCATTGTTTTACACCTGTGTTTTTGTTATAATTACTTCGGCTACATTGGTCAAGTAATTCTCCCACACCCTTTGCGTTGTACTCATTTTTAGTACACGATACCCCTAGTACACCCCTCAGAGCCTATCTTTTCGTTTCGACCTTTAAGCATTTTACTTAAAGGAAGAATTTGTTACACCCCACTAAAATGTACACCCAAATCGCCTTAGCCTTCCTTGTATGCACTCATTTTTAGTGCATTATTGTTACAACATTTGTTTAAACCCAAGTTAATTATCTAGTTGATTACATGGTTGCTAAGTCGAGTCATATCCTTGTACATATTGTTTTGGGACGATTGGGACTCATGGGTAAAGTACTAGTGTAATGGAGTAATGGGGAAGAACATCAATTATTACCCCCATATGTGCTAAATGTTTTAAAAGTACTCCAAGTGTTTTAATTATCTTAATTCGAGTCATTAGAATAGTTATTTGTAAAGTTATGTAAAAGTTCAAGTGTAAGGGGAATGCAATGCCCCTATGATGTATTATTTTGGATGGTAGGGCAAAAGTGTATGCAAAAAAAAAAAAAAAAAAAAAAAAAAAAAAAAAAAAAAAAAAAAAAAAAATTTAAGAAATCAAGAAAAATACAAAAAAAAAATGAGAAAAAGAAAAATAGAAAAAAACATACGGACTACCATCCCGTTTCATTTTATGTTTGTTTTATGTTTTTGTTTTTGTTTTTGTTATTTCATTTCTAGCTTAAGATCGAGTCTAGTCTTGGCTTAGCAATATTGTATAGTACATGTAATTGATCAAGATCTTTAACTCGCCACCAGTAAAATATCCCTTATCCAACAAAACCGTGTTTTCCTTTTCCCTACACCTAACGTTATAACCCATTTAAAAGCCCTCTTTGATAGTTTATCTTAGGTGCTTACGCCTAGTGGAGGAGGTTTTCGATCCTTTCCCAAGCCTATGGTAATCTATTTGCTATGACAGGTAGTGAGAGATATTATCCGTTTTCATTTATGAGATTTATTTTGATGACACTTGAGAGATGTGAGTATCTAAACACTACTTGTGAGGTGCTAGTTTGTAATCTCCGTGCTTATTATGATTGAAGTGGAACGATTATTTGTTGTAATTACTTTTATGTTTGCATTAAATGACCCCTAACTTGTATTTTGATTAGAATAAAAGCGCATTTGCTTGAGGACAAGCAAATCTCAAGTGTAAGGGTATTTGATGAAGCGAAAAGTGTACCGCTTTTAAGGGGTCATTTAAGCCCTAAATCGTATTTATTTGATCAAATATCGCCCTAAATCGTTCCTTTTGTCATTTTAGGTACTTTTGAGGAGAAATCTGGAAAAGGAGGCATTTTGGACGTTTTTGGAGCATAAAAGTGAAGAAAACGGCAAAGTCTCAAAATCGGCTAAAAGTTACCTTTGACGGCGTCACAATTTACTCTGGACGGCGTCATGCCTTGGCAAGAAAAGTTGGACGTGAAATTTACTCATGATAAGCCAGTGAAAATAGCATGTGAATTCTGACGGCGTCACGCTTTAACTTGATCAAGGGCGTCACGGCTTAAATCAAAAGGGGACGTCGTCACGTTCAAGGTTCGACGGCGTCAAGCCTTGATAAGCCAGAATGGATTTTGGAAGAGCTAAAGAGGGACGGCGTCAAGAAGGTCATCCGGGAACCCTAGAAGCGGCGAGGTGACGGCGTCACACTCCATAACGTGACGCCGTCAGATCCAAAAATCTATATATAGTTTTCTAATTTTTTGTCATAAGGGGAGGACTTAGTGTGTGGAATTCTGGGAGAAAACCCTAAGACGATTTTAGCTTCTTTTTCAAGGCTTTTTGCCTTGAGATCTTCCATGTTACATTGAAGATAAGTTATCAATTAATCATTCAATATGTCTATGTGTTGTTTGATTTTATCTTATTCTTGTCTTTTGATTAACATGTTAGGCTAAATTTATCTTGTGTTTGCTTAGATCTAATGAAACCTAGCTATTGATTATTGGTTATTAGTGTGTTATTAGTTGTATTGGATGATTGTTTATCTATGTTAGGCTTAAGAAAACTGGCTAACTTCCTATTCGGTAACTTGCTTGAACGTCTTAAGAAACATGAACCAAATGCGTACTAAAGGTTTTTATGGTTGTATTTAATGCACAAGCGAATTCTAGTGATCCCATGTTAGGAGCTTCCTAGCCGGCTCGACATAGGAGTGAAGTAGGAGCTTGTAGAGTTGGGGAAGTAAGTACGCCACCCCACGAATGGTATTAAGGAATACACCCGTCATCCACGCGACTAATACACACTAATCAACCGGTAAAAGATAGTTAGGGAGTAAGGAAATCTAAGTAAACACATTTCTCTACACATAAGTTTCTCACCACATTTTCATTTCAGTTATTTATTTTATTTGCATTTGTAGTTATTTGGGTTAGTTGACTAGCAACTAATTCCGCCCACTCTTTCAAAACCGAGATTTTACTTGCTTTCATAAAAAAAATATAAAAACATAAAAAGAATCTTCCTCAACCCTTAGACCTATTAGAGTAGTCTTTCATACCTAACGAACACTATTCCCTGTGGAGAACGATCAATCCCCCGTACTTACCACTACACTATACTACATCGGTCAGGTACACTGCCTGGTGGGGTTGTAAGCCTCTTGAGATCCCTCGAGAGGTAAAACCTGTTGTAAGGTTACAAAACCACGCATCATCCTTGTTGCGTGCTATGTTAGATCTTCTAAAATACTTTCTAACTTAAAGAGGCGTTGCAGTCTTGGTATAATTGGAAAGTACCACATTACCTTTGCCGGAATGTTTTCGTACACTTTATGTGTCTTACTATCCACCTTCCATCTTGATGTCCCACAAGTTGGACAAACAGTCAACTCCTTGTTAACCTTCCAGTAAAGAATGCAGTTGTTGCTACATACATGTATCTTTTTGTATCCTGATCCCATCATTCTCACTAGTTTTTTTGCCTCATAAGTTTTTTCAACCATTTCGTTACCAGCAGGTAGCATCTTTTTCAACAATCCTAGTAATTCAGTAAAGAACTTATCAGAAGCTCCATACTTACCCTTCAAGTTGAGTAGTTTAACTATTGCGGACAACTTTGTGAAGTCAGGACATCCTTCGTAAAGTGGCTTCTCCGCGTCTAATAATAGTTGTTGAAACTTGGCAAGGTTATCCTCATCAAAACATTCTTTTGCACCATTAACCATGTTCACTGTTGCTGGGCCATCTGTTGGAATTTCTGGAACAAAATCCATGTCGAAATCCGTGTCGTCAACAAACTCCTCTGTTGTAGCATTAACAGGTATTTGGGCAGTTGTTGCTTGCTCATCATTTTCTCCATGTTTATCCCATTTTGTGTAGCTTTGATTAATCCCGTGGCAGAATAAATGGAACTGCACATCCTCCACTTTATGCTCTATGCGGTTTAAACATGAGATACACGGACATGGCATCTTAAGCTGTTGTTTATTACCTCGTGGGTCGATGTTCATCATCTTCTGCAAGTTGTGTTCTGCATACTTAATAAACGCGTGTACTCCAGCAATATATTGTTTCTTGGTCCTACTAGTTTTCATCCAAGACTTGTCCATGCTATTGTTGAGGTCAAATGGTAACGTATGTATCCTACAAGTCACAAATTAAACCAATATAAGCATCAAATCATTTGTGCATAAGTAAACCAAGTATTTACCACTACTAGTACAAAAGGTACTGCTGCTAGTGAAATTTAGTACTGCTAGTATAAAGTTAGTACTGCTAGTACCAGTCACAAATTAAACCAATATAAAATTGTAAATGTTTGATACGTTTGGGCCTAACTCTAATGTGGGATAAAATGTTTATTTTGAAAATATTACAACCATACATTAGTAAAATCTAGTATTAATGGTTTTTTTTTTGCAAAGTGAAAATTAAAATAATACTTTGTTAGTATAGTATTAATGGTTTTTGTTGCAACTTGCAACTTGCAAGTAATTATGGGGAAGGCTATTTCATCATTACACACTATTCACATTGCTAGGCTCGATACATCTTCCTTCCTCTAGGTGTTTCTTGATTGTTGTTGTATATAAAGCAACATACCTCTCATAATTTTCATCTCTTCTTAACAAACCAAAATAAAATTTAAAAATTACAAAAAATCTCAAAATTTTTTGTTATCAAAATCATATATGGAAACTAAACTAGTGATTTGTTCTGAATTGGCAACAGTTGCAAACTCAAAGCTTGTGAAAGACATGATGCTAGTTTACTATGAGCGACAGGTTGAAGCTACTTCCAAGGAAGTTCATGATTTGAGGCACAAGGTTTCTGAGAGAAGCCTTTTGATTTGTAAAGTTACAATGTCAAGTGTTTAGCACTGCCTAGTTCCAAAAATGCATATACTTAAGAAAGTCAAACTTTGTTTATTACACCTAAATGCAGGAAGTTACCTACACATACCAACCAAGCCTTTAATGGCATTTACTTATACATTGAACTATGTGATCCTCTTTACTTTAAATGGCCATTACATAAACACAACATTACACACAACATTACACCATCAAAAACCTGTCAAACACTAAACCTCATCCACAATGACTTCCAAGCCAAATGTTATTGAAATATCCTCTGATTCATCAGGACTAATGTCTCCTAAACCTGATTGGAATTTCCCCTACCCTCCTACAGGTAGCTTTCATAAGAGAATACAACCTAAGGGAAAGGTTGTTGGCTCAAGCTCTGACGATTTTAGCTCCTTTAACAGTAGCTTTTTTAATGATAGCTTGGTTTCTAGCTATCATTCAACATCTGAAGATGAAGCTGTCTCAAAAAAAGCCACAATGTCCAAAAACCCCCCTCCAGTTCACACTCTGTCAATCCCAGGAAAAAGGGAACAAGTTCTATGCCTACCAAATCAGGCAACTAGGGAAGAAATCCAAGTAAAGAAGAGAAAGGGAAAAGGCCCAATTGAACTCACTAAGGGTAAAGGGAAAAGGACAATTAGCTGAGCTTTACTAGTCTTGATGTTATGATGCTACTGTAATAAGTACTATGTTTTCTCCTTGTATGTAATCAACTATGCAATCAACAATGCATCTATGTATGCAGAATTTTGTTATGTAATAACAGTTGGTTTTTCAAGTTGAAGATGCTATTTTTCATTCATGTTAAACCCAAAATACAACTTTAAAAAACTATATATCCTACAAGTCACAAATTAAACCAATATAAGCATCAAATCATTTGTGTATAATTACAATGGATAGTGGGTATTGTAGTGGGCAGAATTTGCTATCTTTATAATTGTAAAAAATAATTTCGAGAATAATATAATTTCACCATTGCATAAAAAAAATGATTTCCTAATTAAAAAAATTACCTAATTTAGATCTAAATGAACCTCCCTCCGTTGTTGATGGCCGGACCGGCGAGTGGTGGCTGTGAGTGGTTACTGGTGAACGGTGGATGGTGACTGGTGGCTGTGATTGGTGAGAAATGTGCGAAATTTGAAATTTGCTGAAAAAAATATGGGGGGCTTTAATTTTGAAATTTGCTGAAAAAAATATATATGGGTGGGTTTTTAAAAAAAAATGGGGGGCTTTAATTTTGAAATTTGCTGAAAAAAAAATGCGGGCTTTTTAAAAATTTTGGGGAGGGAAATACCAAAAAGGAAGCCACAGGTATCGAACCTGTGACCTCCCCTTCACAACACCAACAACTCAACCATCTCCGCCCTTGGGTCTTTTTCGATTATACCTTCTTTTGTATTCCTCTTATAGACTATCTGTTTTATTAAAGAAAATTGTTACAAAATCCAAATATCTTCTATACAAAGTTAAACCTGTTAGTACAACGTTAAACCTAGCAACACTAATAGAGACACAAGCAGTAATAACATTATTTCCTTTTTGCTTGTCTGAATATCTTTCTCAGTAACTCTCTTGCCATTACTGAGTCTTCATCAGTAACTGTCAGCTTAGCATCTAACATAACAAATAAGCTAGCTCCCCTTAATGGATAATTTTTTTCTATCAGCATGTAGACATCCACTCCATTCTTTGTAGATACATGGTGAACACCACATGTATCATACAGTCTCCATTTTGTACTCAACTCATGAGCTCGAAAATTCCATAAGATATCTTTTGGATCAGGTTCATACAACCTCTTCAATTCCACCCATAGCTCCTTCTCTTTGTCTTGTATACGATATGTAGATCTGAACATTTCTTTAACCAGACTCCATAGATTGTCCAAGTCTTCTCTATAAAAAATCTTCAACATATCTTCAAAATACTTATAAATTTCTGAGTGTCCTCCTAGCCTGATTATCTTCCAAGCTTTCCCAAATGTATCTTTGTGTATCTCCAAATCAATAATTGGACGTTTAGCTTGAATAGGATGATGAACATCCAATGCTTCTGGGATTATAACAATCATATGCTGCTTGAGTCTTTCGTCAGTTAATTCCTCTGCTGTTTCTTCTTCATCTGCTGTAGGTACTTCTTCTTCACCAATCTTCTGTTTCTTTGAAGATTCAGACTCCAATATTATACCATAGGATCTTAAGTAGGATCTCGATTTTGAAAACCTTTCGTGTGACATTTGGGATAAAAACGGAACACACGAGGGATATTGGACTATTCGAGACATGCTACCCGTACACTAACATATTTGGATTTATTGGACTATTCGTTTGGTTATTGTTTGAGTTACGGATTGGTTTAGCGTTTAGGGTTTAGAGTTTAGGGTTTAGGGTTTAGGGTTTATATAAATACTCGTTATATTATAAATTAATCGGGAAATTGATTTTCAATAAAGTCTTTTGAATTGGAAACGTTCGATAAATGAAAGGGTCTTGGCGAAATTTTGTTATTTCCAAAGATTAATTTTGTCGTAAGTCCAAACTTGTTTTAAATCATAAAACGAGTATACCTTGTACTAATAAACGGGATTATGGGAAAATACAGACGATTACCAATCGACTCATCTTATTTGATATGTTTGTTGTTAGTTATCTCTTTGACTTGTTTTCGTCATCTCGTCTCGACTCGAGTTATTGTCAATACTCTTCTCGACTATTAATTCGGTTATTCGTTTTTTTGGAGTGAGTACTCGTGAGTCCGTGTTCTCTACCGTTACACGAATGAGGATACCAAACCCTTTTAAAAGGCTAAAACGAGATTATTTTTTGAAATGAGAATGATTAACTTTTGAAACCTCTTGCGCATTTGATTTTTTTGGTGAATATCGTGCCGAGTACGTTGCGTTGCGATATGTTGCGTTAAATCGTTTGATACGATATTCATTTTCTTTAACTTTTAATTACGGATAACCTCGATACCCGCGGGGAAACCCGAAAAACCGATGGATAATATTAATCGGGTATCCGGTGGGATATGGGGCGGGTACGGGTATATTATAAACGGGTTCGGGTACGGGTACACTAAAACCCGCCACGAACCCGAACCGTCGGCTATAGTTGGTTTTCACCGCCACGTCAACACCATTAGATTTTTTTTTTTTTTTTTTTTAACTATTATTCTTTTTTTTTTCTACACATCTTGCCACTCTTAATTAAACCAAACCACCACTTGATCAATAGTAAAGGGGCAATTAATCCCTTTACCGATCAATTGTAAACAGACAAAAAAGTCAATAAACCCTAATCAAAACACACATTCTTCTTACTCCCACGGCGGATTCCCACGGGTAACAGTAGGATCCTGGGGCAATTAAACCAAACCACCACTTGATCAATAGTAAAGGGCCAATTAATCCCTTTACCGATCAATTGTAAACAGACACAAAAATCAATAAACCCTAATCAAAACACACATTCTTCTTATTCCCACGGCGGATTCCCACGGGTAACAGTAGGATCCTGGGCCACCTTTCATTTCATCTTTGTCTTTTAATTTAGCTAATGGTAATAGTTTGAAAAACAGACGTGGCAAACAAAAACACGCAAAAAATGAATCCAAATGACAACAAAGGTATGTTTTTTTAATGTTTTCACATATCAGTTGATGATTCATTGTACAATAATTAGTAACAGGCTTTTGATCTATAAATGGTGATGTTTGGGGTTGTTGTTACCGATTCTAATGTAAAGCTGTGTGAATTTATTGTTGAATGTAAAGCTGTGTGAAGTTTTAATTTATTCAAGTTTATGCTTTAACAGGTTCAAAGACAAAAATCCCTAGGTCCAAATTCAAAATCATTTCCAACAAGGTATACTAAAGTTGTTATGTGTTTGTGGCTAAAGTTGTATACCTTAATTATACCATTAATTAAATTTTTTGAAACAAATGGTATGTTGAACTATTAGGAGGTATGGGAAAACACAGATTGGAAGAGAAAGAGCCCTTTCTATTTCTCTAGCGATGAAGAATCTGGTGATGCTGACACAAAAGGTGTGAATTTATTGTTGAATGTAAAGCTGTGTGAATTTTTAATTTATTCAAGTTTATGCTTTAACAGGTTCAAAGGCAAAAATCCAAACAACAACAACAACAACAACAAACCCAATCCCGCCGGGGCAGGGTATGGGGGAGGTAGGCTGTAGACAGACCCTACCCCTACCCCAAGGTAAACCCGGGAGTAGAGAGGCTGCTTCCAAAGAGACCTCCGGCACTAGGTCCAAATTCAAAATCATTTCCAACAAGGTATACTAAAGTTGTTATGTGTTTGTGGCTAAAGTTGTATACCTTAATTATACCATTAATTAAATTTTTTGAAACACATATGGTATGTTGAACTATTAGGAGGTATGGGAAAACACAGATTGGAAGAGACAGAGCCCTTTCTATTTCTCTAGCGATGAAGAATCTGGTGATGCTGACACAAAAAGGGTAATAATGGTCCATTTAATAAGTGTTGTTTCGCTACCTTTATCACATTCTCAAGACTTAATCCATTATATATACTCTTTCAACTTGTAGGTAAATGACAAAGATGAATCCTCTGAAGCTACTCCCAAAACTCAATCCTCTCAAATACCAGTTGAAAAGGCACATAAAAATAAATTTACTCAGGATATTGTCTTGGGACTGCCGTATAATTAAGAAGATGTACCAACCGATGGCCGTGAAGAAGACTTCTCATACATTAAATGTGTTGAGAATTATGTAAAGGTGGTGATCATCTCGACTATTATGAACTAGAGGATAATTAGTTTAATATGGTACGTAGTAGCAGTTATGAGTAAGAAGATGTACGTTGTATCAACCGATGGCCGTGAAGAAGACTTCTCGTACATTAAATGTTGTGTTGAGAATTATGTAAAGGTGGTGATCATCTCGACTATTATGAACTAGAGGATAATTAGTTTAATATGGTACGTAGTAGCAGTTACGAGTAAGAAGATGTTGTATCAACCGATGGCCGTGAAGAAGACTTCTCATACATTAAATGTGTTGAGAATTATGTAAAGGTGGTGATCATCTCGACTATTATGAACTAGAGGATAATTACTTTAATATGGTACGTAGTAGCAGTTCTGATATTTAATTTGGATAAATGTAATTATTAATGGTGCAGTAACTGGTAACTAGTGTAGTTTAACTGTATCTATTTTATAAATGTAATGATAGTATTTTGGTTTGTTAAATGGTAGCAATTTGTGTTCTTGATGTGATGATTGCACAGTTAGATTTTATGGTAGCAGTTTCTGTTGTTGATTTGATGATTGCACATATTTATTTAATGGTAGCACTTTGTGTTCTTCATTTCATGTTGGTTTATGATTTAATGGTAGCAGTTTGTGTTAAATGGTGTCAAGTTGTGTTCATGATCTTGGTGTAATTGTGTAAATTTGAGTTCTTGATTTGATATGCAGTTTGTGTTCATGATCTTTGTTCTAGATCTTGGTTCATGATTTGCGATTAAGATAATGATATATAACATTTGGAGCCAAAATTTTGATTTTTTCAAGTTTATGCTTTACTAAACAGGTTCAAATTAAAGGCAAAATTTTAAAATAATTCAATTGTTATTTTGAAATTAGAATTTGGAGCCAAAATTTTGAAATCGCCTAATTAGAAGCGGGTACCAAGAATAAGGTACGATTCATCTTCTTCCTATACCCTCTTTTCTCTCCTTAAAAAAAAAAAAAAAAAAAAAAAAAAAAAAACTGCAAAGAAAACACAATAATCAATTCTTATATCACCATTACTCTTAAAGCCAGAATCATTTTCTTGTACCCATTGTTACTCAAGAGTCATGGGAATTCAACCCATTGTTGATAATCATCTTTTGCTTCCTGCTGATAATGAACATGATGATAACAACATAGACTATGAATCCGAAAAGTATTCTGATGAGGAAGATCTAGATGCGCCTGGAACCAACCAATCAGATCGGATACTAGCTAAGAGAGGCATGACCAGGCTATTTAAGTTTCGCATGAAATATGGCAACCCTGGTGGAATAAAGCTCAAGGTAACCTTTGATGCATTGAATAGGGTATCAGGGTTACATAGAGCACTGTTTACGAGTTTTTTAGGAGATCTGGTTCGTGAGCACATAGGTTTGAAGAATCTTTCCTGGAGGAATGTGAATAAAGAAGAAAGAGATAAACTATGGACTGACATCACTGTACATATATACTACTGTATTTTTTAACCCAGTACTACATAATTTTATCTATGCAGTTACATTATGTGCAACTAATTAACAACATTGTGTTAATCTTTGCAGCGATATTTTGATGTTGACGTGACATTCAGAAAATTGGTAATGACTCGTCTTGGTAAACTGCTAAGGACTTTCAGAACGAAGCTCAGAGAAGAATACATTTTGCCCCACCTAAATACACCTTCCAAACTGAATGAAGTCCCGGCCAAGTATAGTCGATTTGTGAAATCAGAAGACTGGGTCGAGTTTGTAAACAACACGACCACCGATGAATACAAGGTTTTAATTAGTCATCTTTATTTAAGTCTATATGTCATTTCATAATTTTCAGTTTGCAGCATTACCACATGTAAACGCCTTATGATTTTGTGTTTTTAGAAGATAGCTGATAAAGCTAAAATGTCACGTTCCAAAAATATTTATCAGCATAAAATGGGACGAGGTGGATATGTTTATTTGAAAGAGAAAATGGTAAGATCACATGTGTATGCACCTTCATATTTTCGTTTATCTTGTTTTAACTTTACATGTGTATGCATTTGATGTTTATTAGATCGAAAATAAAGAGATTGAAGCAGATGAAGAACCCCGCGTGGTATAATGTGGTTGAAAGGAAGGGTAAACAACGATGGCGAATTTCCAGATGATGAGATCACATCAGTGGGAGATACACTTGTAAGTTTGACTGCAAATTCTATTATTATGCTTATATACCAGCAGGATTAAATGTGTACTAGCAGTAGTAAATTGTGTACTAGCAGTGGTAAACACTAGCCATATTTGTAATTGAAGTTCATGAGCATAACTAACTCCATCTGAGCAGCATTGACACAAATAAGAGCATCAGTTACTCTAACAGCATCAAGAAGACTTTTAATCCCAACATTTCCTATAATTTTTTTTGCAGAAAGAATCTGATGACCAGATCAAGAAATTGTCCAATGAGATTACAAAAACAAAAAGAATACTTACTCAACTGATGGCACAGTTGAGTCAACAAGGGGTGCAGTTAAATTTGTCATCTCAATTGCCAGTAGCCTCAAATGCAAGCCAACAAGGGTCTACAGATTCCCAATCGCAAGGAAATGTGTCTCCAACACAAGGAGTACCAACAGTATATATTTCAACATGTTTCTTGTTATTCTTTTGTTTATATAATGTAACGTGTTTTATATATACATATAGGAACCTGCTAAAACTGTCAGACCTAAGAAAAAGCCTAAGTCACGACAAAATGGGCCTCCAGATTCCCAATCAGAACAAAATGTGTCTCCAACACAAGCACTGCCAACAGTATGTATTTCAACATGTTTCTTGTTATTCTTTTGTTTAAATAATTTCTGATATATGTACATGCAAAAATTCTTTTTTTAAGCCATTTAACTGCAAACTGTGGCACTTAAAGAAATCAAATATCGTTGCTTTGGGTACATACATGTGTTTTTTCAACGTACATATATATAATTCTTGATATATAATTCAATGTTTGATACAAGCGTCTTTTGTTACTACAGGTTACACTGCCAACTACAATGCAAAAGAAAAGTGACAACAACTGTGGACCAACAGCACCATCGAAGCGCAAAAGTAATGTCTCTATTGAAGCCCTAAAGCAAGCTATGCCGGCGAAGAGTCAAAAGTCTTTAAATTATGGTACTTGAGAATTTGATTATGTACGACATTACAATTGTATATTCTGTTCAGTTATATACATTCGAGTTTTATTCAATTTCAAATTTCTTTTTGTTTATGATTCTGTTTTATATATATAATATACTCATTCCAGCAGCACTAGCATAGTACTAGCAGTAGCAACTCTGCTCCAACAGTACTAACTTAAAAATACCAGTAATAACCCTGTGACTAAAAGATGCAGTCATGTATTATGGTCACGCTTATCAACATTATTGGTCACTCTTTGTTTAATTCGATGTGTGACTAAATATTACAAAAGGCCACACAAACATAAAATTCAAGTGGCCATTGGATGATCAATAGTCATACAAAATACAAATTTCTTCACTTTAAACAGCATATGGTCACACTTATTAACACTTTTGGCCACTTTATGCTTAATTGTATGTGACTAAATACCCAAAACAAACATGCTTTGTGTGACTAAATATTACAAAAGGCCACACAAACTAAAAATTCATGTGACCATTGGATGATCAATAGTCACACAAAATACACATTTCTTCACTTAAAACAGCATATGGTCACACTTATTAACACTTTTGGCCACTTTATGCTTAATTGTATGTGACTAAATACCCAAAACAAACATGCTTTGTGTGACTAAATATTACAAAAGGCCACACAAACTAAAAATTCATGTGACCATTGGATGATCAATAGTCACACAAAATACACATTTCTTCACTTAAAACAGCATATGGTCACACTTATTAACACTTTTGGCCACTTTATTCTTAATTGTATGCGACTAAATACCCAAAACAAACATGCTTTGTGTGACTAAATATTACAAAAGGCCACACAAACTAAGAATTCATGTGACCATTGGATGATCAATAGTCACACAAAATACACATTTCTTCACTTAAAACAGCATATGGTCATACTTATTAACACTTTTGGCCACTTTATGCTTAATTGTATGTGACTAAATACCCAAAACAAACATGCTTTGTGTGACTAAATATTACAAAAAGCCACACAAACTAAGAATTCATGTGACCATTGGATGATCAATAGTCACACAAAATACACATTTCTTCACTTAAAACAGCATATGGTCACACTTATTAACACTTTTGGCCACTTTATGCTTAATTGTATGTGACTAAATACCCAAAACAAACATGCTTTGTGTGACTAAATATTACAAAAAGCCACACAAACTAAGAATTTATGTGACCATTGGATGATCAATAGTCACACAAAATACACATTTCTTCACTTTAAACAGCATATGGTCACACTTATTAACACTTTTGGCCACTTTATGCTTAATTGTATGTGACTAAATACCCAAAAAAAACATGCTTTGTGTGACTAAATATTACAAAAGGCCACACAAACTAAGAATTCATGTGACCATTGGATGATCAATAGTCACACAAAATACACATTTCTTCACTTAAAACAGCATATGGTCACACTTATTAACACTTTTGGCCACTTTATACTTAATTGTATGTGACTAAATACCCAAAACAAACATGCTTTGTGTGACTAAATATTACAAAAAGCCACACAAACTAAGAATTTATGTGACCATTGGATGATCAATAGTCACACAAAATACACATTTCTTCACTTTAAACAGCATATGGTCACACTTATTAACACTTTTGGCCACTTTATGCTTAATTGTATGTGACTAAATACCCAAAACAAACATGCTTTGTGTGACTAAATATTACAAAAGGCCACACAAACTAAGAATTCATGTGACCATTGGATGATCAATAGTCACACAAAATACACATTTCTTCACTTTAAACAGCATATGGTCACACTTATTAACACTTTTGGCCACTGTTTTTTAAATTATATGTGACTAACGAGAAAAAAACAACACACGCTATGTGACTAAATCATCACAAACGTCACATTTATTATATTTTCATGTGGCCATAGGATGGGAAATAGTCACACATACTGATGAATCCAACAAAACTTATGCCTAATTAGTCACACATATTCGGGTTTTGGTCACTCTTTTTCAATGAAAACGGCCACAAACTAAACAATGTGACCATATGATACCTACGGTGGCGCGACTTTTTGTCACACACACCCAAAAAAACGTGTGTGACTATATGCATATAGTCACGCATTTTGGGTGTGACGAAAGGTAATATCTGTACCAGTGGTTGACTCTGGAGAAACTGTTCATGTGTGCAAAGATAGACACTGGTTCAAGACGTATGAGTCACTGAATGATGGTTCTATTCTTCACATGGGAAATGACTCAACAGCCCTGGTGCATGGTCGTGGTTATGTGGATCTTAGTTTTAGTTCTGAAAAGATTGTAACTTTGTTTAATGTTATTCATGTTCCTGATATAAGGAAGAACTTGGTTTCAAGTAGTGTTTTGAATAATCATGGATATAAAAAAGTTATTGAATCTGATAAATTTATATTGTCTAAACATGGTGTATTTATTGGTTTTGGCTATTTGTGTAATCAAATGTTTAGACTTAATATTGTCACTGATGTTGTTAATTCAGCCTTTATGTCAACCTCTAAAATGAACGACTCTACCCTCTGGCATGCTAGACTTGGCCATGTACACTATAAAAGGATGCAAGATATGTCTAAGGATGGGTTAATCCTAGCATTTGACATGGATACTGAAAAGTGTAAGACTTGCATGTTGACCAAAATAACTAAGAAACCTTTTCAGGGTGTAAAACGTGAGACTGAGCTCTTAGAGCTAATACACAGTGGCCTGTGTGATTTGCATGCCACTCCCTCTTTGGGGAATAAAAAGTACTTCGTGACTTTTATTGATGATGCTTCTAGGTATTGTTATGTTTATTTATTGCATACTAAGGATGAAGCATTAGATAAATTTAAAGTATTTAAGACTGAAGTTGAACTGCAACAAGAGTCCTTGATCAAGAGATTAAGGACTGATAGGGGAGGTGAGTACATGGATACTCTGTATTTTCAGTCTGTTGGTATAATCCATGAAACGACTGCCCCCTATACTCCTCAGCAAAATGGTATTTCTGAAAGGAAAAACCGAGTGCTAAAGGAGATGGTTAATTCCATGTTGTCCTATTCAGGACTGAGTCAAGGGTTCTGGGGTGAAGCTATGTTAACAGCTTGCTATTTGTTAAATAGGGTTCCCAACAAAAGGAACAAGACTACCCCTTATGCACTCTAGACTAAAAAGAAACCCAACCTCAACTATCTCAGGGTCTGGGGTTGTAGGGCAGTTGTAAGACTCCCTGATCCAAAGATGAAAACTTTGGGTGAAAGAGGCATTGAATGCATCTTTGTTGGATATGCTGAGCATTCCAAGGCATATAGGTTTTATGTTATTGAACCTAATGAATATGTTTCAATTAACTCAATAATTGAATCAAGGGATGCACTTTTTGATGAGAATAGATTCTCATCAGTCCCTAGACCAAGTCAGAGGATTCCTAATGGAAGTGATGACATTGGTGTTTCAGGGGTCTCTGGTGAGGTCCCTGATGAGATTGTAGTTCAACAACCTGAACCTGAGCTCAGGAAAAGCAAAAGGATCAGGACTCCAAAGTCATTTGGACCTGAGTTTCAATTATACTTAATTGAAGGAACAAGGGATGAGGTCTCTGACCAACACTCCTATTGCTTTAATGTTGAGGATGACCCCAAGACATTTGATGAAGCAATGAAGTCTCAGGATGTTGCTTTCTGGAAAGAAGCAATAAATGATGAAATGGACTCCATCATGGGCAACAACACTTGGGTGTTGGCTGATCTACCACCTGGTTGCAAACCTTTGGGTTGCAAATGGATTTTCAAAAGGAAAATGAAGGTAGATGGAACTATTGAAAAGTTCAAGGCTAGACTAGTCATTCAGGGCTTTAAACAAAAGTCAGGGATTGATTACTTTGATACTTATGCCCCTGTGGCTCGTATCAGTACCATAAGATTGCTGATTGCTTTGGCATCAATTCACAATCTGATTATTCATCAGATGGATGTGAAGACAGCCTTCTTAAATGGTGAATTGGATGAGGAGGTTTATATGAACCAACCTCAGGGCTTCATCATGCCTGGCAATGAAAACAAGGTGTGTAAACTGATTAAGTCCTTATATGGACTGAAGCAGGCACCTAAGCAATGGCATCAAAAATTTGATGAAGTGGTTTTGTCTAGTGGTTATTTACTTAACCAGTCTGAAAAATATGTGTATAGCAAATTTGATGAATCTAGTAAAGGAGTCATCATTTGTCTATATGTTGATGACATGCTGATCTTTGGCACTGACCAAAATTAAGTTGACCTGACAAAGGAATTTTTGTCATCAAGGTTCTCTATGAAAGACATGGGGGAGGTGATGCGTGGTTTTGCGACCTTACAACAGGTTTTACCTCTCGAGGGATCTCAAGAGGCTTGCAATCCCCACCAGGCAGTGTACCTGACCGATGTAGTATAGTGAAGTGGCAAGTACCGGGGGATTGATCGTTCTCTAGGGGAATAGTGTCGTTAGGATTGAAAAACTACTCTAATAGGTCTAAGGGCGAGGGAAGATTCTTTTTGTATTTTTATATTTTTTATGAAAGCAAGTAAAATCTCGGGTTTGAAGGAGTGGGCGGAATTAGTTGCTAGTCAACTAACCCAAATAACTAAAATTGCAAATAAAATAAAATAACTGAAAATAAAAAGGTTGTGGAACTTATATGGGGAGAAATGTGTTTACTTAGATTTCCTTACTCCCTAACTATCTTTTACCGGTTGATTAGTGTGTATTAATTGCGTGGACGACGGGTGTATTCCTTAATACCAATCGTGGGGTGGCGTACGTACTTCCCCAACTCTATAAGCTCCTACTTCACTCCTATGTCGAGCCGGCTAAGAAGCTCCTAACATGGGATCACTAGAATTCGCTCATGCATTAAATACAACCATAATAACCTTAGTACGCATTGGTTCATGTTTCTTAAGACATTCAAGCAAGTTACCGTATAGGAGGTTAGCCAGTTTTCTTAAGCCTAACATCGATAAACAATCATCCAATACAATTAATAACACACCAACAACCAATAATCAATAGTTAGGTTTCATTAGATCTAAGCAAACACAAGATAAATCTAGCCTAGCATGTTAAATAAAAGACAAGAACAAGATATAATCAAACAACACATAGACATATTGAATGATTAATTGATTACTTATCTTCAATTGAACATGGGAGATCCAAGGGTATAAAACCCTTAAAAATGGCAGAAAAATCGTCTTAGGGTTTCTCCTCACAAAGTTGCACACTAATGACTAAAAATTATGAAAATATATATAGGAAAATAGATCTGACGGCGTCACGTTATAGAGCATGACGCCGTCACCTCGCCACGGTTAGGGTTTCTTGATGGCCTTCTTGACTCCGTCCCCCTTTAATCTTCCAAAATCCTCTCTGGCTTATCAAGGCTTGACGACCTCCTTGACGCCGTCCCCCTTTAATCTTCCAAAATCCTCTCTGGCTTATCAAGGGTTGACGGCGTCACACTAGGGCTTGACGCCGTCACAGGTACTTTTCAGCAGATTTTTGAGACTTTGTCGTTTTCTTCACTTTTATGCTCCAAAAACGTCCAAAATGCTTCCTTTTCCAGATTTCTTCTCCAAAGTACCTAAAATGACAAAAGGAACGATTTAGGGCAATATTTGATCAAATAAATACGATTTAGGGCTTAAATGACCCCCTAAAAGCGGTACACTTTTCGCTTCATCAGGAGGCTGATGTTATCCTTGGTATAAGGATCAAACATGAGAGTAAGGGAATTTCTATCACTCAATCTCATTATATTGAGAAGGTACTGAGGAAATTCAACCACTCTGATTGTACTCCAGTGAGTACACCTATGGATACTACTAAGAAGCTAATGCCTAATACTGGCAAAGCTGTATCTCAACTTGAGTATTCTAGGGTGATTGGCTGCCTGATGTATGCTATGACTTGTATCAGGCCTGATATTGCTTTTGCAGTAGGAAAACTAAGCAGGTATACTAGTAATCCTAGTGCTCAACATTGGCAAGCAATTCAGAGGGTACTGAAGTATTTGAAGAGAACTATGGATTATTGTCTCTCATATACTGGTTATCCTTCAGTATTAGAAGGATACACTGATGCAAGTTGGATCAGTAGCACTGAAGACAATTCGTCTACTAGTGGCTGGGTATTCCTACTTGGTGGAGGTGCAATTTCTTGGGCATCCAAGAAGCAAACTTGCATCACCAGTTCAACAATGGAATCTAAATTTGTGGCTTTAGCAGCTGCTGGTAAAGAAGCTGAATGGTTGAAAAACTTGCTTCTTGAGATTCCATTGTGGCCTAAACCTATATCACCTATTTCTATCCGTTGTGATAGTGCTGCTACATTGGCAAAGGCTTATAGCCAGATGTACAATGGGAAGTCTAGACACTTAGGTGTCAGGCATAGCATGATTCGTGAACTTATCATGAATGGGTGGTTTCTATAGAGTTTGTTAGATCTCAACAAAACTTAGCTGATCACTTGACGAAGGGATTGGCTAGAGACTTGGTTATAAAGTCTGCTAAAGGGATGGGTTTAAGTCCAACTTAGTCACTGAATGCTAAGACACCCAACTCCCTCCTGAGGAAACTTGGGGGCTGAGTTCAATGTGGAAAGCTGAACATTCAGTGGACTGGAGCACATGTTTCACAATCATCCCAAGGTTTATGCTCGGAACCTGCTGGAAAGGAGGATGAAGCTTTTACTTCTTAATGGTTAATTTCTTTGAAAAAAAAATGCTTGGCAGGAGCATGAATAAAGAGGAACCACCTATGTGAATGTTGAAGTTTTGCCGCTTCAGGGAGCTTAGGACTTTTGGCTCTTACAACATTTATGAATTGGATATGGACACATGGCTTGTAAAGTGTCAGGAGCGTTTAAGTGTTTGAAAACTTGTGTGTATTTTATCTTCAGGTATTCAAATGGGTTGAAGGGTTCAATTCTTAGAACACCCTGATTCTCGAATATTTGAACGTGTAATGTACTAAGATGGAAATTCAATCCTCAGGATATTTTCGTTTATGCACTTGTTTTGTTTAATGTTTAATTTTCATGCAAAGGAAGTGAACTAAATTTAGGGAGGATTGTTGGAAAATTTAGTGCACTTGAGGGATCAGTTCACACCTGGTAATGGGTCAGGAGGTACGGAGTGTACGCCCATAAGGTCCCTGAACACCCTGACTCTGATAGTGGTTAAGTATGGTTCTTGATGAAGTTCAGTGAGTGTACTCGTCAGTGAGTGACATTCTGTACTGAGCGGTATTCATCATCTGATGAGTTCAGCTCAGGCTGAAGGATCTCATCAGGGAGTTGTCTCATCAGAGAGTTCATGTCTTCAGGGAGTGAACCTCTCAGTGAACATACTCAGGGAGCAACCCTCAGGGAGTAGCTCATCAGTGAGTAAATCAACTAGCTGAGACTGAATCATTACTAACTTGTAACGGCTTTGACCTATTCAAGTGGCGGTTAAAACTGCTTTAATGACTACGTTTAATTGGTCATGTAACCACTAATTCCTATTATTAGGGAGGCTAATTATGTGGTGATTAATAGGCCGTTAATCACTCATAATTCCATTGACTAGGGTTGAGTGGTCTTACCTATAAATGAGAGATCAAACACAACTGCATGGAAATAGACAACAGAAAACATATAACACTTATACGTGAAGGGTTATTGATTGGTGCCTAATTCAATAACATACATTTGGTCTTATCCCAAGTAGATATTTGTGATACCTAGGCATTAGGGTCGAATAGTTTACTTTGGAAAGTGATAACACGATTCCAAGTGATATCCGGTAACCATTCATTGGTAATTAGCTAGGCTATTGATTATCTTCACCCTGTTCTGGGCTGACAACCATCCAACAAGACTTTGAAGTAGCTTTATCCAAAGAGTGTTCTGATATGTATATTCAACTAAGTATTGTAGTAAAAATAATATAATTAAATAATCATTATTGGTGTGTTTGGTAAAAGTAGCAGTGAGCAGTAACAGTGAGCAGTGAGCGGTGAGCAGTAGCCACAGCTCACAGCCCACCGCTCACAGCTTCTTAAAGAAGCATGGAAAAAATGAGTATTCCTAAAAAATCGCAAAGCTCACCGCTCCTTTGCCAAACGAACAATAAAAATCAAAAAGCTCATTGCTCACCGCTTATCGCCTCAAAAAGCTCCAAAAATCGCAAAGTCCCAATTTTCAAGTCAAACAAAATGAACTAATAACTTGTATGCAAAGCTAAACCATGCCAAAGCAAACACAAAACATAATCATTTATCTTAAATCTAAACAACTTATATGGGCTTAAATAGTTTATCAAATGCAGTAGAAATTTAAATGACCAATTAATTTACCTATGCAGATTATTCTTAGAATCACATTCTTTTTATGGAAAATGATAAATCTTCCTAATTCATGTTCCTACAAATTCTCCTAACTCTATGATTATAACAAGTGACCAATTTTTTTTAAAACGCAATTTTAACTATCTCACAATATTTATATCACAAATATATCTCACAATGTCCTAAGCAGGACTTGAACCCACAACCATTTGGTTAGGGAGCTATTCACACAACATGTGGTACTATTGGGACACAAGCTCTTTGGTAATAAATGACCAATTAATTTACCTATAAATGAAGAACCATATATGAATGAATTTATCCTTGAAGACATTACAATAAGCTCATAATTGGGTCAAGTGGTATCAAGTATCATTGTATCAACAAAGTATTAAACTTTTGAGTTATCACACTCATCTCTATGTCTCTAAATCTTTCTCTAGAACCATTCCTCGAGAATTTGGAAACCTCACCAATTTGCTAACTCTAAATCTAAATTCCATCGGTAGTTGTGCAGTTGAAAACTTAGATTGGTTGTCTTCTCTATCTTCTTTAACTGACCTTTGTATGGATGGAACTTCTCTGGCCAAAGCAAATAACTGGGTAAATGTCATTATAGGTCTCCAAAACCTAGAAGGGTTAAGTTTAGGCGGATGTGACCTCTCAAAAGGCATGCATCCATATTCTTCAGTTGTCAACTCTTCTTCATCTATTGATACCCTTCATCTCGATAACAACAATCTCAACTCATCCATGTATCGTTGGTTGTGTCCATTAGTTGGCAATAGGCTTAAGTATTTTTATGTTTCTTTTAACTCGTTTGATGGGAAACTTTCAGATTTTCTGAACAACTTGTCTCGATGCGCATCCCCAAATATGTTAATTTTATTGGATGCTTCACATAACCAATTAACAGGGTCATTGTCTGATGAGATTCAAAACTTTTCATCCCTATTTATGTTGTACCTAGATTCCAATCAGTTAAATGGAACAATAAGTGACAAATTGTGGCAACTACCCAAACCTATTCAAGATCTAAATCTATCTTCCAATTCTCTTAGAGGTGTTATCTCTGAAAACCAAGGTTGCAAAAATCGCGAATCGGTAGTCGGGCGGTCGACCACCTTGTAGCTTGTAATCGGTCTAGACGGGATTAATCGGTGATTAATCGGATTGGCATTTTTGGCAAATTTTGTGTATTCCCGACAAGTTTTGTGTATTTCTAGCGAGTTTTATGTATTTTCGGCAAGATATTTTCTAAAAAACAACTTGTAATAGATTTAAACAGTTACTATAAGTGATCAAAATAAGTTTACGGTGAGTTTTAAGTACTTCCGGCAAGATTTGTAGGTTTCTGGTAAGTTTGACTACCATTAACCGCCGTTGACCACAGTTGACCCATTTGTTTGACCCAGTTACATAAATCGGCAAGGTTGATGGCCCTGTACCGCCTAGGCGGCGATTAATCGCCCTTGTAGACCTTTTTTTGCAACACTGCTGAAAACATTGGAAAATCAAATCTTTTGAATCTAGATCTTTCATACAACTCACTCGAAGGAGCTCTTTTCAATGCAGATGTGACAAACCTTTCTATGAGTGTAGATTATATTGATTTCAGCTCCAATAAGCTAGGACCTGGTTTCCCCAAATCGATACAAAAAATGATAACCATTTTACCCTTATACTTTTGTAACCACTCTGACAGAGAAAGGTAAAATAATAATTTTATATGTGTAAATGCATACAAAAGTTGAAATAAAAAAGTTTAGGGTAAAAAAAAAAAAAATGCTACACACAACTAAAAAAATTGAGTAAGTTTACTATAGTTTTAAGTGATTTTCTCAAATAATTAACCAATTCAACCTTTTCTTTGTTTGGGTCAAGTTATTTGGATTTACATTTACATCATATCACACAATGACTACAAATTGCAAAGACTTGATAGTCATTGGTCGTCTGTGTGTGGGACTACAAAATTTATTCTATGATCTTTATTACTGTACAAGTGTTGTATGCTCCACACAAATTTTATCCATCTTGGTCAGTTCACACCTACTACTTGCATTATTACATAACAGTTGGAGGACCAAAAGATAACACGTTGAACATTTCAAAATATATAACAAAAGATAATTATGTTAGGTTACTGTTGTGGTAGGCGGAGTGTTTATAGTAACACGTTGAATTGTCAATAATAGAAGCATTATTCAGTTCACATTCAATTATTCTTTTTCTAAGTCTATATAAAGCTGCATAGAGGCATATATGTTGATTTATCAGATTAAATAACATCAATACAAATTATTTACAACATACATTATGAGAGAAAATATTTGCTTTTACTTTATGCAAACTCATGTTTTGTTTACTTTGTCACTTGTTCTACTATGGTTTAATACCACAACAACCACTTCCCTTGGCGACAAACTGGTTGTAGCAGCGGGAGGTACTAATACGTGCATCGATAATGAGAGAGAAGCTATTCTTGGTTTCAAAGCTCGCCTTCTAGACCCTGATGACCTGCTCTCTACATGGAGACGTGAAGAAGAAGATGATTGTTGTAAATGGAGAGGAGTAACGTGCAACAACCAAACAGGTCATGTCACAATGCTTGACCTGATGTGCGACTATAATACAGGGCGTGTTGGAGGTGAGATGAGCCTTTCATTGCTTAACTTAACATACTTGAACCATCTAAATATGTCCTTATGTTCTTTCCATGGAACGATCCCCCCGTTCATTGGCTCCATGACTCATTTAACTTATCTTGACCTTTTTAGTAATCAGTTTACTGGCACCATTCCCATGTCCATTGGTTCCTTGACCGGTTTAACTTATCTTGACCTTTTTAGTAATCAGTTTACTGGCACCATTCCCATGTCCATTGGTTATTTGACAAATTTAACATGGCTTAACCTAGCTAGCAATAACTTTAGTGGCACCATTCCCGAGTCCATGGGTTCCTTGACCAAACTGACAGACCTTTCCCTAGATGATAACTCTCTCCATGGAACCATTCCTCGAGAATTTGGAAACCTCACCAATTTGCTAACTCTAGATCTAAATTCCATCGGTAGTTTTGCAGTTGAAAACTTAGATTGGTTGTCTTCTCTATCTTCTTTAACTTACCTTCGTATGGATGGAACTTCTCTGGCCAAAGCAAATAACTGGGTAAATGTAATTATTGGTCTCCAAAACCTATCACGTTTAAGTGTACGGGGATGTGACCTCTCAAAAGTCATGCATCCATATTCTCCATCTGTCAACTCTTCTTCATCTATTGATACCCTTTATCTCGATTACAACAATCTCAACTCATCCATGTATCGTTGGTTGTGTCCATTAGTTGGCAATAGGCTTAAGTATTTTTCTGTTTCTGGGAACTCGCTTGATGGGAAACTTTCAGATTTTCTGAACAACTTGTCTCGATGCACATCCCCAAATATGTTATATTTGTTGGAAGCTTCAAATAACCAATTAACAGGGTCATTGTCTGATGAGATTCAAAACTTTTCATCCCTAATTAGGTTGTACCTAGATTCCAATCAGTTAAATGGAACAATAAGTGACAAACTGTGGCAACTACCCACACTTGAAATTCTGAGCCTATCTTCCAATTCTCTTAGAGGTGTTATCTCTGAAAACATTGGAAAATCAAATCTTAGGTATCTAGATCTTTCATACAACTCACTCGAAGGAGCTCTATTTAGTGATGACGTGTCAAATCTTTCTATGAGTGTAGAGTATATTGATTTCAGCTCCAACAATAGCATTTCAGACACAATTCCTACAGAGTTTTGGAACCAATGGATCCCTTCTCAATTGAGGTATTTGGATCTCTCTCTCAACAACATCAGTGGGCCATTACCAGAATCATTATCAAGTCTTCAACTTGAAAAAGTAGATTTGAGTTCCAACAACTTTTATGGTCCAATACCTACTTTTCCAGCACGTATAAGTTTTTTAGATCTGTCACATAACTCGTTGACCGGGAAACTTCCGGACAGCTTGAAGAATTTGACGTATCTAAGAGTTCTTAATTTAGGCCACAACACTCTATCAGGATATATTCCTCCCTATGTAGGATGTTTGGGTCAACTCGAGATGGTAATATTCCTGTTTGGATTGGTAAAAACTTGTCAAGGTTGTACGCTCTTAGCCTAAAATCAAACAACTTTTCCGGAGCCATCCCTTCACAAATATGTCAATTAGTAAGTCTTCAAATCTTAGACTTGTCATTTAACAATCTTCATGGAACAATCCCATCGTGTGTGAATAATCTTACTTCCATGGTTCAAAAAGGATTATTTACAGAACAGAATCTACATTATTATACTGGTGGTATAAATGCTACAAACGAGCTTTATTATGCTTACGAAAGCTATGACCATCTGTTGATTCAATGGCAAGGAAAGGTAAATGAGTTTGGTAGAAATCTGAGATTGGTGAAGACAATTGATTTATCAACCAACAGTCTCACAGGAAAAATCCCATACGAGATTACCAATCTGCAGGGATTAGTAGTACTAAACTTGTCACACAATGCTCTACTTGGAGAGATTCCGAAAGACATTGGTCAAATGAAAGAACTTCTGACTTTGGATTTATCCAAAAACAAGTTCTCAGGAGGGTTGCCATCAAGCATGTCTCAGATGAATTTGTTAAATTATCTTGACGTGTCTCATAACAACTTGTCTGGCAGGATTCCATCAAGCACTCAACTCCAGTCCTTTGATCCATCAAGGTACATTGGAAATGCTGGACTATGTGGACCTCCCTTGACCAAGTATTGTCCCGGAGATAAAGAACTTGAAGTAACACCTGTAGTTGGTGAAAGTAAGAATGATCGCGAAGACATAGATGAACTTAAGAGATGGTTTTATATTGGAGGGGCATCTGGTTTTGTTACTGCATTTTGGATAGTATTTGGCACTTTACTTCTTAACCGCCGTGCGAGACATGCTTTTTTTCAGTGTCAAGATAGCTTGAAAGATTGGGTGTATGTTAAGGTGATGGTGTTCATTTCAAAATGGCGAAGGGTTGCACGTGCGTAGTTGTATATGTTTTTTCTGTGTTTTTTCATCTGCTTAGTATTGTAATTTCATGCTTCACTTGTATTTGGCAATGGTTTTTAGTCCCAGTTATTAATAAAGTTGCCACTAACACCATGGGTGGCCATTTCCCCACGCTGTGTGATATACGGCATCTCCATACGTTCATATATTATAAATTGTATAATAATATGATGCACGGAACGTGTTTACTAAAATGCTTTACATAGAATTGCAACATACTGATGATGCTAAGGTATCATGGCTCGCTAAAGTGAACAAACATGAACCTTTACGATAAGATATCATGCTTCAAAAGCTACTGCTGTTGGGGGTGTAGTACAGGCCAACGTAGGCTATATATTACGTTTGAAATTTAAGTGTGTTGTGAAGACGGTAACGTTGTTTTAGTCTTGATTACGAGGCACATGAAATAAGCCTTTAATGCAAACTAGAAATATGAATAATGATATCCTTTTTGTTAAAAAGCTTTTGTTTTGTTTCTTAAGTCAGCACACTGTGGTTTCTACAATGGATTATTAGTCCCTGTTAGGATCATATAGTTCTTGTTCGATCCATTGCTATAACAAGGATCCACATGTTGCTTCCACTAAACATGTACTCAGTTTCGTGTTCTGTTACATACACTCAATAGTAGTGACTCGATCTAATTTTGCTTACAGTTTTATAAATACACCACTAAAGTCTTAGCATACGATTAATATGCTCCATCTTAGTGTAAAAATGCTCTACTTTTAAAACTGATTAGTAATGAACAAGAAATAAGTATGTTGGTAACTGCTGGTTAATTTATGGTGCAAGCACGTACCTAATATCCAGATGTTATAAACTAATTATTAGATGGTCTTATGTTATAAACTAGCCTGGAATTAGTTACATAAGATTAAATGGCGTGAGAAAAGTTACAAAGAGTAGATGGTCTTTGTCCCAGGTGTTTGACTAGTAGATTTACCATTAATTAATTATATAGTCAGCACAAAAAATTTAATTATTGTGACTGGTAACATAAGTTTTAGTGTTACGGTGCTACAAATTGTGTTTGATATGTCTCGGCCAATTTGGCTTCGAAAAATGGGTCAACAACAGCCCATGGCACATTATGTATCCCAACCAGTTGTGACCCAACCTACATCTTATTGGACCAGTCCACAGCAAGCGGCCCAACAGGCCTTTGTCAGCCCACAGTTTAAGAAAACAAAATATCCTCTTTCAATATTAACAACCACTATCACGTATATATATAAAACAGTTTTAGTCTCTGTAATCTTTCCTAGCTATTGACACATTTTATTATTAATTGTTGTTTTAAGTTTGATGTCACAACAAATTTCTACATCTAACGTGATTTTTGTACCCACAAATGTTCATATCAAAACCAAATTCGTTTTCATAAATCACAGTGATTGAAAATATTTCTTTGGTAACTTACACCATTGGTCCCCATGGTTAGGGTGAGTTGCGGATACAGTCCTCAGATCTAGGGTTATGCGGCCATAGTCCCCAACGTCACGTTTTCACTCCCTCACATTCCAAACCCTAATGCTCGTTAGAAACATCGTTAGCTGCATGGGTGTTTTTTTTGTCTTTTCGCCATTTCATGTCCAAACACCCCATTAAAAAAAACACACACACACACCCACTTTCGCACATTAACCCAAACAAATCTTCTTTAACCTCTTCACCACGACCACCACTATTCTTTTACAAATCCAACCCAAACCCCAATTTTTGTGTCCTGCATATAATTGTACAAGACGATTTTACATTAGTAAAAAGCACAATATAAAATTTTATTTTCGTGTATATTATTAACAAGTTTAGAGTATTACTTCGTAAATCTCAACTAGGCATATTACAACGGTTGATTTACCATCATTATAGTGTCATATTAAACTGGTCTTTTTTCACTTACGTGATTTGCATCATTCGTTCTTACGTTGAGTCAGATCTTACTATCTTGACAACTAAACATATTTGAGCAACAATAGCACAATACTGAACTAATTCACCCTAACAGAGGGCATGGTACAGAGGACCAACAACACGTTGTTCGTTTTATTTCTTCACCATCAGCGGCGCCATAGTGCATTGTGTGGTGCACGCCATTCATCCCTCGTTGGCTCACCAACACATGTCATTGGCAGGGACGGAACCAGGGGGTCCCGCGGGTTTATGGGAATCCCATGGAATTTTTTTTATATAGTGTTAATTTTAAAAAAAACATTGATTTTTTTCTAAATGCATTATAAATGAACCAGGGGGTCCCGCGGGTTTCTGGTAAGAGCATCTTCAATGCATAAACCAACAATAGCTTTTTACTATTCTAACAAGTCATTTAAGAGAGTTTTTTAGCATTGCAATGAAAGCTTTTCGAAAAGCTTTTAAGAAAGACTTGTTAAACTACAAGTCTTTCCTCAAAGTCTTATACATTAAGTGTGATATGCATTAAATGTATTATATGCAAAAAGTCATTAAAGACTTTTTGCATTGTATATGAGTGGGGTATTTTTGTGGGACCTACATGCACAAATAACACTTATTGTTTTATTGTTAGCGATGGGGTTTTAGTTATTGGTGTGTCATTGGAGAAGTAATGAGATGGCGCTGAAGTGCCACACCAACAAGTGTTATTGGGGCTTACTACACTTGGCATTCTAAGAATTTAATCTTGTAATCTATTAGTCAATACAATGCTGACTTTCCATTGGTCAAACGTTGGCTTCTTCCCAGATAGATATATTGATTGAGACATATCGTTTAATTATTCTTGTTTAATTGCTGCTAGAGAGAAAGCAAAAGAAGCGAATCCCTACTTTTTGCAAGTACTTGAAGCTGTCAACAATTTAGAGGGATAAAATGACAAAATTAACCCTCTAGCAAGATTATCTTAGCTTTAAAAGTTCATACAATTTACAAAACTGCCACAAAAAATTTGGTCCCTAGATGAAGTCAAAGTCAATGTATCCAAGGGCTATTATGCTCTCCTACGTTTTTTACTTTTAGATGTTATTTTACTTGAATTCTTCTCCGGTAGTGGCTGGTTTCAATGGGTGGTCAGTTTTTAAGTGTGAGGATGATGGTGGTGGATATAAACTTAAATATAAATATAAGAGAGCTAGTCTTTAGGAGGCAGCTGCCATTATTTGACGAAGACCAAAGACATATTTCATTTTTCTAAGTCTATATATAATACATTGATGTATCACATAAAATAACATCAATACAAATTATATACAACATACATTATGAGAGAAAATATTTGCTTTTACTTTATGCAAACTCATGCATTGTTTATTTTGCCACTTGTTCTACTATGCCTTAATAACACGACAGCCACTTCCCTTGGCCACAAACTGGTTTTAGCAAAAGGAGGAGCTACTAATATGTGCATCGATAATGAGAGACAAGCTCTTCTTGGTTTCAAAGCACGCCTTCTAGACCCCGATGACCTGCTCTCTACATGGAGACCTGAAGAAGAAGATGATTGTTGTAAATGGAGTGGAGTCACGTGCAACAACCAAACAGGTCATGTCACAATGCTTGACATGTGCGACTATAATTATACAGGTGGCGTTGGAGGTGAGATTAGCCCTTCATTGCTTAACTTAACCTACTTGAATCATCTAGATCTGTTATTTTGTTCTTTCCATGGAACGATCCCCCCGTTCATTGGCTCCATGACTCATTTAACTTATCTTGACCTTTCTCAAAATGAGTTTATTGGAACCATTCCCAAGTCCATTGGTTCCTTGACCGGTCTAACTTTTCTTGACCTTTCTGAAAATGAGTTGGTGGGAACCATTCCCATGTCCATTGGTTATTTGACAAATTTAAGAGAGCTTAACCTAGCTGGCAATAACTTTAGTGGAACCATTACCGAGTCCATTGGTAACATGACCAATTTAACAACCATTGACCTTCGATGGAATAAATTCAGTGGAATCATTCCCAGATCCATTGGTTATTTGACAAATTTAAGAGAGCTTAACCTAGCTGGCAATAACTTTAGTGGAACCATTCCCGAGTCCATTGGTAACATGACCAATTTAACAACCACTGACCTTAGTAGGAATAATTTCAGTGGAATCATTCCGAGATCCATTGGTTCATTGACCAGATTAGAATACCTTGGCCTTTCAGACAACTCTTTCTCTGGAACCATTCCTCGAGAATTTGGAAACCTCACCAATTTGCTAACTCTAGATCTAAGATCCATCGGTAGTTGTGCAGTTGAAAACTTAGATTGGTTGTCTTCTCTATCTTCTTTAAGTTACCTTTATATGGATGGAACTTCTCTGGCCAAAGCAAATAACTGGGTAAATGTAATTATAGGTCTCCAAAACCTAGAAGAGTTAAGTTTAGACGGATGTGACCTCTCAAAAGTCATGCATCCATATTCTTCAGTTGTCAACTCTTCTTCATCTATTGATACCCTTTATCTCGATAACAACAATCTCAACTCATCCATGTATCGTTGGTTGTGTCCATTAGTTGGCAATAGGCTTAAGTATTTTTTTGTTTCTGGCAACTCGTTTGATGGGAAACTTTCGGATTTTCTGAACAACTTGTCTCGATGCACATCCCCAAATATGTTATATTTGTTGGAAGCTTCAAATAACCAATTAACAGGGTCATTGTCTGATGAGATTCAAAACTTTTCATCCTTAATTAGGTTGTATCTAGATTCCAATCAGTTAAATGGAACAATAAGTGACAAACTGTGGCAACTACCCACACTTGAAATTCTGAGCCTATCTTCCAATTCTCTTAGAGGTGTTATCTCTGAAAACATTGGAAAATCAAATCTTAGGTATCTAGATCTTTCATGGAACTCACTCGAAGGAGCTCTATTTAGTGATGACGTGTCAAACCTTTCTATGAGTGTAGAGTATATTGATTTCAGCTCCAACAATAGCATTTCAGACACAATTCCTACAGAGTTTTGGAACCAATGGATACCTTCTCAATTGAGGAATTTGGATCTCTCTCTCAACAACATCAGTGGGCCATTACCAGAATCATTATCAAGTCTTAAACTTGAAAAAGTAGATTTGAGTTCCAACAACTTTTATGGTCCAATACCTACTTTTCCAGCACGTATAAGTTTTTTAGATCTGTCACATAACTCGTTGACCGGGAAACTTCCGGACAGCTTGAAGAATTTGACGTATCTAAGAGTTCTTAATTTAGGCCACAACACTCTATCAGGATATATTCCTCCCTATGTAGGATGTTTGGGTCAACTCGAGATGGTAATATTCCTGTTTGGATTGGTAAAAACTTGTCAAGGTTGTACGCTCTTAGCCTAAAATCAAACAACTTTTCCGGAGCCATCCCTTCACAAATATGTCAATTAGTAAGTCTTCAAATCTTAGACTTGTCATTTAACAATCTTCATGGAACAATCCCATCGTGTGTGAATAATCTTACTTCCATGGTTCAAAAAGGATTATTTACAGAACAGAATCTACATTATTATACTGGTGGTATAAATGCTACAAACGAGCTTTATTATGCTTACGAAAGCTATGACCATCTGTTGATTCAATGGCAAGGAAAGGTAAATGAGTTTGGTAGAAATCTGAGATTGGTGAAGACAATTGATTTATCAACCAACAGTCTCACAGGAAAAATCCCATACGAGATTACCAATCTGCAGGGATTAGTAGTACTAAACTTGTCACACAATGCTCTACTTGGAGAGATTCCGAAAGACATTGGTCAAATGAAAGAACTTCTGACTTTGGATTTATCCAAAAACAAGTTCTCAGGAGGGTTGCCATCAAGCATGTCTCAGATGAATTTGTTAAATTATCTTGACGTGTCTCATAACAACTTGTCTGGCAGGATTCCATCAAGCACTCAACTCCAGTCCTTTGATCCATCAAGGTACATTGGAAATGCTGGACTATGTGGACCTCCCTTGACCAAGTATTGTCCCGGAGATAAAGAACTTGAAGTAACACCTGTAGTTGGTGAAAGTAAGAATGATGGCGAAGACATAGATGAACTTAAGAGATGGTTTTATATTGGAGGGGCATCTGGTTTTGTTACTGCATTTTGGATAGTATTTGGCACTTTACTTCTTAACCGCCGTGCGAGACATGCTTTTTTTCAGTGTCAAGATAGCTTGAAAGATTGGGTGTATGTTAAGGTGATGGTGTTCATTTCAAAATGGCGAAGGGTTGCACGTGCGTAGTTGTATATGTTTTTTCTGTGTTTTTTCATCTGCTTAGTATTGTAATTTCATGCTTCACTTGTATTTGGCAATGGTTTTTAGTCCCAGTTATTAATAAAGTTGCCACTAACACCATGGGTGGCCATTTCCCCACGCTGTGTGATATACGGCATCTCCATACGTTCATATATTATAAATTGTATAATAATATGATGCACGGAACGTGTTTACTAAAATGCTTTACATAGAATTGCAACATACTGATGATGTTAAGGTATCATGGCTCGCTAAAGTGAACAAACATGAACCTTTACGATAAGATATCATGCTTCAAAAGCTACTGCTGTTGGGGGTGTAGTACAGGCCAACGTAGGCTATATATTACGTTTGAAATTTAAGTGTGTTGTGAAGACGGTAACGTTGTTTTAGTCTTGATTACGAGGCACATGAAATAAGCCTTTAATGCAAACTAGAAATATGAATAATGATATCCTTTTTGTTAAAAAGCTTTTGTTTTGTTTTCTTAAGTCAGCACACTGTGGTTTCTACAATGGATTATTAGTCCCTGTTAGGATCATATAGTTCTTGTTCGATCCATTGCTATAACAAGGATCCACATGTTGCTTCCACTAAACATGTACTCAGTTTCGTGTTCTGTTACATACACTCAATAGTAGTGACTCGATCTAATTTTGCTTACAGTTTTATAAATACACCACTAAAGTCTTAGCATACGATTAATATGCTCCATCTTAGTGTAAAAATGCTCTACTTTTAAAACTGATTAGTAATGAACAAGAAATAAGTATGTTGGTAACTGCTGGTTAATTTATGGTGCAAGCACGTACCTAATATCCAGATGTTATAAACTAATTATTAGATGGTCTTATGTTATAAACTAGCCTGGAATTAGTTACATAAGATTAAATGGCGTGAGAAAAGTTACAAAGAGTAGATGGTCTTTGTCCCAGGTGTTTGACTAGTAGATTTACCATTAATTAATTATATAGTCAGCACAAAAAATTTAATTATTGTGACTGGTAACATAAGTTTTAGTGTTACGGTGCTACAAATTGTGTTTGATATGTCTCGGCCAATTTGGCTTCGAAAAATGGGTCAACAACAGCCCATGGCACATTATGTATCCCAACCAGTTGTGACCCAACCTACATCTTATTGGACCAGTCCACAGCAAGCGGCCCAACAGGCCTTTGTCAGCCCACAGTTTAAGAAAACAAAATATCCTCTTTCAATATTAACAACCACTATCACGTATATATATAAACAGTTTTAGTCTCTGTAATCTTTCCTAGCTATTGACACATTTTATTATTAACTGTTGTTTTAAGTTTGATGTCACAACAAATTTCTACATCTAACGTGATTTTTGTACCCACAAATGTTCATATCAAAACCAAATTCGTTTTCATAAATCACAGTGATTGAAAATATTTCTTTGGTAACTTACACCATTGGTCCCCATGGTTAGGGTGAGTTGCGGATACAGTCCTCAGATCTAGGGTTATGCGGCCATAGTCCCCAACGTCACGTTTTCACTCCCTCACATTCCAAACCCTAATGCTCGTTAGAAACATCGTTAGCTGCATGGGTGTTTTTTTTGTCTTTTCGCCATTTCATGTCCAAACACCCCATTAAAAAAAACACACACACACACCCACTTTCGCACATTAACCCAAACAAATCTTCTTTAACCTCTTCACCACGACCACCACTATTCTTTTACAAATCCAACCCAAACCCCAATTTTTGTGTCCTGCATATAATTGTACAAGACGATTTTACATTAGTAAAAAGCACAATATAAAATTTTATTTTCGTGTATATTATTAACAAGTTTAGAGTATTACTTCGTAAATCTCAACTAGGCATATTACAACGGTTGATTTACCATCATTATAGTGTCATATTAAACTGGTCTTTTTTCACTTACGTGATTTGCATCATTTGTTCTTACGTTGAGTCAGATCTTACTATCTTGACAACTAAACATATTTGAGCAACAATAGCACAATACTGAACTAATTCACCCTAACAGAGGGCATGGTACAGAGGACCAACAACACGTTGTTCGTTTTATTTCTTCACCATCAGCGGCGCCATAGTGCATTGTGTGGTGCACGCCATTCATCCCTCGTTGGCTCACCAACACATGTCATTGGCAGGGACGGAACCAGGGGGTCCCGCGGGTTTATGGGAATCCCATGGAATTTTTTTATATAGTGTTAATTTTAAAAAAAACATTGATTTTTTCTAAATGCATTATAAATGAACCAGGGAATCCCGCGGGTTTCTGGTAAGAGCATCTTCAATGCATAAACCAACAATAGCTTTTTACTATTCTAACAAGTCATTTAAGAGAGTTTTTTAGCATTGCAATGAAAGCTTTTCGAAAAGCTTTTAAGAAAGACTTGTTAAACTACAAGTCTTTCCTCAAAGTCTTATACATTAAGTGTGATATGCATTAAATGTATTATATGCAAAAAGTCATTAAAGACTTTTTGCATTGTATATGAGTGGGGTATTTTTGTGGGACCTACATGCACAAATAACACTTATTGTTTTATTGTTAGCGATGGGGTTTTAGTTATTGGTGTGTCATTGGAGAAGTAATGAGATGGCGCTGAAGTGCCACACCAACAAGTGTTATTGGGGCTTACTACACTTGGCATTCTAAGAATTTAATCTTGTAATCTATTAGTCAATACAATGCTGACTTTCCATTGGTCAAACGTTGGCTTCTTCCCAGATAGATATATTGATTGAGACATATCGTTTAATTATTCTTGTTTAATTGCTGCTAGAGAGAAAGCAAAAGAAGTGAATCCCTACTTTTTTGCAAGTACTTGAAGCTGTCAACAATTTAGAGGGATAAAATGACAAAATTAACCCTCTAGCAAGATTATCTTAGCTTTAAAAGTTCATACAATTTACAAAACTGCCACAAAAGATTTGGTCCCTAGATGAAGTCAAAGTCAATGTATCCAAGGGCTATTATGCTCTCCTACGTTTTTTACTTTTAGATGTTATTTTACTTGAATTCTTCTCCGGTAGTGGCTGGTTTCAATGGGTGGTCAGTTTTTAAGTGTGAGGATGATGGTGGTGGATATAAACTTAAATATAAATATAAGAGAGCTAGTCTTTAGGAGGCAGCTGCCATTATTTGACGAAGACCAAAGACATATTTCATTTTTCTAAGTCTATATATAATACATTGATGTATCACATAAAATAACATCAATACAAATTATATACAACATACATTATGAGAGAAAATATTTGCTTTTACTTTATGCAAACTCATGCATTGTTTATTTTGCCACTTGTTCTACTATGGCTTAATAACACGACAGCCACTTCCCTTGGCCACAAACTGGTTGTAGCAAAAGGAGGAGCTACTAATACGTGCATCGATAATGAGAGACAAGCTCTTCTTGGTTTCAAAGCACGCCTTCTAGACCCCGATGACCTGCTCTCTACATGGAGACCTGAAGAAGAAGATGATTGTTGTAAATGGAGTGGAGTCACGTGCAACAACCAAACAGGTCATGTCACAATGCTTGACATGTGCGACTATAATTATACAGGTGGCGTTGGAGGTGAGATTAGCCCTTCATTGCTTAACTTAACCTACTTGAATCATCTAGATCTGTTATTTTGTTCTTTCCATGGAACGATCCCCCCGTTCATTGGCTCCATGACTCATTTAACTTATCTTGACCTTTCTCAAAATGAGTTTATTGGAACCATTCCCAAGTCCATTGGTTCCTTGACCGGTCTAACTTTTCTTGACCTTTCTGAAAATGAGTTGGTGGGAACCATTCCCATGTCCATTGGTTATTTGACAAATTTAAGAGAGCTTAACCTAGCTGGCAATAACTTTAGTGGAACCATTACCGAGTCCATTGGTAACATGACCAATTTAACAACCATTGACCTTCGATGGAATAAATTCAGTGGAATCATTCCCAGATCCATTGGTTATTTGACAAATTTAAGAGAGCTTAACCTAGCTGGCAATAACTTTAGTGGAACCATTCCCGAGTCCATTGGTAACATGACCAATTTAACAACCACTGACCTTAGTAGGAATAATTTCAGTGGAATCATTCCGAGATCCATTGGTTCATTGACCAGATTAGAATACCTTGGCCTTTCAGACAACTCTTTCTCTGGAACCATTCCTCGAGAATTTGGAAACCTCACCAATTTGCTAACTCTAGATCTAAGATCCATCGGTAGTTGTGCAGTTGAAAACTTAGATTGGTTGTCTTCTCTATCTTCTTTAAGTTACCTTTATATGGATGGAACTTCTCTGGCCAAAGCAAATAACTGGGTAAATGTAATTATAGGTCTCCAAAACCTAGAAGAGTTAAGTTTAGACGGATGTGACCTCTCAAAAGTCATGCATCCATATTCTTCAGTTGTCAACTCTTCTTCATCTATTGATACCCTTTATCTCGATAACAACAATCTCAACTCATCCATGTATCGTTGGTTGTGTCCATTAGTTGGCAATAGGCTTAAGTATTTTTTTGTTTCTGGCAACTCGTTTGATGGGAAACTTTCGGATTTTCTGAACAACTTGTCTCGATGCACATCCCCAAATATGTTATATTTGTTGGAAGCTTCAAATAACCAATTAACAGGGTCATTGTCTGATGAGATTCAAAACTTTTCATCCTTAATTAGGTTGTATCTAGATTCCAATCAGTTAAATGGAACAATAAGTGACAAACTGTGGCAACTACCCACACTTGAAATTCTGAGCCTATCTTCCAATTCTCTTAGAGGTGTTATCTCTGAAAACATTGGAAAATCAAATCTTAGGTATCTAGATCTTTCATGGAACTCACTCGAAGGAGCTCTATTTAGTGATGACGTGTCAAACCTTTCTATGAGTGTAGAGTATATTGATTTCAGCTCCAACAATAGCATTTCAGACACAATTCCTACAGAGTTTTGGAACCAATGGATCCCTTCTCAATTGAGGTATTTGGATCTCTCTCTCAACAACATCAGTGGGCCATTACCAGAATCATTATCAAGTCTTCAACTTGAAAAAGTAGATTTGAGTTCCAACAACTTTTATGGTCCAATACCTACTTTTCCAGCACGTATAAGTTTTTTAGATCTGTCACATAACTCGTTGACCGGGAAACTTCCGGACAGCTTGAAGAATTTGACGTATCTAAGAGTTCTTAATTTAGGCCACAACACTCTATCAGGATATATTCCTCCCTATGTAGGATGTTTGGGTCAACTCGAGATGGTAATATTCCTGTTTGGATTGGTAAAAACTTGTCAAGGTTGTACGCTCTTAGCCTAAAATCAAACAACTTTTCCGGAGCCATCCCTTCACAAATATGTCAATTAGTAAGTCTTCAAATCTTAGACTTGTCATTTAACAATCTTCATGGAACAATCCCATCGTGTGTGAATAATCTTACTTCCATGGTTCAAAAAGGATTATTTACAGAACAGAATCTACATTATTATACTGGTGGTATAAATGCTACAAACGAGCTTTATTATGCTTACGAAAGCTATGACCATCTGTTGATTCAATGGCAAGGAAAGGTAAATGAGTTTGGTAGAAATCTGAGATTGGTGAAGACAATTGATTTATCAACCAACAGTCTCACAGGAAAAATCCCATACGAGATTACCAATCTGCAGGGATTAGTAGTACTAAACTTGTCACACAATGCTCTACTTGGAGAGATTCCGAAAGACATTGGTCAAATGAAAGAACTTCTGACTTTGGATTTATCCAAAAACAAGTTCTCAGGAGGGTTGCCATCAAGCATGTCTCAGATGAATTTGTTAAATTATCTTGACGTGTCTCATAACAACTTGTCTGGCAGGATTCCATCAAGCACTCAACTCCAGTCCTTTGATCCATCAAGGTACATTGGAAATGCTGGACTATGTGGACCTCCCTTGACCAAGTATTGTCCCGGAGATAAAGAACTTGAAGTAACACCTGTAGTTGGTGAAAGTAAGAATGATGGCGAAGACATAGATGAACTTAAGAGATGGTTTTATATTGGAGGGGCATCTGGTTTTGTTACTGCATTTTGGATAGTATTTGGCACTTTACTTCTTAACCGCCGTGCGAGACATGCTTTTTTTCAGTGTCAAGATAGCTTGAAAGATTGGGTGTATGTTAAGGTGATGGTGTTCATTTCAAAATGGCGAAGGGTTGCACGTGCGTAGTTGTATATGTTTTTTCTGTGTTTTTTCATCTGCTTAGTATTGTAATTTCATGCTTCACTTGTATTTGGCAATGGTTTTTAGTCCCAGTTATTAATAAAGTTGCCACTAACACCATGGGTGGCCATTTCCCCACGCTGTGTGATATACGGCATCTCCATACGTTCATATATTATAAATTGTATAATAATATGATGCACGGAACGTGTTTACTAAAATGCTTTACATAGAATTGCAACATACTGATGATGTTAAGGTATCATGGCTCGCTAAAGTGAACAAACATGAACCTTTACGATAAGATATCATGCTTCAAAAGCTACTGCTGTTGGGGGTGTAGTACAGGCCAATGTAGGCTATATATTACGTTTGAAATTTAAGTGTGGTGTGAAGACGGTAACGTTGTTTTAGTCTTGATTACGAGGCACATGAAATAAGCCTTTAATGCAAACTAGAAATATGAATAATGATATCCTTTTTGTTAAAAAGCTTTTGTTTTGTTTTCTTAAGTCAGCACACTGTGGTTTCTACAATGGATTATTAGTCCCTGTTAGGATCATATAGTTCTTGTTCGATCCATTGCTATAACAAGGATCCACATGTTGCTTCCACTAAACATGTACTCAGTTTCGTGTTCTGTTACATACACTCAATAGTAGTGACTCAATCTAATTTTGCTTACAGTTTTATAAATACACCACTAAAGTCTTAGCATACGATTAATATGCTCCATCTTAGTGTAAAAATGCTCTACTTTTAAAACTGATTAGTAATGAACAAGAAATAAGTATGTTGGTAACTGCTGGTTAATTTATGGTGGTAGCACGTACCTAATATCCAGATGTTATAAACTAATTATTAGATGGTCTTATGTTATAAACTAGCCTGGAATTAGTTACATAAGATTAAATGGCGTGAGAAAAGTTACAAAGAGTAGATGGTCTTTGTCCCAGGTGTTTGACTAGTAGATTTACCATTAATTAATTATATAGTCAGCACAAAAAATTTAATTATTGTGACTGGTAACATAAGTTTTAGTGTTACGGTGCTACAAATTGTGTTTGATATGTCTCGGCCAATTTGGCTTCGAAAAATGGGTCAACAACAGCCCATGGCACATTATGTATCCCAACCAGTTGTGACCCAACCTACATCTTATTGGACCAGTCCACAGCAAGCGGCCCAACAGGCCTTTGTCAGCCCACAGTTTAAGAAAACAAAATATCCTCTTTCAATATTAACAACCACTATCACGTATATATATAAACAGTTTTAGTCTCTGTAATATTTCCTAGCTATTGATACATTTTGTTATTGGTTTGATGTCAGAACCAATTTTTACATCTGAAGTAAAATTGGTACCCACAAATGTTCAAATCAATGCCAAATTTTTTCTTACAACTCACAGAGCTTGAATTTTTTATTTTTTTTTATTATTTATTTTTATTTTTTGCATGAAACCCATAATGACGTTCACCTTTTCTTTTACATACCTTGTGGCATAAGTATATTAAAAATATATCCATGGAATGGTGTCCAACTAATGACCTAGATTTTGTCATTTGATTTCTACAAGTTTCTTGCTTGTCTTACAAGTCCAATACCTTTAGTTTTGAGCTTCATATTGCTTCTGTTCTACGGTCCTCTCAAGATTACTTTACTTTTTTTGGTCAAAACGAAATTGAGTTTAGCTTGGTGTGGGTTACGAGAACGACCGTATATGGTTTTCTTTGAAGTTTTGGTAACGATTTTATATTTCAGAAGAGGTATTCAAGCAAGTTGTCAAGGTTTTAATAAGGTGTTTGTTTCTGCAAGCTGTAAACAAATTGAATCAAGATTCAAGAGGGTGTTGGTCGCAAGTCTATAGATTTTATGTGGCGGTAGTTGTGGTGGTGGTCTAGGCCAGAGAAGATGGCACTAACCGGAAATATAGTAGAATGCCACGTAAGCAACAAAAAATAAAAATAAACAAAAAGAAAATCGTGTTTACGGACTAAGAGGGTTACACGTCATCAAGTTAGTGATATTGAGACAAACTTGAAAAATGATTATGCATATTGGTGATAAAATCAGCATCGGTATACCAAAGACTTCATAAGCTTACCCCGAGTGTTAATACAAATTAAACGTTATAAAAAAACAACATATATGTGTTTGTTATTTATAAATATTACTATCATTATATATTAAATTAATTTATATGTACGGAACTATAAATATTAAAATGAAAGGTTAACGTAATATGTAAATGAATAAACGAGCAGTGGCGGAACTTGAACATTTATTTTGGGGAGGCCGATTTTTTTTGGGGGGGGGCAAATCGGATATTTGTTTGTATTATCAACTAAATTACCCTAAAATCTATAATATTTACACTAGTTGCCGCAACTTTTGGGGGGGCCGGGACCCTCCCCTGCCCCTTAAAAGTTCCGCCCCTGTACACGAGTGATTGTACATATATGAAATACTTATGTTGTTTCTCTCTATGATATTATATAAGGATATCCGAAAAAGAATTACGTAGTGTTATTATTATTTTTTAGTATATGCCTTCAATAACGACTCATATTATTTCCTTTTATAGGTTTAACCCGCGTGTAGATGGTTTAAAAATAATATATGGCTAAAAGTATTATTAACAGGAATATAAATATCAATATGAAGGCATAGCCCCACAGGTTAGTGTGAGATAAAAATAAATATATGTGATTGTTCATATAGCAACGCGTAGTTTTTCAGGGGTCATTATGTGCTATTAAATACGCATAATGTCTACAATATAAATACCAAAATTAAGTGGCTCCACAAGTTAATATGAGATGTGAATGAATATATGAGATTGTACATATAGTAGGGGTGTTCATGGGGCGGTTCGTCTACAATAACTATCCATCGCGGGGCGGGTAGTTCATTTTACTATCCGAAACCGAACCGTATAACGCGGGTAACCGGACATGCGGGTACCTGAAATGAGCGGTTACCCACGGTTCGGGTCACGGTTAACGATCTAAAAAATTAATCGAATCGAATCAGACGAACAATAACATAAATTAGAACGTAATATGTTATTGTAGTAAAATTAAATAACATTGAAGAGATTAGAGTCATAGTAAAGTTGTTCCGTCGAATAAAAACATTTAAATTATCATATGTAACAAAATAGCTAATCCTATTTATTTGACGTTTATAGGTTACAATCACTTTAATCATATGTAATCCATGGAGGTTAGTAAATGATCACATTAAGTAGGTAAAATGTGTAATACGATAAAAGTAGTGCAATAATATAGTTAATATTTGTACATTTTAATGAATGGTTTGTTGAAACCTACATGTATATTATACACGGTTCGGTTCGGTTCGGTTAACCGCGGATAACTAAAAGTAAAAAAAGAAACCGAACCGTGATAAGTGGGTTTTTTCCGGTTTCGGGGTTTCTCGGTTTCGGTTTCTTCAGTTATCGGTTTTTTGCGGTTTAGGATTAAGCGGATCGGCTCGGTTCGCCGGTTTCTCAGATATTTTGAACACCCTAACATATAGCAACGTCGCATAGTTTTTCAAAGGTAATTACGTGCTATTAAACATGCATAGTGTCTAGAATATGATAACTGTGGGAAACTAGAAGGGGGGTTGAATAGTTTACCGGTTTTAAGTTCTTTTAAAAATCTTGTTTTAAAAGTTAGCTATTGGAAACTTTGATTCGAACTCTATGTGTAATCAATCAACACCAATATGAACTACACACTAAACTAACTAATGCTAAATAATGAAAGTAAAGAGTAGAGTTGGAAAGATCAAACCGAGACAAAGGATTTATAGTGGTTCGGCTACGAAGCTCTTCTTCGCCCTACTCCACTCCCCGAGTACCACACTCGAGAGTTTCAAGCACTATGTCAACAACCTCCCTTCAGGCGGAGAAAACCGTACACGTCGCTTATCCTATTACCGACACTAAGCTAAATGTCGAGTGCTAATCTTAGCTAGCACCAATCTACCAAGGTCCACGTGACCAATCATACAAGCCCTAATGGCTACAAGAGATCACCACGATCTCAACACGATCACAAAGATCAACTCTCACTTCACTCTACTTAATCTAACTACTCTAGATCCTTTGATCACTCACACACAAGCCCAATGGCTTTAAGAGATCTTCACTATCTCTTAAGATCACAATGATCTTCACTCACACTCTCACAAAAGAAAGATAATCTTGATGTATGCTAAGATACAACAAGGATGTAACAAGTGTTACAAAAACCTAACAACTACAACTCTTGTATCTTCTTGAATACTTGAGTTCTTCTCTTGCTAGTGAAGAGGAATGATAACACCTTGTATCAACTTGGATACTTGTGTTCTTCTCTTGATAATGAAGAGGAATGATAACACCTTGTATCAACTTGGATACTTGTGTTCTTCTCTTGATAATGAAGAGGATCACTTGAAGGATGATTGGATCACTCTTGAACAAAAGAAAAACTAACCTAAATGATCTAAGAAAGAAAGTGTGAAGAGAGTATTCAACTCAGAAAGTTTTGTATGTGTGAGGATGCCTAAAATCTGTGAAAGGGGTTGGTATTTATAGGCAAAGAAAATCTGAACGTTACAGAAAAAATAGTACGGACGGCTCCACTAAACATGCCACGGCTCCACTAAATTTAGTGGAACCGTGGAGCCGTCCTAGACTAGGACGCTCCAAATTTTGTCTTTTCTGGTGAAAACTTATTTGGGGAAGGTTGGAGCTGATTTTGGGGGGGAAAATAGTTGTTGTGATTTTCAAACTTATTTTTCCATTAAAACATTTCTTAATATTTCAAAAATAATTTGTCATGTGTTATTTTTGAAAAAATGTTTTGTCCCATTAAAATGTGAAGTCTCAAAACACAAATTCACTTCTTTGATCATTTGTCAAGTTGTAAATTTGTTCTAGAGTGATTTGCGTAGAAACGGGATCTTCCGATTAAAAACTTGTTTACGTTAATTTTAACGTAACGTGATTTCACATTTTGTCATCCTCAAAACGTGAAGTAATCGAAAGATATAAATAACGTTTTTAGAACATTATTTGCATCAACAATAACAATTCTTAAATTTAAACATCAAACTCAACATCATGATAGTTAAACAAAGTCAAATCGTACGTCCAACAAAAATCTATACAAACTATCAAGTGATATTAATACATAATGAAGAGTATACGTAAAAACTTGACCGTGCAAGGATATTATAGCTATATATAAAAACAAATACTTTATATAAATTTATAGAAAAATCTTTTTTAACAACCTTGTGTATGCACAAGGTTAAAACTAGTTCAAAAGAAACAAGAAATTTCCTATCTCCTCAAATAATATCACAATATATATAAAAGATGTTTGATAAATACAAGTTCGTAAGACTCACGAGTTTCTTAATGTCTATTTTGCGATCATTGACTTCAGTCTTTAGTCATATTTTCCACAAAATTGGACAAATTTATTTTGATACTTTTGGAAAAAAGATAAGATAAGAAATCAATATGGGACCGTCCACTTTAAGTTGTCGGGCAAATATTCCAGCATCACTTTGTTTCTATAGCTTTTTCAAATATTGAGACTTGTAGTAGCAATTAGTCAAGCTATAGTTTTTTCAAATGTCGAGACTTTAGTCAAGCGTCAAAGTATGCATAATTTCTTTAAAAAAATCAAAGCAATAAGAGATTTCCAAACTCATCAATAAATTTCACAAAATAGAAAAGGATGTCTAGTAAATACAAGTTGATAAGACTTACGAGTATCCTAACGTCAAATTTGAGATCGTTAAATTTGATTCTTCATAAACTTTTTCACAAAAATATAACAAGTTTACTTTTTATCTCTACTACTTATTAAGAGTGTATATTTATTTTTGAAACTTAAAATGTGTTAAAACTGAGTAACGCATAATCAATATTTTAAATATTGTTTAATCATTAAACTTTTATCATTTTTTGTTTCTAACCAATAAATTTTTTTATCGCAATGACTAAAATTTGAACCTGTAAATTTGCATCAAGGGTTAAACCAAAATCACGATTTCGCAAGCATAATTATTTTTCGCTATACACCGTCGCTTTGGGCGGATATTCGTTTAATATTTTCAAATTAACAAAAAAAAAAAAAAAAAAAAAAAAAAAAAAAAAAGACACTGATTTGGGACCATCCACTTCAAACTCGTTGGACTGTTACAAAAAAGTATTTATTATATTACTACATATGTATTAATCGTCATTTCCGTATATGATATGAAAATCAAGGTTTTGATTAATTTATGTTATTTGTATGACCTTTTACACTTGTTTGTTTTTTAAGAACTAGTGATAATATATGTGCATGCATGGGTTTACATAAAATTTTGATTATGATAATATCCATTAATATTAATCATCTTCTGAAACTTCTAAAGTGATTTGTTTTCATATCATAGTAACCCATATTTTCATTTTAGTATTTATTTTCTCGTTATAACAACTTTAGCCTTACTAGTTTTTAACCCCGTGCATACTTGTCTATAAAATTATGTAAAATATTTCATACTCATTTAGTTACATATTCATGTACGCACGATCTTTTACATAAATTTTTTTTATTATGTATTAATACTGATAAATACATATACTTTAAATTTAATATTTTTTTCCTGTTGATAATAATTTTAGTAGTATTTAATTTATGAATTTGTGTATGCACGGTTTATACTTATAAAGAGGAATAATATGAATCGGTATTGAACAGAGATAGTTAAAAAAAAAAAAATACTTTTCTGGATGTCCTTATTTAAACTCATTATGAAAATTCACATGAGTCGTTCATTTATGTACAATCTCGTGTATTCATTTACATCTCACAGTAACGTGTACTTTCTTTTATATAGTACCCCACATTATAGCTTTTTTGTTTCACATAGCGGCCCATGTGCGTTTTAGGTCCACCGGCCCCCTTGCGTTATAGCACCATCGCCATGTGTAGAACGCTTTAGTTTTTATTTATTTATTTTTTAATGTAAAAATGGAGTGAGTGGGATTTTTGGTTGTGTGTTATAAAAATATTATTACAGTGTGTTTTTTTAGTTGTGTGTTATAAGATAAAAGGCCGGAGGTATTGCACGCTTATAACATTGTATTGCACGTAGCTTTCTTATATTTATACTTATATCACACAACAATTCAAAAATAAGAAGATATCACATATTGGATGAACATGCAATAAGTACAAATTGTAGAGACTTGACAAGTTGATCTTTTTTCCATGAGTTTCATCCGAGTAATTTTTGCACAACACAATTATTGATACCTGCCTCCAAAATATGTTGACCTAGTCTACCTGCCTCCAAAACATGTTGACCTAGTCTTTAGGAGGCAACTGCCATTATTTGAGGAAGACCAAAGACATTTCATTTTTCTAAAACCACTTTAAACTTTAAACTCAACTTTAAACTTTAACACACTGTCACGCCAGCTTTAACATACTCACCCTTAACTCAGCTTTAACACACCCAACAATAACTCAGCTTTAACACACCTTAACTCACATTTATATCAATTTTTTTTTTACACAAACTACCCTTAAAAGGGGGCAAAGTGATTTTTTTTTTTTTTTTTACACAATACACCCTTAACGCAGCTTTAAGGGTTTAACGTGTCCCTTAACGCTGCGTTAACTTAGACCACTCACAACACTTAACGCAGCTTAACTTGGCCTTAACGCACCCTTGGATGCCCTTAACGTGGGTTTTGCGTTAACCGTTGTACATGGCCTAAGTCTATATAATGTTGATTTATCACATAAAATAACATCGATACAAATATATACATCATACATTATGAGAGAAAATATTTTTTTTAGACAAAAATACTATGGTCCATAAACTTTCCCAAAACCATCACAGGGGCCTCAAATTGAGCAATTTCGTCGACGTGCGTCCCTTTTCCAAGTTTTTGAGGCCAATTGCGTCATTTGACCCGTTTTCCGTTGGTCAACGCCCCGTTATTTCTCATCAAATCCTGTTATTCCTGTATAATATCATCCATCACCCTTTCCTTTATTTCATCCCAACAAAAAAAAACCCATCTCAAAAACCCCAAAATCCTTATCCAAATTCAAATCCCCCAAATAAAAATCCAATCTTTTTAATGGGTCTTCATTATTTCTTAGCAATCTTGTGAAAATTTGATTAAAGTTTGAATATTTTTTATAAAAGAATAAAGAAAGATTAGAGCAATGGAGACCCGGATCCGATCTGGGTTTTGGGTAATGTTCTTGATGGTGATTATTTGTGGGTTTTTGTGTAGTGCTGAGATACAAAGACCCAAAAATGTGCAAGTTGCTTTAAGGGCTAAGTGGCCTGGTATTTCATTACTTCTTGAAGCTGGGTATTCACACAAAGTAGATAGACGTCTTACAATTCCTAATCAAATGTAAATCTATTTGACACGGCGTTGTCAATTGCAAAAAAATAAAAACCATTGCATATATGTGGAGATTGTTGGATTTCAAGTTTTGGTCACGACAGGGTCATTACACCAAAAGATTCTGTTTGGGACAAGCAAAAAATTTGGGTCGACATTATCGACCCAAATATTGCCCATGGCCCACTCTTTTTTCAACCAAAAAGGCAGTCAAAGCTTTGAGCAAAATGGGTCGACAATGTCGACCCATATGTAAATACATATTAATTTTGGACTTTTAAATGAAACTTGCTAAAAAATAAATAGTCCCGCCAACAAATTCAGTCCCGCCAAGCAAAATGGGTCGACAATGTCGACCCATTTTGCGTATATTTTTTTATTTATTTAAAAACTTTCTAAATCAGTTTTTATTATAAAATAAATATTAAAACATTTTAAAAAGCAGAATGGGTCGACGATGTCAACCCATTCTGTGTGTTTTTCTTTTATTTATTTAAAAACTTTTTAAATCAGTTTTTATTTTAAAAATCAATATTAAAACTTTTTTAAAAGCAGTTTGGGTCGACAATGTCGACCCATTCTGCGTGTATTTTTTTTTAATTTAAAAACTTTTTAAATAAGTTTTTATTTTAAAATCAATATTAAAACTTTTTTAAAAGCAGATTGGTCGACAATGTCGACCCATTATGTGTGTATTTTTTTTATTTAAAAACTTTTTAAATCAGTTTTTATTTTAAAATCAATGTTAAAACTTTTTTAAAAGCAGATTGGGTCGACAATGTCGACCCATTCTGTGTGTATTTTTTTTATTTAAAAACTCTTTAAATCTGTTTTTATTTTAACATCCATATTAAAACTTTTTTAAAAGCAGATTGGGTCGACAATGTCGACCCATTCTGTGTGTATTTTTTTTTAAATTTAAAAACTTTTTAAATCAGTTTTTATTTTTAAATCAATATTTAAACTTTTTTAAAAGCAGATTGGGTCGACAATGTCGACCCATTATGTGTGTATTTTTTTTAATTAAAAACTTTTTAAATCAGTTTTTATTTTAAAATAAATATTAAAACTTTTTTAAAAGCAGATTGGGTCGACAATGTCGACCCATTCTGTGTGTATTTTTTTTTAATTTAAAAACTTTTTAAATCAATTTTTATTTTAAAATAAATATTAAAACTTTTTTAAAAGCAGTTTTTTATCCAATAATATATTTAAAAATACTTATATAAATTAATTTTAGAAAATTATTTTCTTTAAAATTATATTGTAGTGTAAAAATTAATTTTAAAACTTACATAAATTAAAAAATTTACAAAATCAATATTTCACTATTTATCAAAAATATTTTTGATGTTAAAACGTAATCAATATGATACGTATTTACGGCTTCGATATAGAAAAAATAATACGACAAAGGTGGCTTGGATGTATACTAGTTAATGGGCCAATACGTCATTCCACATGCATTGTAGTGTGGACTTTAAAACGTAATCAATATGATACTTTATAGCCAATACGTATTTATGGCTTCGATATAGAGCTTTATAGTTATCTCGGCTCATTCGTTAAACATCTCATGTATAACCATATAATCTCGGCTCATTCGTTAAATATCTCGGCTCATTTCATACATACTCAAACGAAACAACTTGACAAGCAAACAAAACAGATCAAACGAAACAACTCGGCTCATTCGTTAAATGAAACAAGCGAGTTAATAAACTGCTTTACGCCTGGTGAGACATTGTGGTTAACACTTGGCCCATAGTTAGGAATTGCATCTTTCAAACTAGAACAAGATAAGCTGGAACTTTGTTGTTGATCATTGATATCAAACTTCCCACCAAATTTTCCCACCAAAACTTCCCACCAAAATATTGGCGCCAACATTTCCCACCAAAACGTTTGTATAAAATATCTGCTCTATCCTCACAAACACATTATGTACACTCTTATCCTCAAAACCACTCAACCTCACAACCTCTTATCTTCACTCCAATTTCAAAACCTGAGATGCAACGATATAATCCTTTTATGTGTAATTGTGGAGCAGGAAATATAAAAAAAAGAAAATCACATCAACCAGATACATTTGGATGGGAATATTATGCATGTCCTCTTTCGAAAGTGAACAATTATACATTTCTTATTTATGTAAATATACAAACAATCATATAATTACATTATTTATGTGACAGCCAAGAGAAAAAGATCATGGATGTGGATATTTTATGTGGAAGAGTGAATTTGATGAGCAGTTACGAGTAACCTCTTCTGCTTCAACATCTCACGGTTATGGATCTGCACCAACAGGGTGCTCAAACTGTAATGAAAAAGATCTTAGGATAAACATGCTGGAGGCACAAAAGCAGGTGCTAGAGACAAGAGTAAGGATGCTGGAGGCAAGACTTGAAATGGCAACGAATCCCGACGACCCCGACCACGCATGTCAGTCGGCTGCAATACTCCGTGAGCTGTTAGGTGACATGGACAATCTTCATATGTAATGTTGTTGTTGTTGTTGTTGTTGTTGTTGTTGTTGTTGTTGTTGTTGTTGTTGTTGTTGTTGTTGTTGTTGTTGTTTGTTTAATAAAATGTTGTTGTTGTTGTTGCAACCATAACCATTTTGGTTAAAAGAAGTTGGTTTGGTTTATGCTGTTTGGTTAACAGCAGCCCACAAGGGCCGTTTGGTTTATGCTGTCCAAACAGGGGTGTTTGGGATTGCTTATTTCTGCACCAAAAGGGTGTTTGGGTTTATGAGCTTATTTGAAGGAACAATATCACAATTAACAAACACGAAGGCAAACATTTTATTTAAAACACGCAAGAGTTCTCAACCACATACATTTCATACAGACTCAAACGAAACAACTTGACAAGCAAACGAAACAGATCAAACGAAACAACTCGACAAGCAAACGAAACAACTCAAACGAAACAACACACGACATATACCATAACAAACATCACCCATTCATTTTTTTTTGCTGCTGCTTCCCGCTTTGCTAGAACTTGCACCATCTTTTCCCTTCCTTGCTTTCCTTTGCTTGATATGTTCAAACGTATCTTCGAGATTTGTTACCCTATTTCCCAGATCATCAAGTTTGGTGTCCAACGTGCTTTCAGCTTCATCATCAGCAACAGCCTCCAAAGACTCTCTGTAGTACGGCTTTTGCCTCAGCCATTCTAGAATCCGGTCTCTCATCCACGGTGCACAGTTCTTATAAGAACCATATTCATCATAAATTTCGTAGCCATATTCATTAAGAACTTCATTAAAGAGGAGCATCGACGATAAAACCTTTGACCACTCCTCTTCCGGCGTGTAACCATCCATTGTGGGAATTAATGAGTTGCTGCTGATGGCCACTGATTGTCGATCTCCAGAGAGAAAGAAAAGAAAAAGTATATCTCGATTTATGAGAGGGATGGAGGGAATATACATATACAGATTTTATTGAGTGATAAGATAAGATAAGGAGACAGGATGAGATTTTTTTGTAAGAGAATATATATGAAAGGATAAGTTTTATTATCCTTTAGTGTATTGCGTATACCCCGTGTCCCGTTCGTTAAACATCTCGTGTAGAACCATATCATCTCGGCTCATTCGTTTAACATCTCGTGTACAACCATATCGTCTCGGCTCATTCGTTAACCATCTCGTGTATAACCATATCATCTCGGCTCATTCGTTTAACATCTCGTGTACAACCATATCATCTCGGCTCATTCGTTTAACATCTCGTGTACAACCATATCATATCGGCTCATTCGTTAAACATCTCGTGTATAACCATATCATCTCGGCTCATTCGTTTAACATCTCGTGTACAACCATATCATCTCGGCTCATTCGTTAACCATCTCGTGTATAACCATATCATCTCGGCTCATTCGTTTAACATCTCGTGTACAACCATATCATCTCGGCTCATTCGTTTAACGAAACAGGCAGGGTCTAGCAGTGGTGCAGCGCCATCCAAATCTGGATGGGGATCTTAGATTTATTTTGAAAGTAGGCTGATCATTTTGTAATCTTGGGTTGCACGAATAGTTGGAATGAATTGGGTTGCACGAATAATTTATAACTAATTTAAATCATTTTTAATTTATTTAAATAATTTATAATTAATTTAAATCATTTTTAATTTATTTAAATAATTTATAACTAATTTAAATCATTTTTAATTTATTTAATATTAATTAAATAATTTAAATCATTTTTATACACATAAGATAAAGAGAAAAGAAAAAAAAATGCAGGAAGCAATATGGGTCGACAATGTCGTCCCATATTGACCACCAAAAATTTTCAGTACCCTTAAATCACCCCGCCAAAAGAAAAAAAAGAAAAAAAAAAAATATACGGAAGCAATTTGGTACGACAATGTCGTACCATATTTTACCACCAAAAATTTTAGTGAAAATTAAATCACCCCGCCAAAAGAAAAAAAAGAAAAAAATATATATATACGGAAGCAATTTGGTACGACAATGTCGTACCATTTTGACTCAATAATTAATAGATCCGGATCTTATTTTTTCTTCTCCACACTTTACCAATAAAAAAAAGGGGCAAACAAACCCACCTTCTTCTTCTTCAATCGATCTACCACAACCACCTTCAACACCACCACAACAACCACCTTCAACACCACATTCGACACCACCACAACCACCTTCGACACCACATTCTTTTTATTTTTGTTTTATATATATATACCGCCGTATATATATATATATATATATATATATATATATATATATATATATATATATATATATATATATATACTAGACTTCAAAGCCCGCCCGAGTGGCGGGCATGACTTGTAATTATAGCTTTCATGGCCCGCCCGATGGACGGGCATGACTTATAAGCCCTCCCGGGCATATAAGCCCGCCCGTTGGGCGGTCATGACTTATAATTATCGTTGACATATGTTTGTATAGCGTAAGATGACTTATAATTACCGTTTGCATATATTTTACTATAGCGAAAGAAGTAAAAATATGGTTGGAATGTGTATATATATATATACAATCATATATAGTAGAAAGTAACTAAGTTAAGCTAATCAAGTTAAGAAAACTATTCCTTTGCAAGCATCCACACGTGCAGCCTCTAGAATTCGTATGCTATAAAACTCGTTGTAATTAAAAATTATGACATTCTTGCTCATTTCATTCCATATTAGGTTCAGAGCTTTTATAGCTTCTCTGTCGGTTTTTCTTTTTCTTCTCAATGTGCTTCATTGGAAGATAATTACAAATAAAGTGCACCATAATGTTAGCCTATACATACTGTAGATATGTTGAAATGATTTATATAGAATAAAACCAAGTAAGTTACACACCTGTTGTGAATGCAGGCAGTTGTGGTGCACCAGCGTGCGGTCCGCGTGAGATAAAAGCATACTCCACGGGCGCGTTGGACGGTCCTGGTAAGTGACACATAATAAGAAAAACATTTAACATACAACGTATTTAAAAAATAATAATCAGTCGCTGTCTACCTCCCATAAAGAACAACGATGCACCTCTTGAGAAATCTAAAACACGTGTATTAAGGCACGGCTGTACATATAAAACACCATATTCAGTGATACCACAAACTATTTTTTTGACCCAAAAAACAACAATAACGTTTCATAGAAATAACCTTGGCACGGACCGAAAACAGTCTGCGTCCGAAAATCTAGCGTCACGAGACCACCAATTGTTGCTGTATCATTTTCTGTAGTACGTTGTTTTACTTAATAAAAATTGCTGAAAAGGATGTATAAGTTTATGCGTTATTGTTTATGTTAAGTGTTTTATTTGCTATGATGGTAAACGTGAGGGGTTTTATGTGGATTTCATAAATATTGTTTTTGTTATCAGCGTTTTTTATTTATGTTTGTTTAGAAATATAAAAAAATCGTATGCATCAACAACAGCGGTACTTAAATACAGTTTAATATAGTTTATTTGTGTTATTCTAATTTAAGTAGGGTTGTTTATATTTTGTTTACCATACAACATTTCTACAATAAAAACATAAACATATTATATTGAACAAAAAAAACTAATTCGCTTACGGGTGCATAACACGCTGTCATCACCCACATCTGAAAACTATCACAAATCCTAAAAAAAGTACCTGTGTGCATAACACACTTTTTCCCCATAACCAAAAGACGCTTTCTCAGACGTTGTAGACTTATAAATCGTATACAAAAATAAAGAACGTGTTTATTGGCAACCGTGACTAAAAAAATAGAAAATGGAAAACGTTAACCTCAAAGACACATTATAAAATCTCAGTGAACGTACAACCCGAACGTTGTGGTGCAGCGGACGCTGGCTGGCGTGAAACAAAGCCGTTCGATGTAGACACATTTCAACCATCGCCTGCATAAACGGTAGCATAACCAACAATACTCTTGAGTATAATTGAACTTTATATAATAAATAAAGCATCGTCAATAGAGTGCAGTAACCAAAAACGTTAACGCTACATACCTGTTGTAGACGGTGGCACTGTATATTCATCAAAAGGTGGTTCCCGTGCATGAAATGTATCACCTACATAAATAATAACAGGTTCAATAAAAGTAGTGTTCATTTTTTTTAAATCCAGCAAAGAATAGTAACGTTGGTTCCAACTAACCTTGAGAAGCATTGTAAAGTCTACGTGACCGAAACTCCAATGCCACCGGTTCATGGGTTGTTGCTGCAACATTTTATCAAAGTTTTAAGAAAGTCACAAAAATGAACGGTAGCCGAACATTTAGACAGAAGGAAAAATATACAAAAAATTTACCTTGTGAAGGAAATCCAACAACAACATTCCTAGAAACAGGTTCCCCAAAATCCATTTCGTATGAGAAAGAACTGCAATTGTTAGCATCAGGTGTGTTCAATTCACTGTAACCGTGAGTAACTGCAACAGGACGTACCGTCCCCGACTGAAATTCAAGAACAGCCGGTTTTTACAACGCCACTGTAGCAGGTTAAAAATCATTTGGTAACTGTTACAAATAAAGTTTGCCAAAATAACTCTGAAACATAAGATTATAATAATAACATACCTGCGTGAGCAACGTGACATGCAAACGATTCAAAAACTCCCTGCATAGACGACATCGATCGTAGGTTACTCACTGGTTCACACGCAAGTGACACACCGTTATTGTGTTCGTGCACCAACACATTTGAGTAACTGGGACACTGTGAGCTACCTAGGTTTGTACCAAGTTATATGCCACATAAATATTATCGAAGATACTTTCAAATGCCCCAACTGTTCTAACACAATAAGAAAAATATCATAAACCTGAAGATTGCCATTTCAGCCCCATTCAAGCACGTAAACACCCTCCTTTCAGCCCCCATTTCAGCCGCCTTCTTTAGCAACAATTTCAGCACCAAAAACACCTCTTTCAGCCCCATTCAATCACCTAAACACCCCCCTGTCAGCCACCTTTTTAGCCGCAATTTCAGCACAAAAAACCCCTCCTTTCAGCCCCATTTAAGTACCGAAAGAGTTCAAGTCCGCCTAAGGGATATGTGAACATGAAGAAAGATTCAGTGATTGATCATGAAGATGAATAACACAATATGGTTGCAACTAAGATCTTTATAATATGTAAATAATGAAATCGCTAATGAGGATAACTATGGATCAGTTATCTCGATGCAGGTGCAGTTTGTTATTATGGGAAATGTGGTCAATCAGTGCTGAAATGCTTTAGAACCTGAATGACCCAATATAGTGCCCGAGTCAACCCATTTTGCATAGTAATGGGTAGGCAATAACCAACATTGGTTTTATGTGGAAGATAAACTAATTTCAGGTATAGGTTAGAGTGACTACCTGAAGCACAGCCATCTGGCGTAATGCTTTCAACACCGAACGAAACCGAATTGCAACCTGGATTTATGCTAAAAATAAAGACAGAGTAATAAAAATCGTTCAAAAAACATGTTTAAAAGTATCACATAGGTGATGTTATCTGATCGACCCACAATAAACTCGACCCACATTGGTGAATTGAACACACCTGTTACACCCATCTATAAACCTCCAGATGATAAATCAGCTTAACGGGTTAGAACATGAAAGCTATAATTACCGATAGTCTTTACCGATGGTGATGGACGGCGTGAGGCGATGACGGAGTGAAGAGGTGGAGTGAAACAGTGCAATTTACTCACAAATACATTCACCCGTGGGCTTCAAACAATTACTAATTCATCTCATACACATTCTCACCACAAGACCATTGAATGCAGTCAAGAGCAAGGATTTTTGCTAGATATTTTAGAAGTACTCATAGAATAGCCTAACCCCTTTTGCCTATCAAAACAATATCAAACAAACATAAGATATTATAAAGCGTCTGCTTTTCATTTCTTGTTTTTCTACAAAATGAAAATGAGATTAAGAACATATAACTTAAGTGCCTCCACATGCTACCTTTGACCACCTTAAAAAAGTGCTTTATAAAAGAAATTAAGTGTGAAACAAATACGGAGTAGTAATTTTATGCACTTACGTTTTCAATTTTGACTATATCACGTGACTGGACTCCAGATGCAAGTCCATCAAGTAAACCTTGGACATAATATTTATCACAATTGATTATTTGGTTATGACAAGTCAAAAAAAACATAATCACTTTAAAGCACACATCTACTGATCAAACACACCTATTTCAAAACTGCATTTTGTCTTATGAGAATCAAAACCTTACATATGGAAAAATAGTGTAACTTTGTATCATCTTACCAGGGAGGGAAATGCAACAGTTGTTCGTATTACTGTCCGTATAAACATCAGAACAGGAATCTGCTCAACCTGTAAAAGACAATATAAAATTAAGTGTTTGCTTAACTTAAACCATTTTCACACATTACCTAACCCACCCATATTACAGTAGAGTGAAAGGTTGAGCGTACTGGTTATTCTTGGGTTCATAAGGGTGTGTTCCAGAAACTAATGAATAGAGTATCACTGATATAAGCTGCCCAAAACACCCTTATTAGTTCCCTCTTTGTACCACAGCGGTATTGATCTTAACGCAAATGCAAATTCAATCCATACGGGACCATTCATGGGTGTATGTCAGCTGAAAATGTGCAGCTGTAAGGGGTGTTTGGCTATGGCTGTTGCAACAATTTTCTACAGCAGTTTAAGGGGTGTTTGGGTCAATATGCAGCAGCAATTAAAGTGTTTGCATATGCCTGCACCAAAAAAATAAGGGGTGTCGTGTACACATATGGCGTTTACATATGTCTCACTAATGGGGTATAGAAATGGGACGAAAATGATCACTGTGATAAATAACAGCTTTTAATTCTTATTAACTGATTTAAATGCAATCATAAAACAGAAATTTGTATTTAAAAGAACATTACCAGGGTGATCAAATTATACTTGTGGACAGGTTCAAATTCTTCAGCGCTCAAACCACGGTAGAGCGAATCCTGCATAAAATACACAAGAGAAAAGATAATCAACGTTTGTATGCAACCCTCATAAATTTTTTGTGTTAAATAAAGGTACACCAAGTATCTAGATGGGCGGGCAGTGCCTAACATAAAACTCAAGCATATAAAAAATACTGTGCATAGAAAGCAGAGGATGCAATCACACAGATGATAATGCCATCTAGAGAGCATGAGGTGTAGTAAAAACAGACGAACTACCACAAGTTCTCCTGGAGTGTGTTTTAGGAGCACATGACAACCATCACGGGCACATGACAACCATCATTTCGGCGCCAATACTTCCAATAATAACGGTCATATGACAACAAAAACCTGCAATATAGATCAACGAATAGTTTAGACATACCATAGTGATAAATTAAAAGCATATAAATTGAATCGTAATCAAACTTGCCTAGGAGAAGTCCATGTAGGGACTTTCCACTAACTCTCTCCAATGCTTTTCTTCTAATAAAAGCCGCACGTTTGGACACCATGACATGAAGAGTTTCAGAAGCTGAGTAAAACCGATGTAAGAATATCTCATGAAGCCAGAGGAGATCTGATTGTTCCTTCAAAAATATGGCTGAGCTCATTAATGTCTTGAGATCCTCAACATGTTGTTTTAGTGATTTCTTGGGTGTCATACTCTTCGAGGCCTTTCATGACTTGGCCAAGTTCATCCAATGTCTCAGAAACCATTTCGAGACTGATATACATCGGTTCAAAAATATTTGTAAGCAAATGACTCTATTAGAAACACGTAACACAACTACAATAAACTCGCCATAAACTAATCTTAACACATACCAAATATGCAGCCAACATACCAAATATCAACAGCAGTCGAGTAATTAGCAGCAACCAAAAGAACCTCAGGAGCCCTATACCAAAGAGTCAAAATCTGCAGCAATAAAAGTCACAACCAAAGCATTGATTAACATTTTTTTAAGCGATTCCCTGAATTGCCACAGTATACATGATACTGTATATTAGTGATACCTTGTGAGTGTACTCCTTAAGTGGTACAGTAAAAGCTCGAGCAAGTCCAAGATCCGCTATTTTTAACATAAATGTCTTTCGGTCCATCAATAGATTATGCGGCTTAAGATCCCTTAATCAAACAAACGACTGTAATGAGAACACAAATCCAAAATATTTTTTTCACGTTATAGAAAAAAGACGATAAGATATTAGATATACCCATACAATACACCGTGGGAATGATAAAAAGCAACTCCTTCACAAAGCTGGTACATCAAACTCTGCATCAAATTAATACCACAAAACAATTACATAAATAGGCTGATAACAGAAATACCATAAAACCATACGTCATATCAGTAAACTATTACCTTGAAGACTTTGGGTTGAATGTTTTCACGAGTTTGATGAAGCGATTACAATAACAAAACAAAACATGAATATTATGATGAAGAACATATCATACCTTTGATAGACTATAACTTTCTGCATACTTTTCTCGTTATTACAATTACAAAATTATCTTGATCTGGCATTGTAACAATCCAGATGAAAAAATCAAAATGAGCAATTAAAGCATACAATTTATACATGATTAAAGCAACTGTGGAACTTTAGATACAAACATATAATCCTTAATCAACTTAAAAACAATCACATCACACAAATCCATATAATTATCAATGAAAACCTAATCTTAATAAAAACATTAGTAATAATTTCAACCCTAAATCTGAAACACTCCCTAAACCAGCAAAATCCAATCTTTATATTTAAACAATAATAAGAATCAAAACTTTAAATCATAAACACATGAATTAACAAAAGATTTATTATGGATATACCCAAATTGAGCCCTAGCAGCAAATGGTATGATGACGACGTCCTCATAACTGATCGATCAACTGCAAGTTAAACATTGCATGCATTGAATTAGGGAATAGAGACACTGATTCTCTAGAAAGAAACCTGGTAATCAATCGTAGCCATCATCAAGTTTTCGGATTGGTGCTGTTAAAAAGGATTGGTGTTGTTAAAAAAAAGAAAAGAAAAGAAAAAAAACACAGTTTTTGTGTATAGGATATCGGATTGGTGCTGTTAAAAAAAAAGAAAAAAAACACACGATTGAATAATAGTTTTTGTGTATACATGAAGCCATTATATAAACAACATACCTGAATACATATTACCAACAAAGAAGAACCTGCACATCAAATCAAAAAAGAAAACCGATCATTAGAGGAGATTGTGAAAAAAATATTAGGGTTTTTGAGAAAAAGTATATTATGAATGAGGTGTGATTTTTTTTTACGTATATGTTTTGAGTATATGTTTTGATTAGGGTTACCCAACTTGTAGGGATTCTCCTAAATATAATTGTTTGCATAGGTTTATAGATTTGGGCTTGCAAGATATAATCAAAAAAATGTGTTGGTCTAGTGGTAATCAACTTTGTTGATGTTACCAACACCTTAAGTTCGAATCTTGCAAATGGCAAAATTTTAAAATAATGTCTGAATTTTTAAAAAAATAGTTGCTTAGGTGGCAATTTCGGTTTAAACAAAAAAAAAAAAAAAAAAAAAAAAGTTTCATGAATAATTTTGCCACGTGGCATGATGAGTTGGAATTAATGCCTGCTTATTAGGCATTTAAGGCCGCTTACTGGGCATTAATGGCTGCTTACTGGGCATTAATGCCTGCTTACTGGGCATTTAAGGGCGCTTACTGGGCATTATGGCATTTGATGACGTCATACGCATATTGTTATATATTATATGTAGATATATTTTAATTTTTGTTTGTTTTAAAAGGTATGTTTTTTCTTTTTATTTTTGTGTCTAAATTTGCTTTATTTTATTTTGGTTTGTTAATATAATCTTGGTTTTTTGTTGTTGTTGTGTTTGTGTTGGTAATTAGATGGCACCACCGCCGTGAACCATCATCAGTAGCAGCTCCACCACCATAGCCGCCCCACGTATAGGTTGTTTCAGGGTGTTTTTTTATTGTGTTAATGCGTTTTGGGACGACAATGTCGTCATCAAAAGTTTTTATTATTAATTTGGTTAATTTAAGTTTGGTTGTTTAATTTAGGTTGTTTTTTTTACGTGTTTGTCGCGGGACAGCCGGGAGAGTCGGGACAGCAGTAGCACCACAGCCGGGTCGGGACAGCAGCCACCTCTTTTCCTCTTTTTCTCTTTTCTTCTCTTCCTTTATTTCAGTCGTGAACTAGGTATATAATTTAATTACTTTGATGGTTGCGTTTTTTTAGTAAAATACGTTTGGTTAGTATGATATTGTGAATATGTCGTTTAGTTAGTGTTGGGTTTTATATATTCCATAGATTTGATGATCAAAAACAAGAAGAATGAAACATAAGGATTACTGAAATGATAAGCAAAATACACCAAGTAGATTCTACTGCTAGGCATAAAAGATTCTACTGCTAGTGTATTTTATTCTACTGCTGGTGCAGAGCATTCTACTGCAAGTGCAAAGAAGCTGCTACTGATCAGTGAGTCATACTACTGCTGGATGGATATGTTTGAAAAAGATATTTTGTATATGAGTCAATTATATACGGTAGATAATATCTAGATATGTGATCAGTCAACAAGTTGTAAACAAAGATACATGTTGTATCTTAATGACTGACACACACAAGCAAGTAGTAGATAAAGACTTATCAACTTTGTAATGATCTCCTTTGTTCTATAAAAAGGAGATCATACCCTTAGATAAAAGTGTGTCACTGTGTGTTATGTGAACACCAGAGTGTTTAGTGTCTTAGAAATAAAACACCAAGAGTGTTAAGATGTAAACACCAAAATAGTGAGTGTGTGTGGGAACATCAGACAAGGGGTCTGATGTTGTTAGGTTTGTTTAGCCTCAAGGATCTTTGATCCCTTATTAGAGTGTAATCATGCTATACTTGATCACATAGCTTTGGGGCTGATTTTATAAACAAACAGAAAGTTTGACAAAACCTTGTTGTGATAGTATTGTATTCTTTCATTTGAATATTCCGCCAATATTATCACCGTGCTTTTCAAAGTTTAACCTAGATCAAAGGTTTAACAACCTAGAGTCCAAAACGATCAAAAAACTTATAAATATAAGTTAGTCTATTAAGTTTTCAACAAGTGGTATCAGAGCATGGGGCTCTGGATCTAGGATTATTCAAGGTTTTATAAAAGAAAGAAGAAAAATTCGTTTTTGCTTAATTTTCACAACTTTCTGCAGAGCAGTTTTGTAAAGGCTATATATCATTCGTTAACCATTGGATGGGGCTAAAAATTTTGTTGAAGGTTCTTGACATATCAAGGTAGATTCTCACTGGAGGGATCTTCAATCTAAGCTTTAGATGGCAAGATATGCATCGTTGAAAACTGCTGTAGAAACAGTTGAGGTATGGTTGAATTTTTGGTTTTCTTTCTTGGTTTACACACACAAAGGGTAAGAACACTCACTCAGAGGGAAGAGAATTGAGTTATGTTCTTAAAAGATTAAAGGCTTGTTTATCAAATTATTATTGGTGAAAAAGGTTATTTGTTGCTTATTTGAAGATGAAGTGAAATTTTTCAAGGTTGTGTAGGGCTGAGCATCGGGCCGGATCCTGACCCGTCCCGACCCGACCCGCCAAATCCCGATACCGAAACAAAGGAAAACACCATACCGACTCCCGAACTGATTAATAGTCGGGTCGGTTCGGTTTAATTCGGTTATATCGGGCCGGGTTTCGGTATTTGCAATATTGTCCCGACACATCACCTTCAATAGTTCAATCCCATCTCCAAATGACCAAATCCAAACCAAAAACTACAAATCCAATTCTATCCTAACACATCACCTTCAATCCCATCTCCAAACAATCAAGAATCGAATCAAACAAGACACGATCAAACGACTACAAGAATAAATCTCAGACTCATTCCACTTTATATCTTAAATAGATTTTTTTAGTGGAACTTGTATCATCACAGATCCTTGTTAAGAAGACATGCTTCATATTAATATCCGAAACTGATAGGAGAAGAAAGATAACAATTATGTTATTTTCCCTTCCTAGGTTCGTTCAATTAAAACACAAACACGTAAAAACCTACCTGAGTCCATGTAAAAAGATGGAAGATTTTTAAAGATGGAAGATTTTTGATGGAGATGAATAAAGATGGAAGATTTTTGATGGAGATGAGATCCAAGTTGGGAGGGATAGGAAGGAGGCAGAGTATTTGAGGTAGGTGTGAGTTAGGTCAAGTCAAATGAAAAGATAACAATATAGAGGAGCGTGTATTTTGTCGGGCTGTCGGGTTCAAACGGTATTTTGTCGGTTTTTATACTGACCCGACCCGATACCGACACATGCAATATATTGTAACCGAATCCCGTCCCGTATTTTTTTGGTTCGGTTTCGGGCCTAATTCGGTTCGGTCGGTTTGTCGGGCTAATCGGTTTCGGTCGGTTTTGCTCAGCCCTAAGGTTGTGTTCTTATTATATCTTAAGGTGATTACTACACTTTAAAGATAACTTGTTTGTGCTTCAATGATTATGACGAAGACTTGTTAAATCTAGTTTTCATAGGTCAAGGGGTGGATGGACGAAGATCTAGTTAACTATCAGTTAAAGGAGTTACATTGTAGTGCTCAGTGTCTTATTGAAGATGAGGATTTTGTCAAGAGATTGCGGTCTACTTATATGGTGTTAGTATAAGTTCGAAGTCAGTTTTAGATCAAGATATAAGACACAAGGTTGGTTTCTTTCACTTCAGCATCAAGTTGGTAATGATTGGTTTTCTTCATCAGTCATAAAAACCTACAGATTTGAAGAATCAAGAAATGGTTAACATATGGGTTTCAGGGAAGCTTAAATGTTCAAATGTTTAATCATTTTATGTTCGTGCATCACCATAGGGAAAAGTTTTTACTGCTTACATTCCCTATTTGTTGATAAAAAAAGGGGAAGAGATATTATGGTGGATGGCATGGATTAAGGGGAAGAAAAGAGTGTTTCATTCATGGTGAGATTTAGTTATCTCAATTTCTCTACTTCGTCTAGGGAAATTCGTACAAGAATGTGTTTGTTTTGTAATCATCAAATAGGGGAAGATTGTTGGGTTTTATATATTTCATAGATTTGATGATCAAAAACAAGAAGAATGAAACATAAGGATTACTGAAATGATAAGCAAAATACACCAAGTAGATTCTACTGCTAGGCATAAAAGATTCTACTGCTAGTGTATTTTATTCTACTGCTGGTGCAGAGCATTCTACTGCTAGTGCAAAGAAGCTGCTGCTGATCAGTGAGTCATACTACTGCTGGATGGATATGTTTGAAAAAGATATTTTGTATATGAGTCAATTATATACGTAGATAATATCTAGATATGTGATCAGTCAACAAGTTGTAAACACAGATACATGTTGTATCTTAATGACTGACACACACAAGCAAGTAGTAGATAAAGACTTATCAACTTTGTAATGATCTCCTTTGTTCTATAAAAAGGAGATCATACCCTTAGATAAAAGTGTGTCACTGTGTGTTATGTGAACGCCAGAGTGTTTAGTGTCTTAGAAATAAAACACCAAGAGTGTTAAGATGTAAACACCAAAATAGTGAGTGTGTGCGGGAACATCAGACAAGGGGTCTGATGTTGTTAGGTTTGTTTAGCCTAAAGGATCTTTGATCCCTGATTAAAGTGTAATCGTGCTATACTTGATCACATAGCATTGGGGCTGATTTTATAAACAAACAGAAAGTTTGACAAAACCTTGTTGTGATAGTATTGTATTCTTTCATTTGAATATTCCGCCAATATTATCATTGTGCTTATTATTGTTACCCTAGATCATGGTCTAAACAACCTAGAGTCCAAAACGATTGAAAAACTTATAGATATAAGTTAGTCTTTAGTTTTCAACAGTTAGTAATATGCGTTTGGTTAATATGATATTGTGAATATGTCGTTTGATTAGTAATATGCGTTTGGTTAGCATGATATTGTGAATAAGCCGTTTGGTTTGTAATATGCATTTGGTTAGCACGATATTGTGAATATGCCTTTTGGTTAGTATGATATTGTGATTGTTAGACTTATGTGACTTTTTTTAGGATTTTAGTGATTAATTTCGGACAACCCCCATCTGAATTAATCATACTATAGAAAACCCGTCCGAAATTAATTTATTAGAAATTAATTTCGGAAAGTCCCCTGTTTGGGACTGCTTTTTGAATGTTTTGTCTCATTTAGGATATGGATGCGTATAACTGGTTTACTATTTGAGAGAAATTCGACATTATTTCCCTTTCACTCCTACGAATATGTCTTTAATGCACATATTTGGGGAGTTGAGGGGAAATGATGCCGAATTTTTTTCAAATAGTAAATCGGTTATACGCATTCATATATGAGACGAGACATTCAAAGAGTGGGTTAGGATTGCCTTCCATAGTTGCACTAGGTAATCAAAACAGTTCATAATTACGCCTTTTCATGTTTGAATGTGTTTATTTGCATATATATATATATATATATATATATATATATATATATAGGGGGCTTTATTTTCATAACCCTCTTAAGTGCGGGAACTGCGAGAACCATCTTTTTACAACTAATAATACACAATGTACATCACTTAATGCTCCATAGCATTTTGTTATTTTTATTTAATTCAAAAGGGTATAATAGTAAAATACATTTTCATATTATTTTTGTTTTTTTTATAATTCCCTTTTTTTATAAATTTTGAAATTCGGATTTTTTTTTTTTTTTTTTTTTTTTTTTCAAATAGGCATGGGTGCATACATTTTTTTTTCAATAGCGTGCGTACACGTTTTCAATTAGTTAAAGTGCATACATGTTTTTTTTTCCAAATAATCAAGGTGCATACATGTTTTTTTTAGCTAACACTTTTTTTATCAATCTACCAATATTTTTTACCTTATCATTATTTTTTTTGAAAGTTTGAAACACAAATTAAAGAACATAAATCATTATAAAATTAAAAACAAGATTGATAGACTTAAATGTTACATTTCACTTGATTACAAGTACAAAAACACATGCAATAATCATATATCTTCAAAAGTCGCAAATTATCTTCATGTATATTCGTGTTCATCCACTTCCCGGTCTTAAATGATATCATCATCTTCATCAATCAATCTGAAATAAACATGCACGAAAACAATTAAACCACAAATAAATAAGAAACGAAAATTAATCACAACAACTAGCATAACACATATGCACAATCTTGTGTATATTAAACTAATGATGTAAACATGTTTTTTAATAATAAACACAAAACATATATGTTTTTTTATAATCCAAACGCAAAACATATATGTTTTATAATCCAAACACAAAACATATATGTTTTATACGTAAACATATATGTATCTTTGCAAAATTTAATCACCAGAACTAAATCAAGCACTTCAACTTAAAATGCTTCAAAAAGTCTAGATTTTCTCAATCAGGTTATAAAAAACCTTTTAAAGGTGATTATAGCTATAAAACTAAGAAGATTGAGTACAGAAAATTACTTACTCTTACACCCACAGGGTGTATCTTATAACTCCCCAACTATATAACGACAACTTTTTTTATTTAACTTACAAATCATTTGTAATGCTCTAAATAAACCTCCATACACAAATTTCCATACCTTCATGAACTTCCCCATAACCGCTAAAAGCTTCTCGCAAGCTCATATCATCTGTAGCCCATGCCAATCCTACAACAACAAACAACAATATCATTACAAGTACGCAACTTTCCAAACTCAGGACAAACTCCTATCAAACTCTTGATTCAAGCTTACCTCCAACAAACACTTTAGAGCTAGACATGCATCTGATCATTTGAAAGATAGAAGGACTAGCACTAGTAATTTCATGATTGATGTGCTTACTGACAGCCATAGATTGCTTTAGTACACCACGAGCTGTGTTAAAGAACGCCATGGTCGTATATCCTAACCTAAAACACAACAATTCAAACAAATATCAAATCAAAATCCCATGACAAAACTGTCCAAATAAAAAAAACCCAAACATCTTATATAAAAACCTTAAATCAAGCAAAAGAGAACACTTCCAGTAAAAATATAATCTTGAAAAACAATTAACATCAACGAATCACAAAATGTCAGTTTTTTTAAAAACCCCGGAAACAAAATACTATACACAAAAACATTAACACTTTGTACCTAAAATACATAAATTTATTCCACAAACATAGTTTCAATTCTTTTAAAACCATTTCCTTTATACCCAAATCATAAAACCAATATTAAACAGCTACATCACACCTTTTAATGATCAATAACCACAACAAACTTATAAAAAAAGTAAAAAAAACACACCATATAAAGCAAACATCTTTAAACATATGTAACATCATAACAAACACAATCAGCCTTCACAAAAAAAAATTCATTCTTGTTTAAATAACCCTTAAAACAATATTAAACATAAATACTAAATACCTACAAACCTTAAAATAACCAAATGTTAAAAACCTTATTAAAATGAAGATCTTGGTGGCGGCGGTGACGGTTCTTGGTGGCGGTGACAATTCTTGGCGACGGTGACTGATCTAGACGAACCATCACAGTCGGTGACGGATCTTGGTTGCGGCGGTGGTTTAGTCGATGGTGGTGAGGGTGGCTATTTCATCAGTTGGTACCGTATGAAACTGATGGAGAAAGTGGCTAGGGTTTTTAGGAGAGAAATAATTTTTTACTGGTTCTAGATCTTGATTAAGATGAGGAGTAATTGTAGGGACGGTTTAATGGAAAAATTTTAAGCAAAATTCCGCTAATACTCTTTTAGCTTTGCACATAATATCCTCATCTTTAAATTATTTACATTAATTGCACATTTCATTGTAGCCATTGATCAAGAAATCCAACGGTTTAGAGAAGGTTCTCGCAGTTCCCGCACTTAACAGGGTTCTGAAAATAAAGATACACTATATATATATATATATATATATATATATATATATATATATATATATATATATATATATATATATATATATATATATATATATATTACGCAAAAGATCAAATTAAAAAACAAATATCCGTACATTACGTAAAAAGATTTTTTTTTTCAAAAATTTTCTCTAAAAATTCCAAAAAAATTCCACAAGATCAGGTATGTTGGTGCATGAAAAAGTTGTGAAGGAAGTTTTTCTAAAAGTGGATATTCTTTCCGAAAAAAATTATGAAAAAATACGTTTGTGCATTAAATCGCTTTTTTGTGCATCAAAAATTCGTTTTTGCACCTAAGTTCTTTTGAATTTTTTAATCAAAATACCATTGCGCATCTAACTAAAACAAGTTGAAAATTTTGTGCTTCAAAATTTTTTTGCGCATCAAAATTCGTTTTTTGTGCATTAAAAAAACGTATAAAAACTCAAAATCGGAAAAACTTCTTTCACAAAAGTTTTATGCACCAACATACCCGATCTTGTGGATTTTTTTTGGATTTTTTCGCGAACTTTAGAAAAAAAGAATTCTTTTTACGTAGTGTATGGATATTTGTCATTTTATTTTAACTTTACCCTATATATATATATATATATGGAATTATATTCATTTATTTGAAACTGTTTTTTTGCAACGCAGTCATGACAATTGATAAGAGTTGGACCACTATATCCAACCGTAATTCCCCTAAGTTTTTAGATGGTCTTTTTGCATTCATCGCGCGTTGTGAGCCATTGTTACACCCCATCACAAAAATGATTCATTGCCCATGTCTTCGTTGTGGTAACGCTTGGAATAAATTGGGTACTCTCAAAACTCTTGAGTCACACATTTCACAATACGGGTTTGACAAAAGTTATACCACTTGGAAATATCACGGTGAACCGCTTCCTCCACCCGTAGTAAACAACACACCACAACCACCTTCACCTGAACACATTGACATGGATGCATTCTTCCAAGATATTTCTGCAAATAATGACCCAACTCCACCATCTCAAACAACAGGTTCTCAACCAGCACAAACAACAGGTTCTCAACCAGCTCAAACAACGGGTCCTAACATTAATAACAAGTACAAAGAGTTACTTGCTAGGTCCACCCAAATGTTGGGTCCAAATTGTGATATGACTGCACTGAACTTTACGTCAGAGCTTTCGCACATCAAGGTCTTATGTAAAATACCTGATAAAGGGTTTAACATGATTCTAGATCTTTTGCAAAAGGCATGTCCCCCTAAGAATGGATTCAACTTCCCACCGTCATACTATGAAATCAAGAAGACATACAAAGATATCGGGTTAGGATACGAATCGATCCATGCTTGTATAAATGATTGTTTTTTATTTTGGGGATCAGATGAGAACAAAAGTCTGGATAATTGTCCAATCTGCAACGCGAGTAGATGGAAAAACCTAAAGAAAAAGGGGAAGAAAGTTGCCAACAAGGTGTTGCGTTACTTTCCGTTAACACCTAGACTACAACGTATGTTCAACACAAAACACATCGCAAAGTGGATGACTTGGCATGCTACTGGACAGTCTAAGGAAAACGGTAAGATGAATCACCCGTGTGATGGTAAAGCATGGAAAAATTTTGACATAATGAAACCCGAGTTTTCTTGTGACCCTAGAAACGTCCGATTAGGGTTGGCTGCTGACGGTTTCAATCCGTTTGGCAACATGAGTCAAAGTTACAGCATGTGGCCGGTCATATTGACAGCATACAACACACCCCCGTGGATGTGTATGAAAGAGACTTCTTTAATGTTGACGATGTTAATTCCCGACCCTAAATCACCTGCAAAGGACATTGATGTTTTCTTGCAGCCTTTGATCAAAGAACTCCAAGACTTATGGAAAGGTGTGTGGACTTTAGACGCTGCTACGGGTACTCATTTCAACATGAAAGCGGCGGTTTTATGGACCATAAATGACTTTCCAGCTCGAAGTAGTTTGTCTGAGTGGAGTGGACAAGGCTACTATGCATGCCCAACATGTAATCAGGACACTCCATCGCTTCCTGTGAAGAATAAAATCGCTTATGTTGGTTATAGAAGATTCTTACGCGTAAACCATCCAATGAGGAGGAAACATAACGAATTCCATGGTAAACCTGAAAATAAGCGTCCTCCTAGAAACTTTACCAATGAAGAAATCATGATTCAAATTAGTAAAGTCTTTAAACGTGTCTTGGGGAAACATCCACGTGTTGTTAAAAATAACCCTAAACCTAATCGAGAAATTGAATTGAATTGGAGTAAGCGTTCTATCTTCTACGAACTGGAGTATTGGCCCGTTCTTCAACTAAAGCACAATCTCGATGTCATGCACATCGAAAAGAACGTGTTTGAGAGTGTGCTTAATACCTTGTTAATGAACGAAAAATCCAAAGACACGCTAAAGGCAAGGCAAGACTTGAAAACTCTGGGAGTTCGAAAAGAGTTGTGGCTCGTTGATAAAGGAAACGGGAAGTTCGATAAGCCTCATCCAAAGTACTCTTTCACACCAGAAAACAGAAAATGGTTTTGTCAATTCATCAAAGGAGTTAGACTACCCGATGGGTTTGGATCCAACTTCAAGAAAAAAGTGACCGCTGACGATAACAACATAACGGGCCTAAAATCTCACGACTGTCATATTATGATGCAGCGGTTACTTCCTTATGGAGTTCACCAATACTTACCCAAAGACATTTCACCCCCATTAATCGAGCTCTGCTTATTCTTTAAGCAGATTTGTGCTCGAAATTTGATGCAGTAGGACATGGAGAAAGCTAAAAAAAAAATGCTCGATGTTATGATTAAATTAGAGCAAATATTTCCCCCTGCTTTTTTTGACATAATGATTCATTTGGTTATACATTTACCCGAATAGGCTATTCTAGGTGGCCCTGTTTACTACAGGTGGATGTATCCATTTGAAAGATACATGAAGAAGCTGAAAAATTATGTCCGAAATAAAGCCAGGCCTGAAGGTTCCATAGCGGAGGGTTATGTTGCAGAAGAAGCATTAACTTTCTGCTCGCGTTATCTTAAGGATGTCCAGATGATATTTAATCGTCCTGACAGAAATGACGACGGTGCACCTGAACAACCAGATAAATTCCAAGTTTTCTAGTCAGTATGCAAACCGGTGGGTAGATGTGTAGATACTCGGATGGAGCCAGATGTTATGCAAGCAGTTATATGGTTTGTACTTAACAACAGTCCTGAAATCGACGCAGACATCCAGGCGTACAAATAGTATGTTTCTTATTTTTTATATTTTGAAGAACCCTTTTTTTGCTAAGTTATTTGTTTTCGATGACTTATTCTAATATCATGAACTTTTGCAGTGAATTTTCTAACAATACCGTGGAAACAAGTTTTCCTCCCTGGTTCAATCACAAGGTAAACACATTAGATATATTACTTTGTAGTCCAGAGTTTTTGCTCATCTGAATCTGTTTGTATCTCTTTCGTAGATCCGTGAAAAGAGTGTGGCAAAAGACCCAAGCTGTAATCCCGAGTTATTCTCTTTGGCATGTGGACCTTCATCTCGTGCATTTACATACCCCGCTTGCATAGTTAACGGTGTGAAGTTTTTGGTGCATGAGCGCGATAAACTTCATACCACTCAATGCAATGGATTTTCAACACCCGGGCCTGATGGAGAAATGTATTATGGTCAACTGAAGGAAATTCTGGAGCTCACTTATTTGGGCGATTGAAAGGTTGTGTTGTTCCGGGTTTTATGATTCGACACCCGTAACCCTAATAACCCTACGGCACGCTCTAGGCGTTCTTACATTGAATGTGGCATACGTCAAATATTGACTGATAAGGATGCTTATAGAAATCAACAATACATTCTTGCGACACAAGCAACACAAGTCTTCTACCTTGAAGACCCTGCTAGACGACCACCTCATTGGAAGGTCGTCGAAGATGTTCATCATCGGAAGATCTGGGATCGGGATGTGGTAGATTCTGATCAAGATGTTATACATGGCAGCAGTTCATCAGATGTTGCATTGTCTGATGGTTTGCCTACTTTGGAGTCTGCGAATTTGAGTGTAAATCATGAATCAACAGAAGTGGATACCCCACCAGATGATGCTGAAAAAGATGCTGATTTTGTTAATAATGAAGATGATGTCGTTGCTCATGCATGTCCTTGATGATGATGATGTTGACGGGTCTGATGATGATGAAGTGAACCCCACGACTGTTGTTGAAGAATTTTTATCTAGCGATGATTCGGATGATGACAATTGTTCTTAATTTGTAATTTGAATGAAATTGTTACTATATGTTTAAACGTGTAACTTTTATTTGAATGAAATTGCATGTTATGTTATGTTATATTTAAATGTGTATATTTATATGAATGTATGTATTAGTATTAATTGGTCCACGAAATTGTGTGTTCTTGTACTTGTAATTTTATAGATGGCGTGTGTAGCTCCCCAATCACACGGCGGGGATGCCGGTGGTGATCCACCACACCGGCCCTATTTTACTACGCCGGGCTACTGTCCAGGTAAGAAATTGTAATTTTTATTTTAAGTTTTTTATTGATAAAACTAAATTTTTTTACTTGTATTTTCATGACTCAATAACTTATATTTGTAGGTTCGATTGCGAGTGGGACCTCAAATCGGGCCTTAAGGAGGGCGTTTAAACAGAACGGTAATCGGCCTTTGCCGATCGGCTTTGACACTAATGATCAAGGCACCTTTTCACCTGTGGGCACGTATGCACCTCAGTTCAGTAGTCTTTTGGGGGAACTAGTTAGTCCACTTCCCTTTGACTGCGAGTGGGAGCAGATTCCGGCGCCTTTTAAGGCTCACATACTTCCCGCACTCGAGGTATTAATTGTTTATTTTATTTGTATTCTTATCGTTATCGACCGTTTAGATATGCGTGTTATATTTAAATTGTTTGTTTATTTAAATGTGTATATTTATTTGCAGACTTATTTCCTCATCGGGCCTTGGTTAAACAACCAGAGCCAAGTGAAGGTTGGGTAGTGTGTGTATACGGTGGGGGAACCGGTAACTCTTGGGATTCAACTTCAGTTGCGGTTACTATACCGCAAACAAAAATACAGGATGAAGAAAAAGTACTTTGACACACAACCGGAACCCGAGACGGCAAAGAAAAATCCGCCGCCGTCAAGAGTGTGGGGTAACAGAAGCCCAACGGAGTGGGAGTCGTTGGTCGACTGGTGGTCGGTTCCGGAACGAATGGAGAGATCTGCAAAAAATGCAGAAAACCGGGGAAAAACAAGATTTTAACCCATCAAGGGAGGAAGTCGTTCGTACAAGGATGAAACGATTACGTAAGACTCATTATAGTTTTTTTATTTTTAAAGGTCTATATAATGTTTATATATGGCTCGTTATAAATTTATTTTATGTTGTATGTATAGCGGGTTAAGAATGCAGGGAAGAATGAAGAACTCATCGAGACGTGGAGGAGGTGCCATTCAACAAAAGGGGGCGTCTTTAAAACTACAGAAACCAGACGTCTTGTGTAAGTAATTTATCTCTTAACATGCGTCATTAAGATCAAGTTACTTGTTTTTTTTTAACTTACCTGGTTTTAACATTTTTTTTTTTTTTTTTTTTGTTTTTATCTTTTTTCTTTTTTTTTACTTACACAGTTGGCGATGAAGGATCTCTGGGATCGAGTTAAATCCGGTACGGCCCCGTTGATGACCGAGAAGCAAGTACTGGATAAGATAGTTCATAGTGACAACCGGCAAAAATTTTCGGGCTTTGGCAGGCTAATGCCGGGCGGCGGCAAAGCTTCATCCAGGTCCGCACATCAGCCGTTTGCACAAGCCTATGTTACTCAGGAGGATATTGCGGTGGCGTTCAGGCAAAAGGAACAAGAGAATGAGTTTTTGAGGAGGCAAAATCAAGTGGTCCAACTTCAGAATCAACAGCTTCACGCTCGACAAACCAGCTTCGAATCTATCTTTGGGTAGTTTGTCAGCCACCACAACAACAGCCAAGCAGGTAATCCATTTCCCGTTAACTTTCCCACATTTCCCTAATTTCCCTCATTTCCCGACCTTAATCCCGGCCCTAATCCCTTTCCCATCCCTAATAATAATTCTTCCTTGGACAATTATTATCGTCCCACCTTTCCCGACTCTACTACATGCCCGGGTTCTAGTTTCAACCCGGGTTCTAGACCTAATTATGCAATGACGCCGCCACCCGACCTTAACCAATACATAATACAAACTAATCCTCATTTGAGCCACATTCCCGAGAATTTTAATGCTAGTGGTGGTGACAAGGAGGAGGGGGAGGAGGAGGAGGAGGAGGGGGAGGAGGGGGAGGAGTAGGAGGGGGAGGAGGCGGGTTCTTACGAGGAGTCGGGCTAGGAGTAGGCGTAGTTTAATTTGTATCATTTGTTATTAGTTATGTAATACAAGAATCTATTGCCGAATTGTTGATCGCCTTAGAAACAGGTTTTGTTGGTAAAACATTAGGATTGTAAACTACAACCTCTACATGATTTTGGTTTGTTTTTGTATAAGTTCGTATTTGTTAGTTTAATTTGTATCGTATTTGTTAGTTTAATTTGTATCGTATTTGTCGAATGCAATCGTGGATGAGTAATTTGGTATTGTATCATATTGCCGAATTGGTATTGCGGATATTGGTTGATTTACAGGTTGTGTAATGGTAGGTTTTTTCCGAAAAAAATCTGGAAATGCAGGCTGCTGCTGCATTTTTTTTGCATAGTTGACATAATGGGACAACAATGTCGTCCCAAAAATGCAAAGAAAATGTCGTACCATTTCTGCTTTGACTGCCACATCAGCAGTCCAAAAGCGTCCCATTTTAATTAATTCAAGCAAAATGGTACGACATTATCGTACCATTTTGTCCAAACATTTTAAATATTTTAAATATTTGGTACGACAATGTCGTACCATTTTGCATTTCTGAAAATATTTTACGTATAATTTGTAAAAACATTTTAAATATTTTTAATATTTGGTACGACAATTTCGTACCATTTTGAATTTCTGAAAATATTTTACGTATTTAAATAAATGATTTACGGAAAATAAAAAAAAGGTAAAAAGATTTGGTACGATAATATCGTACCAAATTTGCAAATAATTTGTCGATCCAAATTGTAATTTAAAGGTTTGACTGGTATGTGGGTCCCCTTGTAGTGTCGTCCCATTCCTTTGAAAATATGTCGAGACAAATCGTTTTGGGACAAAAAAAATGGTACGAGCAAAAAAGGTCGAGATTGTCGACCCAAATGTTTTGTCTCGACCCCACTTCAATATTTGGGTCGAGATTGTAGACCCAAAGCGCCCCATTTTTTGTAGTGGGTGTTGAAAAGAGGTTGTCCTGGTTAAATATTAAAGGTGTTCGCGCTCATCCGATCCAAAGATATTCGAAAACGAGAGATAATGTTTTTCTTCACTAAATTATCGTTACATTGTGCCGCGAAGAGTTTCTCATAGAATTCTTTCATTATCAATCTTGTAGAGGTTGATATTGTTTATCTTGATAATGCATAACACAAGAAGTTATTGAAGTACCTTCGACTAAAAAATTACTACCTTTTTTTTTTTTTACATATATTTAGTAAACTTTACAGTTGTATATGGTAAATAATTATATAACACAAAAAAGTAAGTGAAATTACTGATGTGGACCAATATAACTTATACGAAAATGTTTTATTGAAACGTAAATTACAAAAGTAGTCGATCGGCGCGCAACGCTCATACAAATGCGCACCAACCGATGATATAAGGACACGGGGCAAAACAATCAACCCGGGCCTGACTTGTTGCTCGGCGCGCGAGCTAACGGCGCGCAAAGTCTTGTGCGCTACCATTTCAAATTTAACACTTGATCGGCGCTCGTAAAACCAGCATGCATGGTACATTGCGCGCTCCACTTGAATGAATAGAACAAACGAAAACTAGATATAAAATCAATCACCATAAGTGAAAGATCTAATATGATTTTGACAACACCATACTAAAATTTCTTTCTCAACTTAGACCGGATGCTATGGGCATGAGCCCTCACCTTTGGGAGGTAAGCGTCACGCGCTACCCTATGGAGGAGGGGAGCTCATGCGTGAGCCAAGGAAAAAACTAGGGACGGAAGGCCACCACCATCACCTCTCGGCATTTGTACAATGGGGTGTTTTTATTTATTGTTTATTTAGTTTGTGAGTGTTTGGGGTATATTTGAAATGTGAGGGGAGTGGTGACCATTACACCTGGGAAATATGATGTGCTGAATGGTGATGTGGCGATGAGGTGGAGTGTGAGGGAAATATGATGTGCTGAATGGTGATGTGCACATAACTCTCGCGCCTATAACTTACATAAAACACGGTACGGGGTGCAGTTTAACCGTATTATAGGAACCATATATGTCCTAAAAGTGCCTTTAACACGCTGCACCAAGCACTCTTTAGGGTCTATGTCTTTATCTTCTTTGAACAACGTACTGTCACATCGGTTCACGTTATAACATGAAAAATATATGGAAGCGTGTATGCTAGCGTCTCATTATCTTCCCCCTTTAAAAGGGCTTTTACTTGCGTAGTACGTAGCTCCCCTACTGATATTAGCATGTAACCAAAACCTACTGATAAACATTTAGAAAGGGAGGTAGCGTTTGGAATATCGCAAAAAAGCAGGTACGTACTATATTATGCACGTAGCTCCCCTGCAAGAGGTACCTATAAATTATTTCTTAAGAGGACAATTCTACACTTGTTGACGTATGTGTCCGAACGGCCTATCTTGACCAGTCGTCCGGACGACGCATAGCCGTCCGGACCTACCGGAGGACACACGACTCTTCCGGCCAGTATCACTGTAAGTAATAGGACAGGTGGCATTTACCTGTTGACAGATGGCAGCTGCAGACACCGCCGCCACCGCCCCAGGATTTACGGGATTATGTCGGGGACATGTTCCCTGAAAATCCGGCGCCGCCATTCCAGGTATCGAGGCTGAGTACTATAAATACTCAGCTCATTTACTACTCTCAACTAACATACAACCTGCATTTATTTCTCACCATATTTTATAGCCCTTTCGGAATACCAAATACTTACTCTCACACCGGAGGTGGGTCCTGGGATAACACCCGGGGCGAGCCTAACGTGTGCTGTTGTGTGCAGATACCCGGAGGACCTCCAATAGCCGAAGGGATCAACACCCAAGCCTCCCGGAAGAACCCTAGCTGAGTTCAACCGGAAGGCTATCTTTATTTGTCTGAAGTGGTTGCAAGAAATTGCTTCAACAAATTGGCGCCATCCGTGGGACCTTCCGCTCGATCTACCTGAGGTTCGGGATGACAGGTCCTACACCAACGTTTGGAACGTTCGAGACGACGAGTACTACACCCCTCTTCACCCCTGTCCGGAACGCGGGGGGAGCCGGAGGAGACCAAGATCCTCCAGATGCCCAAGCCCTAATCGCAGGTCATCTTTCGGCCTTGAAAGAGTTGTTCAAACAACCAGGCAATCGCAACCTGGTGAGCCCCGGGATGCTGAGGCTCGACGACGGGTATGAAAATTCGGAGGAAGAAGATGTTGGAGGGTCACCCTACGGAAAGGGAAAAAAGGCGGATGATGATTTGAGCAAACCATTCAAGGAAATGATCAAGTGCCCGTTCACGAAAAGGATCATAGAGTTCTCATCTCCCAAGCACAAGATACCGACGAACCTGAAACCGTACCAAGGAACCACCGATCCGGATGACCACATCAATCGTTTCACCGGAGCAGGAAACCATGAAGAGTGGCCCATGCCCGTATGGTGTCGAATGTTCCAGCAAACCCTGGATGGGAAAGCCAGGGGATGATTTGATAAGCTCCCGACGGGAAGCATTGATAGTTGGGACGAACTTCAGAAGATATTTTTGAACAGGTTTAGCATGTTAAGAATAAGCACCAAGGACCTAACAGAGATCAATAAAATTCACCGAAGGGCGAATGAAAGCCTTCCGGACTTTAAGGAAAGATGGATTTGCGAGGCCAACAACTTCCCGGACGCCCCAGAAATTATGCAAATCGGATCATTTCTGAATGGCCACCACTGCCCGGAGTTAGCCAAGAAATTCTCAGATAAGATTCCTAAAACCGTCGACGAGATGTTGGAAAGGATCGATGACTTTGTTCGGTCCGAGGAGGCCTTCCGGACAACAGAATTGCCGAAAGGAGAGAGAATGGAGTCTCGGCCTAACCCGTATCACAACAAGGGCGACTACCAATCAAAACCCCCTGTTGGAGATTATCGCCGGAACGGCCCTAAGGTCGGATTTAAAGGACGAAGGAACGATTACTATGCACCTTATGTCGCTCCAAGGTACGGTAACGCTGGGAGGACCGACCCCCGCCGAGCTGACGTCCGCCGAAATGATACGAGGCCGATAGACTTGGACACCCTTACCAAGACACCGAAGGAAATATTGGCAACAGAGCACCAGCTGAGGTTACCGCAGCCTCCTCCAACAAAGGGAAAACCGCAGAAGGATTGTGAGGGCAGGTATTGCGACTATCATGGGGAGAAAGGACATTTCACTGACGACTGCTGGCAACTCGGGGAGGAGTTAAAAACTGCGTTGAGTACAGGGAAACTGGACCATCTGGTGAAAGACCTCAGGAAAGGAAGAAAAACTAACCAAGGGGGTAACAACCAAGGGAATAAAGGGAAAATAATCAACATGATTCGAGGCTTTAGGACCTCTCGGAAAACGGAAGAAACAGGGATAGAAGAGTGGATGAACGTGCCGATAAGTTTTCCGGCCATTTTTTCGGAGAAGATGTCAGACGAACCGCTGGTAATTGAAATTGAAGCTGAGGGGAGGAAAATACGTGAGGTCTACGTCGACCCTGGTGCCTCGATGGAAATAATGTACGGACACCAATTCGAGTGTCTGGATCCGGCGGTCAGGGCACGATTAAAGGAGGTTAGCACAATCTTGATGGGATTCGCGGGAAAACCCATTAGACCGCGAGGGGTGATAGACCTGGAAGTCTGCTTCGGAAGTCAGGATTTGTCCCGAAAGGTCAGCCTAGAATTTGCCGTAATCGATTCGCCTTCCCCCTACAATGCCATACTGGGACGCATCGGTTTAAAGAAATTGCGGGCCGTGCCTTCAACTATCCATTCGATGGTCAAATTTCCCACACCAGGCGGCATAGCAACATTGATCACTCGGACAAAAGTACGAAGACATCATGGTACGGGGGAGGGACCTGTTGCAAGGGTAAGAGAAATCGGGGAAGGAGCCCATTCGCCGCAGGGAGAGCGAGGGAACATACCGCATGTGCAAAGGAAGGAACCCACCGTCGAAAAAAAGGACGGGAGAAAGGCGAACCAGCGTTGTGATCGAGAAGGCCCCGACAGACCCACCAAAGTACGAGTAACGGCTCAGGTAATCGTCAATACGAAATAACCGCTAGAATACCTTTGTTATTTTATTCTATCATATGATTATGTGCAAACTAACGGAGGGAACGCAAATACTTTCGTAACTTAAGACAGGCAATATCGCATGTCAAGGAAGCAAAGCCTATAGGAACACCATCCGCCAGAGGCACGAGCCCCTCAAAAGGCTGGAAGTTTACCGGATGAGAACACACGAGTCGAGAAGAGAGGGGCAGAAAAGCGCCGCGAGCGGGACGGGCGACTGAATAAAAAAAATGTGTTCACATAAATAGGGTTCTTTGTACCTTTTGTAACGCCCGAAAGGGCTTGATGTTAACTATTCTAATGAAATACAGTTATGCAGTTCCCCATCATCGAAGGGGGGCAGTTTTCCCACAATACCTCCTTGAAATGCTTGTGATTTCTCAAAAAGACCCGATATTGACTATTTTTTTTATATCAAATGCAGTTATCCCACCGGTGGAGGGAATTGTCCCACCGTTGGAAGGAGTTACCCCGCTATTGGAGGGAGGCAATATTTCTGAGGAACATCTCAGGAATACTAGTGACATTCTGGACATAATTAGAAAGTGGCCCCCCCGAGAGGTTCACGCCCTCCGGGGAGTGTGTGGTCAGTGTCCAAAGATGGTTGATACCCGGAAAGGGGTTGCCATAATCCTGGCGGAAAGGCTGAACCACCTGTAATATCTCGAACATAATTTGAGAGTGGTCCCTCCGAGAGGTTCGTGCCCTCCGGAGATTAGTGATCAATGTTCATTGTTTTCTGGACATAATTACAAAGTGGCCCCCCCGAGAGGTTCACGCCCTCCGGGGAGTGTGTGGTCAGTGTCCAAAGATGGTTGATACCCGGAAAGGGGTTGCCATAATCCTGGCGGAAAGGCTGAACCACCTGTAATATCTCGAACATAATTAGAGAGTGGTCCCTCCGAGAGGTTCGTGCCCTCCGGAGATTAGTGATCAATGTTCATTGTTTTCTGAACATAATTAGAAAGTGGCCCCTCCGCGAGGTTCGCGCCCTCCGGAGATTTTGTGGTCAATGTTCAAAGATGGTTGATACCCGGAAAGGGGTTGCCATGATCCCTGCGGAAAAGCTAAATCAGTTGTCATGCTTTGAACATAAGTGAAAAGTGATCCCTCCGAGAGGCTGGCCCCCTCCGGAGATTTTTGTGGTCAATGTTCAAGGAAGTACCATACAACCACACAAAAATGCATAGACTTGCACTTCCGGAGCTATGCAAATAGTAAAGGTAATAACAAACAAGTGCTATACGTTCGTAATCATAAGAGTATTGCTCCAAACGTAAATATATACTTCCGAAAATATGCGAGTAGCAAAGGTAATAACAGACGAGTGATACGATTCATAACTCAGGCAAATGCCGAACGACAACCATTGTTCGGCATATGTCGGGGGTCGAAAGTAAAAGGAAAAAATAAAAAGGGATAATCCGTAAGAAGTCTAAAGTCGGACGAGCAAACCAAAGCAGCGCCACATATAAAGATCCAAGTTGTCCCATTCCATTCCACATGCGGTACCATACATATATATAAAAAAAAATGAAAATGATAAAAAAAAAATGGAGGAAGTAGGATAAGGCAACCATTGATAATCGCAAATTCACAAAATCCGACAGGTTCGTTCAAATGCCCGAAAGAACACCTCATCATGTCAACCAAAATATAAAATCCTACTTCCAAGATAACACTGAGACTAATAAACCAAAAAGAGAGAAGCATTATAGAAACAAGCAAAAATGATAGCACGAAACACGAAACATGGCACATACGGAGTACAGAACAGTCATAGATATATACAAACGAATAAGCCATGCGAATTATTTGTTATAAATTATAACAGTCATCCGGATATAAAAATATTGTTCTAGACTCGAAGGCCTTACACCACCAAATTGAATCAAATTGATTAAGTGTTCAAGGAGCCGACTCATCCCTTCCAACAGTTGAACCCTCGACATTAGCAACCCCGGCTTTGGGAGCCCCGGAAGATGATCCCTCGGCGGCACCGGCAGTTAGATTCTTGGGAGAAGAAGCTGGTTCAGGATCGGGGAAGATTTGCAGGATTTCATCAAGAGACTTAAGGTAGGAGCTGCTGATCTTCTTGATGTACGGATACTCTGCGGTAAACAACCCATCATACAATGGGTCGAGCTTCCTAGCTGCGTCCGCATCCAGGTCTTCCGTCTTGGCCAAGATGGCGGCCACCTCCTCCGGCTTGCGGCCCACAATCACGCCCTCCATAAAGCCGGATTGCGAGGACAAGCTGAAAGGCCCTGCCAAATGCTCCTTATATTCATAGCTGCCCAATAGCCGACGAACGACCTCCGGGAGGACCTCCTTAACAACCCTGAACCTATCCCCTTCAGTACGGCCCACCCGGGCAATAAGATCCTTCTTTTGCTCCCTGAGGGCCAGATTGTCCTTCACCTCCTCACTCAGGTTAACCTTAGCTTTTTCCAAATCAGCTTCCAAGGCGCTAATTCGTTCCGCCGCGGCCAACCTTTCGTCCTCCACCAACTTCTCCAGTTCCTTCACCTGTCCCATCAGCTCCGACTCTCTCACCATACAAGTAGAATGCTCAACCTTCAGCTGTTTAAGCTCACCCCCGTTCTTTCCGAGGTTTCCGCAATGTTGGTGAACACGATACAGCTCATTGTGATCATGAAGAAGGCCCTCAAACCGAAGCAACAAGTTCGACTGGGCAGCGGCCCCCATACCCAAAAGTCTCCAGGCCCTTTGAGCGGCCTCGGCATCCCCCAAACCTTCCAAAAACGACTCTTCTTTCGGAGTCGGTAGGTTCAGCATCAAGTCCCGACAGACCTCCCAGCTGTCCAGACGGTCATCCTTGCGCACTTTCCACATCGGCACATGCAAAGACGCCGAGTCATCTTCATCAGTCACTTTGTCCTTTCCGCGATCAGGAGCAGCAGTGGAGGAACCTCCTGCATTTTCCATAAGAGAGAATAATAAAGTTAAGTAACAACTATTATCGGAACAAAGGCAAGGGACAGGGATCAACACTTCCTAAATATATACAAAAAAAAAAGAGAAGAACTTACCAGCACCGGTGGTCTCCGACGCGAAGCCCCCGCCGATACCTCCTGGGATATCCGGCTGTTTTCTTCCGGCCGAAGCATCGGGCCCCTCCGGCTGTTTTCTTCCGGCCGAAGCATTGGGCCCCTCCGGCTGTTTTCTTTCGGCCGAAGCATTGGGCCCCTCCGGCTGTTTTCTTTCGGCCGAAGCAATGGGTCCCTCCGGCTGTTTTCTTGCGCCCGAAACACTGACGCTTTCTTTTGGACCCGCCATACCGGCCCCCTCATTTGGCTTACTTCGTTTAATCTCTCGGAACATACCACCACCTGACGAGTCAGGATGAAGACGGAATCTAGTCCCCTGTGTTTGAGACTGAGATGTGGGCCGGACAACATTCTGGTCCTGTTTTCTTTTCCTGGCCTCCAAAACCTTTGGGTCAGACACTTCGACCCTTGTCGTTTCGACCGTCTCCTCCGGGATGACGGCTTGGGAAGCGGCGGAAGCGGCCGCATGCGTTTCGGAGGACTGATCCTTCTGGACCACGGGCACATCCTTTCTAACCTTGGGCTTCCTTAAGTATTGAGACATTGTGATAGCTGTAAAATAACGAAACCACCCCCAGTAAAATACTCCAAGTACAAACCAATGGCATCATTCGGCAATTAATCCATCGTCATACCCTTCGGGGGCAGACGCGGATATAGGTACGGCAGAATTCTATGGCCCATGTAATCCTACGCACAGCCCTTTCGTCTAGCCAAAAGGCGAACCCCTCTGACAAACTTTGAGAGGAAGCCCTTGACTCTTGGAGAATTCTCGCGAGTGGAAACGGGCAGAACCGACATGGTTTGACCGAGGGGAAGAGGAATGCGGCCAAACAACAGTAAAAACAATATATGCGTGAACCGAACTGCGTGAACCGGAACGTACCTTTATAAACGAAGGACCAGTGTGGAAATCGAACGGGCAGAATCACTCGAGCTGGCTTTCAATGATCGTTCGAAAAACAATACCGGAAGGCGTCTCAGTTGAAAGCGTGGAATTACGGTAGTCAAAAACACACACCAGTAACGCTATTTATAGGAAGAACGCAGAATGCGGAATGTCACATTTAGCAAGATGCTGACGTGGCAACACCTCAACGCGCGTGTTGGGCACGCGCACGCGTGTCAACACTCATCAATTAAGATCTATATTAAATAACCATAAAATAATAAAGAATTGTAAATAATATGAAAAAGGGGCGCGCTCAAAGAAGCGCCAGGACAACTCCCGGTCAAACCAGTACATACATGCTCCAGCCTAACGGCATATCCTTCGGGAAGGGTCAAACGAAAACCCACAATTTGTTTGAAATATCATACTATCGGCACACCCTGACCCATCGGACAAAAGCAACAATTAATCTCCAAAAGGAATAGCAACGGTCTTCGGCAAATCGGAACCCTCGGGCAATAAGGTCAAGCGGACGCGAGCAAAAGGCAATTACTAATCTGAACTGTAAGAAGTATACGTTGTAAACCAGTAGAGGATCGGGAGAGGTACAATGATAGCTTCTTCACGTCAAAGCCATGTCATGTCAAAGACAACTTTTAAAAGTATTAAACCATCGGCCGAACTGAAAGGCAAGTACAGCATTAATCCGAATGATCTAGGCCAAAAGGTCATAAGATACCCTTCGAAGTATTACGTTAATATTTTGCTGACAATACAATACCGGCATTACATGTGTGTATCGGAAGGCACTTGACAAAAGGTATAAAAATATTCTTTAAGTATTACATCATCGATCTTCAACCGATAATGCAATACTGGGGGGACATGTTGACGTATGTGTCCGAACGGCCTATCTTGACCAGTCGTCCGGACAACGCATAGCCGTCCGGACCTACCGGAGGACACACGACTCTTCCGGCCAGTATCACTGTAAGTAATAGGACAGGTGGCATTTACCTGTTGACAGATGGCAGCTGCAGACACCGCCGCCACCGCCCCAGGATTTACGGGATTATGTCGGGGACATGTTCCCTGAAAATCCGGCGCCGCCATTCCAGGTATCGAGGCTGAGTACTATAAATACTCAGCTCATTTACTACTCTCAACTAACATACAACCTGCATTTATTTCTCACCATATTTTATAGCCCTTTCGGAATACCAAATACTTACTCTCACACCGAAGGTGGGTCCTGGGATAACACCCGAGGCGAGCCTAACGTGTGCTGTTGCGTGCAGATACCCGGAGGACCTCCAATAGCCGAAGGGATCAACACCCAAGCCTCCCGGAAGAACCCTAGCTGAGTTCAACCGGAAGGCCTATATCTTTATGTTCTTTGAACACCGTACTGTCACATCGGTTCACGTTATAACATGGAAAATATATGGATGCGTGTGTGCTAGCGTCTCATTATCATCCCCTTCAAAAGGGCTTTTACTTGCGTAGTACGTAGCTCCCCTACTGATATTAGCATGTAACCAAAACCTAAAAATAAACATTTAGGCTATGTTTGGCGCACGAGCTTATCAGAGCTTATCGTAGCATGAACTTATTCTTTTAGAAAAATAAGCTACCATTGAAAATAAGTCTCGTTTGGCTGACACGGCTTGAAGGAGCTTGTTAAAAAAATAAGCTACTAAATGAAATGCTAATTGTACTAGCATGTAAAAAAAAGCTCCAGCCACCTGCTCCAGCAACCAGCTCCAGCAACCCGCTCCAGCGATCCGTTCCAGCTCCTACTTGTGCCAAACATACCCTTAGAAAGGGAGGTAGCGTTTGGAATATCGCAAAAAAGCAGGTACGTACTATATTATGCACGTAGCTCCCCTGCAAGAGATACCTATAAATTATTTCTTAAGAGGACAATTATAGGCTCTTCTACAAATATGTTTCTAGTGTTACAGCCCATTCATCTTACAATGAAATATAGTGCAACATTTTAGGATCACTAACTTCAATTATTAATGCCTAATTTGAGATTACTAACTTTAATTCTTCGTCTCTTTGACCCAAAAAAAAAAAAAAAAAAAAAAAAACTAGTTTAACTTTCATACTTTTTAGGTGAACAAAAAAATAAGAACCAATTTGGGACCATTCCACTTGGTTGGACGTATAACATCACTTACTTTCTATGACTTAGGAACTAGTCAAGCACCGAAACATGTATCATATCTTAAAGAAAAAAATCTTATTGGCCAAGAAAAGTCAAAATTGGATTCAATTTTATCAAACACATAAATTTCAACCAGCAAAATAAGTATTTATAAAAACACATTTGTTGATTGTGTAAATTTAAAAAAATCAACAAAAAAATGAGTGGGTAGTTAACAAAACTTAAGTTGTTAAATTTTAAATAAATTAGATGTATTAAAATAAACCTATTAGTTTACATAATTTTTAATAACTTTATAAATTTAACAAGGGAAAAGTCCAAAAATGCATAACATATTGGCTTGCAATGTACTAGTTTTATTACCGATACGCATAACTAACTTTCACATTTAGGTGGTGTTTGTTTATTAAGAGGGTCTGAATCTGAATCTGAACCGCACGTCTGAATCTGAATCTGATGCGTAAATGTCTGAATCTGAACGCATCTGAACGGAACAAAAAAACTCATGTTTGAACGGGATTTTTTATTTTTTTTTTATTTTTTTTATTTTTATTTTTTTTATTTTTTTTTTGTGTGGTTATTTTGTGTCAACAAGAGGCATTCAGACGCGTTAAGACACCCCCCTCAAGTGACCATTAAGATCTAACTGCATCTGAACGCGTCTGAACAGAAAAAAAAAACAAACGGTCTGAACGACCAAATATCTGACCGATTCAGACATTTTGGTCATTCAGAGCCATTCAGAGGCTGAAAAACAAAAAACAAACGCACCCTTAGTCTAGAATACATAATATGACAGGTTCATTCAAGTTACCGATGATGTGATGTCTATGTGACATCCAAATGTGTTTTTCTTGGTGACTTAGTTGTGTCTTCTTTAGCAAAATTTCGGCCAACACCAAATTTAGAAAAACAAATTTTATCCTCCTTTTAAAATTAATAACCACCATCACGTAAACATTTGGAATTATTTTATTATCTTTATAAACAGTTTTAGTCCATGGGAAACCCAAGCAACCCATACACACACCCATATCTCTCTAATCTTTCCTAACTATTGACACATTTTGTTATTATTTGTTGTTTCTAGCTTGATGCCAGAACCAATTTTTGCATTTGACGTAATTTTTGTACCCTCAAATGTTCATATTAAAACCAAATTTTTTAAGCTTCATATTGCTTCAGGTCTAAGGTCTATCTGAAGATTACTTTACCTTTTGTGGTCAAAACGAAAGGTGTTTGTACGTTTCTTGGTTCGTATTTAGTTTTTATTTCATTATAAGGAAAAAAGTGTTTGTTTTCTGCAAGTTGAAAACAAATTCAATCAAGATTAAAGAGTGTGTTGGTCGCAAGTATATAGATTTTATGTGGCGGTCTTCACGGGAGAAGATGACACTTACTGAAAATATAGTAAAATGCCACGTAAGCAACAAAAAATCAAAACTAACAAAAAGAAAATCGTTTTTACCGTCTAAGAGGGTTACATGTCAACAAACACGTCAACAAGTTAGTGATAGTGGGTAGGGGTGTCATTCGGGTTGATCCGGTCGGGTTCGGGTCAACACGGGTCGGGTCAACTCGGGTCAAGCCTCCAAAAAAATACCCGAACCCGACCTTGTTTAGAACTCAGGTCGGGTCAATTCGGGTCGGGTCAACTCGGGTTCGGGTATAGGTCCATTTTACTTCAATACGTTTAGTGTTAATTGACTCGGGTTGGTCGGGTTCGGGTCAATTCGGGTCAGGTCAAGGCTAAAATAAAAATACCCGAACCCGACCTTGTTTAGAACTCGGGTCAATTCGGGTTGACCCGAATATAATTTTGAACCCGATTGACTTGGGTCGGGTTCGAGTCAGGTCGGGTTCGGTCGGGTCAGTCCGAATGACACCCCTAATAGTGGGAGAAGAGTAACGATCCTCTGCAATGTAAGAAAAATTAAAAAGTCTAGAAAGCCACTCACAATTGACAAATGTCCACCACCTTTCCTCCCTCCCTTTTTATTAAATTTTCAGTCAAAGGGCATTGTTGTCATTTGACTCCTTTTTTTTAATTGCACCCCAAACTTCAAACGCAAATAACTTTCAAACGACAAACTTTTACAAAAAACCGATTTCACTATAATTTTTAAAATTTAATTCTCTTTAATTTGGTATGCATTTTGATATATGAATCGCAACTTTTTTTTTTTTCAACTTTTTAAATGGGTGTTGATTTTTTTAAAATTTTTGGCATTTTCGGCTCTAATTTTGTCTAGTTTAAAGGCCGAATTATGCAAAACTTAAAACACGAAAGTTGTAGCTTTTTGTCATTCTTTACCCAGAAATTTGAATCACTCAAATCTGATATGATATGAGTGAGATGTCGCACGTTAAGGATGTCGTCTTAGTCATATTTAGTGCACACAAAGTGTTTGATGAAATGTCTAGCTTATATTTTTAGTGTTAAAATTGAATTAAATGCACTAATTTTTGTATAACAACGCCCCATTAATCATTTTATTAATGTAAGATTCAAAAAGTGATGTTCTTTTTATTTTTTATAACTTAATGTCGGTTATTGTTCATCATGTTTTTTGTTCAGCAAAAGTATGTTCATCAGTTATCGCTCATCAGTTTTTATTCATTATTAGGTTGTTTTGTTCATCAGTTAGTGTCATTGTTTTTCAACATGTTTTTGTTCACCCGTTATTTTGGGTTGCTTTTCAACATGTTTTTGTTTAGCAAAAACTATATTCATCAGTTTTTATTCATTATTAGGTTGTTTTGTTCATCAGTTAGTGTCGGTTGTTTTTCAACATGTTTTTGTTTACCAGTTAGTTTCGGTTGTTTTTCAACATGTTTTTTGTTCAGTAAAAAGTATGTTCATCAGTTTTTTATTCATTATTAGGTTGTTTTGTTCATCAGTTAGTGTTGATTGTTTTTCAACATGTTTTCGTTCATCAGTTAGTGTCAGTTTTGTTCATCAGTTAGTGTCGGTCGCTTTTCAACATGTTTGTGTTCATCAGTTATTGTTTTTGTTCATCAGTTATATATTCATTCATTATTAGGTTGTTTTTGTTCATCACTTACACATGTCAGTTATTATTTTTGTTCATCGGTTACAGTTGAGAACAAAATCTCGTTTTGATGAACAAAAGTATGTCTTGTTCATCGGTTAATATTGTTCATCAGTTCACGAGACTTGAACAAGATTAACTGATGAATAACACTAATTGATGAACAATACTAACTGGTGAACAAGACTAACCGATGACCAAAATGTCGTCTTTAACATGTGATATCTAACTCATATGACATTGGATTTGAATGAATACTAAACATGAGTAAAGATTGACCTAAAATCTATAACTTTTATGTTTTACAATTTTTCTAAATCTAATTTAATATTGGTCAAATTTATGGTAAAAAACACAATTAAACACAAAACATACATTTTTTGTAAAAATTAACGTTTAAAAAACATCGCTTTTTGAATTTTACATTAATAAAATGATAAACGATACGCTTTGGTACAAAAATTAGTGCATTTAATGCAATTTTAATACTAAAAATCTAAGCTAGATATTTCATCAAACATCTTATGTGCAACACATATGACTACAACTTCATCTTTAACATGCGATATCTCACTCATATGATATCGGATTTGAGTGATTCAAAATTCTGGGTAAAGAGTGAACCAAAGTCTACAACTTTCGTGTTTTAAGTATTTTATGATTCGACAATTTGAACGTAAAAAATAGGGTCAAAAATGGAAAAAACATCAAGAAAATCAAGCCTTTATGAATATGTAAAAAAAAGTTTTGAAATAATTAAAAGGATTTATACCAAATTAAAGAGAATTAAATTTTAAAAATTGTGGTGAAATCGGCTTTTTCTAAACGTTTATCGTTTGTGAGTTATATGCGTTTTAAGTTCGATGGTGAAAAGAAAAAATGGGTTATATTACCATTTTACCCTCGGACGGATTATTTGAATAAAATAGGTTAGAAGGACACATGTCAAATTATGAGTGGATTTTTACACTTTTTAAACTTTCTCACTTTCTAATAAATCCATATTCAGTGGGAGAAAGATGGTTATGCATATTGGTAATAAAATTAGTACACTATGCATCAGTATAGTAAAGACTTTGAAAGTTTAACCCCTAAAACTTAATACCCCTTAGATTTTATAAAAAAAACATATATGTTGTTTTTATTTATAAATATTATTATAATTATGTATTAAATTAATGCATATGTACGAAGTTATAAATATTAAAATGAAAACACGAGTTACTGTGATATGTAAATGAATGCACGAGAATGTACATATATGAATGACTCATTTTGTTCCTCTTTATGAGATTGTGTAAGGGTATCCAGAAAGTATTTTACTATTTGCATTCAATAACAACTCATGTTATTCCTCTTAATAACTAACGCGTGTACACGGGTTTAAAAATTAATTATGGTTAAAATTACTTTAATAGGAATATAAATATTAAAATAAAGACACGGCCCTACAAGTTACTCTGAGATTAAAAAAATATATATAAGTATATGATATTATACATAATGCCACATAGTTTTTTTTAATGGTCATTGCATGCTATTAAATATGCATAATGTTTAGAACATGGTATCGATAGTTAAATTTAAATTACATCAACATCAACATCATGTTACTTAAATAAAGTCAAATCCTACGTCCAACAAAAATCTATATAAAATTTTAATCAATATTAATAAATAATGAAAAAAACCGGACCGGGGTATTATGACTATATAATATAAAGATTTTACATAGTGTTATAAAATAATCTTATTTAACAATCCCCTTATGCACTCCGTTAAAAACTGGTTCAAAACAACATGAAATTTCCTATCTCCTCAAAAAATATCACAAGTTAGAATATGATGTCTAATAAATGCAAGTTCGTAAGACTCAAGAATTTCCTAACGTCTATTTTGAGATCATCAACTTCGGTCTTCATCATATTTTCCACAAAATAAGACAAATTTATTTTGCATACTTTTGAAAAAACAAAAAGATAAGAAATCAATTTAGGACTATCCACTTTAAATTGTTTTGACATAGTCAAGCTTCAAAGCGTGTATAATTAAAAATTAAAAAAAAATAAAAAAAAAAAAAAAAAAAAAAAAAAATCCTAAGCTATTAGATAATTCTAGATTCATCAATAAGTATCACGAAATAGAGTATTTACAGTTGGCTAATAACTATTTATTATCAAAAGGAGATGATGTAATTATATCATTTTCTATAAATTTCTCAATAAATAATCACATCCACCCCACAAATTCAAATCACATTCTTTCTCATCACACTCTCCTTTCCACTCTTCACTATTTCACCATTTCTCTCTGCATCTTTGACTCAAGAAAACATTCCCCAATTCTTCACATCATATTCAGGTAAAAAATTTAAATTTTCTTCACATATTTCATTCTCTATAGATTAACACACTTAATTATCTTCACTACAAACAAACAAAGATAACCCAATATCATTTTGTGTGACATACACAATTCACAAACAACCGCAAAACCTTGTCCAAAAACCCCTTCCACCGATGGTTTTCAACGTATGACGCCCAAGAATGACCATTTTGGTTTTATTTCATTTCAACGTCGTTACGTACCAAATTTTCAGATTAACATAGACGAATATTATCACATGATTTTGATACATATCTACATCGGCTCGACCTTTTACCATGAGTTTATTGAGAATTTTATAGGCCTATTCGATGTTGATTCTGACTCTCGTCATCGTTCATACATGCGACTATACATTCATGAGGAGGGTGAACGCTCATTTTCTTTAATCATTAGAATGTATAATGGTTATATAAGATATAACATGCTCCTTCACTCCTAATAATGTCTGCAAATAAATGAAGATCGCAGCCATAAGATCTTTTTTCTTGAATACGTCTGCAACATGTCTGCAATCAATGATTAAAAGCTTAGCTAAATTTATGCTACTAATCCATCAATACCACCACCACCACCACGGTTACTAATTCATCTGAACCAATCATCCCAATCTTTCACTATTTTTTGCCACTCAAACCCTGAAGGGTTCAAAAGAAAAGGAGCAAACAACAAAGAAGAAACTAAAAACCACATCGATATCATTAAAAACAAGTACAAGTGACCATCTACAAATGATGGCTCGTATGCTTGATATGTCACAAGCAAAACCATATATTAATTCAACCCCTTTGGCAAAATGACAACTAGAATAATTTTCTAAATTTTTTTCATGTTTAACAACAAAACCGTGGCCCGTGGCTTTGTACTTGGCCCCACCATGTCAAATTTTTCATAGGAACTGTATCATATATAAAACTACAAATTAAATACAAATATTTTCTGCTGATAAAGTTAACCTACACATTAGCTCATAGAACCCTATACAACTACACATGCACACATTTTCTACACATACGTGTTTGGATAAGTTTAATATGTTGAATACTTAGTGTTTGGACAAGCTTATTTGATCATTTTTGTCCATTTTACCAAATAAGCATAATTTGTCCAACAGTCAAAGAAGCTTATCCACACACCTACTAAGTATTCAACAAATTAAGCATATGTTAACATTTCTTACCACTCATAAACAAAAACCATAATTGGTTCATTCAAACCCCAAAATGTGCTTCAAACCTCTAGTTATATACAATAAGCTAGTACGGGTTCACCCAAACACCCCTTAAGCATTCCACAAATTAAGCATATATGATAAAGTTATTACAAGTTTGAACCTAATTTGACTAATTAAATTGACACCTATACAGCATAATATCATCAATAAACATAAACAAAATTTAAAGAATGTATCACCCTCATGGCTTTTACGTATCAAATTGTGTATGGAGTAGCTTTTGCGCTTAGTTCTATTTACTCAATAAAGGCGAAAACTTGCTACCCATTGTGATTAAGAGACTTTTGTGCATACTTCTATTTATCAAATTGTGTATGGAGTAGCTATTTCTATTTATCACTAGTCGGAATGAAAAATAATACAGTACAAAGTAACAAAAGCAATCGACCCTGAGTATTTGGAATTTATAAACAGAAATAATCGGTAAACAAAGTAATAAAAAAATATACGGCTTAAATTAAAATCGATAAAATTCACATCTCCAATATAAGTTATCAGTTATTATCACACAAGTAATTTCATTTTACACTAAACAAAATAATTTAACAAAATGTAATAATGTAAGATACTTGATAACTTTGAAATTACTAACATTTGCAACTTCGAGACATTAGCGTACCTTATATAATTTAAACAGAGAAATCGTGGGCGAAAAACATGAAACCTGAATCACCAAAACCATCTCCAACACTTCTACCACTAGATCCATCACAAACAAAAAATCCATACCTAACCCACCAACAAAACTAACCAATGAAGATTATATTAACTCGAGTCAGAAGCTATTTCAACTTAAATATTTTTTGCAGTAATTGAACAAATATTAAGAATAACATAGTGAAAGAAGTTGCAGCATATATTTGAAAAAATGGATATAGTGAGGTTACATGACTGAAAGCTTAGGCTGGTAGGCAAGGTTCACCCAACTTCACCATACACATCAGCGCCACGTCAGCTTTCTCTCTCCTCTCACTCCCCTTCACCCAACTTCACCATTTACTAGTCAAGGGTTCACCAATCTTCACCATAACTCCCATTTTTTTTTTTATTTTATACTTACACATTTAAAAACGTAAACGTTAAAATTTAATATCACAACGTACGAAATGAAAACGTTACATAAAATGAAAATAAACATTACATAAATTTCTTGGAATTAAAACATTACATAAAGAAAAAAATTAAAAATACTAAATTAAAAACTGAAATTAAATATTACGAGACAAATGCTCAACCAAATCGGCACGAAGGTTTTGATGCATTTGAGAGGATCTGATGTACCTCATAACCTTTCGCATTTCTTCATCAGATCGTATGGGGTCATCCGGTTGATGTGCTTCCTCTGGGTACCATTCGGGAGATATTGCCTTTTTTTTGTCTTTTCGAATCATGTTATGTAATATGATGCAAGTATACATCATATTAACTATTCTTTCTTTTTTCAAAATTTTTGTGGGATTGGCAAGTACCGCCCATTTCTTCTTCAAAACACCAAATGCCCGTTCTACATCTTTCCTTGCCGATTCCTGCTTTTGCTTATACCTTATTCTCTTGTGGTCATCATCTGCTGGTTCTGGAATCGTCTTAACGAGTGTTGCCAATTCCGGATATATCCCGTCAACAAGATAGTACCCAAATGGGTAAGTTACCCCATTAGCAACAAATGGAATCTCCGGTGCGATTCCTTGTTTAAGATCGTTAAGTAAAGGAGAGTGATCCAGAACGTTGATGTCGTTGTTCGCCCCAGAAGTACCAAAGAAAGCATGCCATATCCATAAGTCTTGTGATGCAACCGCTTCCAGCAAAATGAACGGAGTCGAACCATGATCACGTCTAACATATTGACCTTTGTGTGCATTCGGACAACCAAACCACTCCCAATCTGTACAGTCAAGGCTTCCTAACATACCCGGAAAGCCGTGTATTTCTTCGTGACGTTGATAAAGCTTTATGACATCAGTCATAGTGGGTTTTCTCAAATACTCTGGACCAAAAATATCCATAACAGACTTACAGAAATGATCAAGTGATCGACGAGAAGTTTTTTCACCCATCTGCAGATACTCGTCTAAAGCATCAGGAACCGCGCCGTATGCCAATTGACGAATTGCGGAGGTGCACTTCATCAACGCTGAAATGCCTTCTTTTCCGGTACAATCAACATTACTACTAAAAAATGGATCATGGATAGTTACCTCCCGAACTATCCAGTTGAAAAGAGTTCGACTCATTCGGAACCTCTTTCGGAAACAACGTTCATCGTAGAACGGGTTCTCAGAAAAATAGGCGTCGACTAAACGTTCATGAGCACCATAATGATCTCGTTGAAGGCGTTTTATCGCCGGGCGATTTGCTTTTCGTGTATTGTTAAAAAACGACAACGATCTTGCAATAAATTTGAATCTCCGACTTGTAACTTCTTGTTCTTCTTCTGAGTCGGTGAACATAATATCAGAATTCATTTGGAAAATAAAAGGAATGAGATATATGTTGTTTGAATGGAATGAGATATATGTTGTTTGAATGATATATTGAGAAGATATGTATAAATATGATGGGTTTTGTGTGTATTTTATAGAAGAAAAATATTGGGTGTTGATTTTTTATTTATTTATTTATTTTTAACTTGCAACGTATACATTTACAAAAAATTGGCAGCATCTTCTATGTTCATAATGGTGAACCGTTCACCATAATAGTTCTTGGAAGAAGTGAAATACGCGTGAAACATGGTGAAAGGCAAGGCAAGTTCGCGCGTTTGATGGCCATAGTGGTGAGATTTTTTGCCCTTGCCGAGCAGTTTTAGGGTTATAAAGACCTAGTTGGGTATGTAAGGAGAGTGGGTGGGTAACATTATGACTCGTAGGTAAAGACATTTACTCACTTAGGTTAAGATGCATGTGCAATTAAAATTATGGATACAATGTTACATGACTGCAAGTGACCAAGAGTTATAAACTTGGGTTTGTAGTTTGTACTAGGGTGAAAGCTAAAGATACGCAACATGGTTATTCAAAAGACACGATGTACGCAACATACTTTTAAAATTACCATTGTACGCAATTTACTTTCAAATTTGGTGCAATGTACGTAATATGACCTGGAACCAGCAGGTTACCAGGTTTCAAACTTTGAAAATTGACAGGAATGGTCCCTGTGGCTTGCGTTGACTTTCACCGGTCATCCATTGACTTTTTTATCACTTAGAAAAGTTACAGTAATGGTCTTTATGGTCCCTGTGGCTTCCGTTTTCGTCCGTTTTTTTACGTTTTCTTCCATTTTTTACTTTTTTGTCCGTTTTTTATACGTTTTCGTTCGTTTTTATACATCATCATCAGTTTTTTAAAGTTTTCATCCGTTTTTTTACGTTTTCGTCCGTTTTTATACGTTTTCGTTCGTTTTTATACATTTTCATCCGTTTTCGTCCGTTTTTATACGTTTTCGTCCGTTTTTTTTATGTTTTCGTTCGTTTTTATACGTTTTCGTTCATTTTATACATTTTCGTTCAAAAACGGACGAAAACGTTAAAAAACGGACGAAAACGTATAAAAACAGACAAAAACGTAAAAAACATATAATTACGGACGAAAACGTAAAAAAAACATAAAAAATGGACGAAAACGTTCAAAAACATATAATTACGGACGAAAACGTGTAATTACCGACGAAAACGGATAAAAATGTATAAAAACGAACGAAAACGTATAAAAACGGACGAAAACGTTTAAAAATGGACGAAAAGGTGTAATTACGGACAAAAACGGATAAAAATGTATAAAAATCGAACGAAAGCGTATAAAAACGAACGAAAACATAAAAAAACAGACGAAAAAGTATAAAAAACGGACGAAAAAGTATAAAAACGGACGAAAACGGATAAAAACGGATGAAAATGTATAAAAATGAACGAAAACGTATAAAAACGGACGAAAACGTAAAAAAAACGGACGAAAACGTTAAAAAGAGGATGAAGATGCAAAAAAACGAACGAAAACGTATAAAAACGGACGAAAACGGAAGAAAACGTTAAAAAAAGGATGATGATGTATAAAAACGAACGAAAACGTATAAAAACGGACGAAAAATTAAAAAAAAAATGGACGAAAACGTTCAAAAAACGGACGAAAAGGTGTAATTACGGACGAAAACGGATAAAAATGTATAAAAAAGAACGAAAACGTATAAAAACATAAAAAAAAATAGACGAAAACGTATAAAAACGGACGAAAACGGATAAAAACGGATAAAAACGGATGAAAATGTATAAAAATGAACGAAAACGTATAAAAACGGACGAAAACGTAAAAAAAGGGACGAAAACGTTAAAAAACGGATGAAGATGTATAAAAACGAACGAAAACGTAAAAAAACGGACGAAAACGTTAAAAAAAGGATGATGATGTATAAAAACGAACGAAAACGTATAAAAACCGACGAAAAATTAAAAAAATGGACGAAAACGTTCAAAAACGGACGAAAAGGTGTAATTACGGACGAAAACGAATAAAAATGTATAAAAACGAACGAAAACGTATGAAAACGAACAAAAACATAAAAAAAACGGACGAAAACGTATAAAAACGGATAAAAAAGGATGAAAATGTATAAAAATGAACGAAAACGTAAAAAAAGGGACGAAAACGTAAAAAAATGGATGAAGATGTATAAAAAACGAACGAAAACGTATAAAAACGGACGAAAACGTAAAAAAACGGACGAAAACGTTAAAAAACGGATGATGATGTATAAAAACGAACGAAAACGTATAAAAACAGACGAAAAATTAAAAAAATGGAAGAAAACGTAAAAAAACGGACGAAAATGGAAGCCACAGGGACCATAAGGACCATTACTGTAACTTTTCTGAGTGATAAAAAAGTCAAGGGATGACCGGTGAAAGTCAACGCAAGCCACAGGGACCATTCTTGTCAATTTTCAAAGTTTGAAACCTGGTAACCTGCTAGTTCCAGGTCATATTACGTACATTGCACCAAATTTGAAAGTAAATTGCGTACAATGGTAATTTTAAAAGTATGTTGCGTACATCGTGTCTTTTGAATAACCATGTTGCGTATCTTTAGCTTTCACCCTTTGTACTATATAGGAGGGTGGTTGGTTGGGTAACATTATGAAGGGTAGGTAAAAACATTTATTCACTTAGGGTAAGATGTGAAATTACTATATTAACCATAGAGAAATCGTGAATTAAAATGCTTGATGTTTTTGATATTAGATGTTAGTTTGAGTTCTTTGGCAGTGAGTTAAGAATGCCTGCAATGGGTTTGATAAAATGTCAAGGGATTGAGATAGTGAATTAAAATGGATGTTAACTTGTTAATTGATCATTGGTTTTTAGATCATTATTAAATACTACGTAGTACTACAATAAGTTTTTTATGCAAGTATCAGTGATCGAAAAAATAGGATTGCTGTCAATATATGATTTTAAACCTATTTCTTGGGCACCATAGTTTATTATGTAAGTTTATCAAACTGCTTCAAAGCTTATTATAGCTAGGGAATATAGGCGGCTTTTTATTGGATGGGATATATTGAAATTCATGCATTTCCGATTTCTAGATTTTTTTTTTTTTTTTTTTTTTTTTTTTTTTTTTGTTTTTGTTGTTGTTGTTGTTGTTGTTGTTGTTGTTGTTGGAGTATTTCTTCTATAAAATCTGGCCACTCATAAAACCTAATGCTTGCATATGTCAACTGTATCTTGACCTCTCGCCTTCATTCTCCTTTGATGATGACAGTGAATGCCTCGTGTCAATGGTATTGATTACCATGTCGTGATCATCGGAGAATGATTGTTGGTTTAGATGTTGTCGTAATGTTAGTCATAGTGATACCATTCCGTGCTCCTATGCGGCCTTAAACTCTACAAGGGAGTACAAGAGAATGTACTATAACAACAACAACAAACCCAATCCCGCCAGGCAAGGTATGGGGGAGGTGGAATGTACTATAAGATAACAGATAAACATGTTGCTGCCTAGATAGAAACCACATATTGACCAGTTGAGTGTAACTTACATGTGAACGTGATTTAAAAACTGGTGTACTAAAGTTAGTTTGTCAGAAATTACTTATCCATGTGAGCATCTGCTTATTTGCAAGTGAAATAAGTTGTTTCTGAATAAGCGGTTTCAGCATGCATATTTTTAACAACGTGTATTTCATGTAACAATGAACATATAAGCAGTAAGAAGTTTTAATAAGCAATGTCAAACACTCCTTATGGATTACATTGCTCCTTGATCTATAATTTTGCTCTGCATATGCTTTATCCAACGTGTTGTTCTTTTCCATTCCATTCCCTCATGTGGAAATGCATGAACTCCAATATATCATATTGTAATAAGCAATCCCAAACACCCTCCTTAGTAAGTTTAACAATCACCCCCCTTAGTAAGTTTATCAAATTATATTCTATGTTGCTCCCGAGGTTTTAAGTTGTCAATCATATGAAAGGTAAGGGACATTTGTTACATAGGTGATGAAGATATTATTTTTGTGCATTTAAATTTCCTAGAGCATAAGTTACCGAATCATGATGGGTGTATTCGACCCATATCTAGGCGGGGCAACCCGGGCAGAATTGTGTTTACAGCCATGGCGGGTTCGGATCCCCTTTTATTATATTTGCACATCTGAGCCACAAAATTTTACATTCAGACTAAATGAGGCAATTTGTAAAGAGGTTTTGACTTTTATTTGGTCAAACATTATCTTTGGATAAAGGCCTATGATTTTTATTTGTTGGGGGTGTTTGTTTAGGCTTATCTTTGGGCTTACAAGCTTATTTGATCTCTGCTTATATTTCATAAGGCCCGGCCGATTTTGAAACTTATGGGCTTATATACCAGCTTATTTTCCAGCTTACCAAAAGACTATACATTCCACTTCCTTCTTCAGGTAGAATTATGAACTATCAAATTCTATAATTTCTTAGGCTACAAAAAAGAGGTGATAGTTTCAACCCATCTAACAATGAATGGGTTGATTTGGGTTACATTTAGTCTCTAATGAGTCAAATGGGTCCAGCTTAAAGTTTTGACTGATAAAAAAACTGGTCAAATGTCCACACGTGACAAGCGGAGGAAAGTCATACGAAGTGTTCGTACGGTAGATTGTTGGTGCCAAAAAAATGACTTTTAACAGCTGCAGCATACCAGATTTTAGTGACTGTGTGCAGGGAATGAGTCCCAACATTTTGCTCTATTAGTGTCAAGAGCCTCATGAGCGCTAACACGTTTAGAGTAAGTATCTACTTTTATTTATTTCAATACATATACATTAATACATGATGAGGTCATCTTATTGGTGGAATAAAAATTGTTTCTTACATACATGAGTTTATACAAGTAACACCGTCTTAAAAAGGAAAGTATGCCAAGATAACCATTTCCCAAAAACACGATTATTTTCACATCAAGTACTATCTATTGTTTAATCTTTCCACTTACTTAAGTTTTATCGTCAGCTAAAGCTATGTTAATGTAGACTCAGGTAAGCGGTTGCCAAATCATGTCCTTGTTGAAGATAGGTTGATTATGCAGGTGAGGTTGTGTAGAATAGAAACCATGTGATGTTTGGTGAGCAAGTCTGAATAGGCGAAGCAAACAAACTGATCATGTGAGTTTGTAGTAATGTGTGTTTGGAAGTAGGTTTGGTGTATGGTGTCAGTAAAATATTTGAGATATTTGAGGCCGTACTGAAAGCTGATCCTGATATGGATAGCTATCCATGGCCATTTAATATAAAAAAACTCCAAAAAATGGGTGAAGAGGATGCTTGCAGTTCATCCAAAGGATCGCCCAACTGCAGCAGCTGTTCTTAGTATGTTTCTAACATCATCTTTCAGTGTTTGGATGATAAACTTACTTAAATTGTGTATTTGTTATCACATAATCACTTTCATAACGCAATGACAAACACCTACTGATTTTGTCCTTATTTCACTCAAAATCGAGTTTTACCACTTTAAGAAGGAGAAACACATCCACACGCTATATCTTGCACGACACTCTACTACAAGTGAGTATTTGAATTTTCTACACAGGCGATGAAGATATTATTTTTGTGCATTTAAATTTTCTACACCATAAGTTACCAGATCATGATGGGTGTATTCGACCCGTATCTAGGGGGGCCAACCCGGGCAGAATTGTGTTTGCAGCCATGGCTGGTTCGGATCCCCTTTTATCCGGTTTCATATTTGCACATCTGAGCCAAACGATTTTGCAGTCTGACGAAATGAGGCATTTTTATAGAGGTTTTGACTTTTATATGGTCAAAAAAATTTCTTTGGATAAAGGCCTATGATTTTTATTTGTTGGGGCCTTGGGGGGTGTTTGTTTAAGCTTAATTTTGGGCTTACGAGCTTATGTGCTTTCAATAAATAAATGTTTCAATATAGCCATGTCAATATTAGAATAATTTATGATCAGCCATTGTCTTCGTTTGACCTTGTAGATCAGAGCTTATTGTGTATCTCAACACAAATACTGATCTTTTATCTGATATTAGATATCTTCGGATCAATTTCCAAGTTAAGAAAAGTTTGTTTGACATAAAAAGTCAAAGTAAGACAACTAACAGTGATGCAATATAAGTCAAAACTAACCTCCTTGATGCCTAATTCCCAGTACTCTGATTTCTCCATTTTATCAGCTGCTAAATTTGCCACTTCCTTTAAACCACTTCGGGTAAACTCTCTCTGAATCTTCATCCTCTTTGGGGGTTGACTAAAATCAAAATCCTCTTCTTGCGCTTGTCTTGTGAATTCTGAAATGCAAGTAGGGCAATACCAACTCTTTTGCAGAACCCTTAGAAGTGGAGGATATAAACAGTATGTATGATACTCTGAATTACATCCATCACACAAAAGCAAGACATGGTCGTTTTCGTCTTTTCCACATACTTTGCAGATCCCCTCCTCCCATGGTGCAATGGGAAGTGTGCTCGTGATTGTGTCTGCAAACATTGTGTTTAGTACAATCTTGGTCTCTTCAGATGATACATTGGAACCGTTGATTCTGCTGACCAGTGAAAGTACCTAAATAACGAAAATCATACTTATTGGCAATCGGGAAAAGTAAGCCCAATACATATTTTACTACTAATAAAAACAGTAAACTAGTACATTAAAAAATCTTAAATAATGGGGAGAAAAAGAAGTCTACTAGGCTACCATCCAATAAAAATATTGCACTTAAAGTATATGGTAAATAAGGGTTGAGTTTAGTTGGAAAATATTTTCTTCATTTCCTATTTCTTGTTTTGTAAAAAAAGGAGGAGAGTTTTATCTTTACAAAACAATTGAAAATTTAGAAAACACGTTTTGTTAGAGAAACATGTGTTTGTGTTTTCCATTTTGCAAAACTAAAAAACGTGTTCAAGTAGTGTTGTTTTCTATCTCCATTCTCTATTCACATTTGTAATATTACTTTGGATAAAAGCTTAAGAAATAGGAACACTTATTACTTTGGATAAAAGGATTCTACGGTGTGTCACATGAATCTTTTATTCAGGATGTTCATGAGGTATGCCGAGAAAGAAAGAAAAAAAAAAATCCACCCATTTATGGTAACTATATCTGACAGTTTCTACTCATTTCGTAATTCTTAGGCACAGTGAGGTTGTGCTCACCCGAAACGCAACTAAAAGCTTAAGAAATAGGAAATGAAGGAAAATGTTTTATCCACCGTAGAATCCTGCATCCAATCTGAAGTCAATGGTCCTAAAATCTAACAAGCGTGAAAATTCATCGGGTTTCAACAAAGATTCCGCCACCAGACCAAAAACAATTTTGTTTTCATCTTGAGCAGCAACAGAGCATAGCACCATACGACACCGTTTTATGATGACATCGTTTGTTGATATGTTTAGACGCATTAGATAAGGCTTTAGCGCGTTTTTGTTACTTCTAGATCATTCTTATTTTAACTTATATATTGTAATTGTTTATTGAATATTACAAGGAAATTGCCAATCTAATATGGTAATCAAAACAAAAACCCTATATATTATTTAGTCTTCCCGCTGCGTACGTTAATAGATAATCGGCAATCACGATTTGTTTTTTTCTTCTACTTCATCGATCTCAACATCCAATAACAAACACTTTTTTCATCTTTTTTGGTCCCAGGTGTTTTCACTAGTAGATTTATCATTAATTAATTGTATAGTCACCACACAATTTTTAATTATTGTGACTGGTAACATATATAGTTTTAGTGTTACGTCAGTCTGGTGCTACAAATTGTGTTTGATATGTCTCGGCCAATTTGGCTTCGAAAAATGGGTCAACAACAGCCCATGGCATATTCTGCATCCTAACCAGTTGTGACCCAAGCTACATGTTATTGGACCAGTCCACAGCAAGCTGCCCAACAGGCCTTTGTCAGCCCACAGTTTAAGAAAACAAAATTTATCCTCTTTCAATATTAACAACCACTATCACGTTTATATAAACAGTTTTAGTCTCTGTAATATTTCCTAGCTATTGATACATTTTGTTATTGGTTTGATGTCAGAACCAATTTTTACATCTGAAGTAAAATTGGTACCCACAAATGTTCAAATCAATGCCAAATTTTTTCTTACAAATCACAGCGCTTGAATTTTTTATTTTTTTATTATTTATTTTTATTTTTTGCATGAAACCCATAATGACGTTCACCTTTTCTTTTACATACCTGTGGCATAAGTATATTAAAAATATATCCATGGAATGGTGTCCAACTAATGACCTAGATTTTGTTATTTGATTTCTACAAGTTTCTTGCTTGTCTTAGGTTGGACACACTCTTGACCCAAAGCGACCTGGGTCACTGGCTGCCACGTCAGCTTTCTCTCTCCGGCGACCAGAAGCGACCGACCTGCCACACTCTGTGACCGACTTTTTTTTTTAATCAAACATTTAAAATAAACTTAAAATTCATTAATAATAAAAACATTACAATACGGAATTAAAAACATTACAATACGGAATTAAAAACATTACAATACATTAAAAACATTACAATACGGAATTAAAAACATTAATAGATTAGCGTTCACAAATTGTATTTTGCTTTGATTGCTGCCTTAAGCTGCTTAAGATGATTTTGTTCATGTTCGGGAAATGTTGGGTCGATTCTGGTGTAGTATAAGAGCATTTCTTGGTTCTTCGTCGATTCTTTCAAGAGATTGACCTGTTCTTGTTGAAGTGCTATTTTTCTTTCTTTGATGGCCAACTCTCTTTCTTTCATCGACCTATATTCATCTCCATCGATCTTCTTTTTTCCCTCTTTTGTTGATGGCCTCGATCCCCAGAAGTTCTCTCTCATTGAAGCTACAAACGATTGTGGTGGTTCACGAGAGGAGGACGATGATTTCCTCCTTGCTGCGTCACGACCTTCTGGTCGTGATTCTCTTGTATCATCTTCAGTTTCATCATCATCGACTTCATGAAAATTCATAGGACCTTGTGTTGACCCCGAAGTTGTTGTAGAGCCTTTTGTTTTCTTCCTACTATTCGTTCGAATAGCTTCCCCCTCCGTCTTCCAAGCATCGTGATGCCTCAAGATTTTCCAACATTCCACCAAGTTGAACTCATGCTTGTAAATCGTACGGTATTCCCTCAACGCTTTCTCATGATCATCAACATCATTTTCACCACTACCATGGTTAAGCTTGATATTATCCATGATAGCAGCAAAATTTGCAACCCGTGGCCTAATCCGATTCTTCCATTTGCTTGCGATAGAGTCGTAGCTTCGATCTGAACCGGTTTCTTTCTTAAAATAACCTATAATCAACTCCCAAAAGCGGTTCTTATTGACAGCGTTACCTCGTTGGGAATTTTCTGAGAAAAATACCCAAGCTTTACAAAGAGCGGCCTCTTCTTCCTTTGTCCAACTAGTCTGTTTTTGGGACGGTTCGGCCTTTTTCCCTTTGTCCTTCGCCTTCGCCTTTGTAGCACGTCGGGAAGCGGTTCTTGGTTTGACGGGTGATGTCTCTTCGACATCGTCTTCGTCCTCACCGGCGAAAGAACCGTGGTAGGAATCATGGTAAGAACCGTAACCTGAACCTTGACCCATCGACGCATCTTGGGTCGGATATTGTTGCGTCTCTTGGTTCGCCATGAAATCTTCAAAATTCATATCAAGATCAAGATTCTGAATCGGGGAATATTCTTGATATTGTTGGGGAGATTGCATGAAATCCATGTTAGGCCGATACGACGACCCACTTGGTTGTTGGTAATAACCCGTATTTGCTTTTGGTTGTGGTGGAACATATGGACGATTCACGTAAAATAGGTTTTGATTTGGGTTGGGTTGTGGTAATCGTGATGTGTATTCAAAAGAGGGTGCACGAAATCGAATACCCCGTTGTTGTGGTGGTGTTACGCCGTGTAGTTCAAAGTTGTTTTCCGGCGAGAAGTTGTTTTGGGGTAGCCGGGATCGTCGGTTTTTTTATGTGGGTGTGTTTTTGTTTGACATGATTAGAAGTTATGGATGAGAATTGTGTGTTTGAAATTGTGTGTTTGAGGTGGGTATTTATAAGATTGAAAAAGTGTTTTTTTTTTTTTTTTTTTTTTTTTTTTTTTTTTTTTTTTTTTTTTTTTTTTTTTTAAAGAATCCAACCGTTTGGAATTTTTGCAAATTGGTTTGTCTAACATTCGGTCGCTTCAGCGATCGATTCTTCAAAAAGAAAGCGACCGATCACTCACTCACACTCCAACCGACCCTTCAAGGGATCGGTCGCTTTTGGTTTTTGTGGGAGACCGACCGAAAAAATCTGATGGAGTGTGTGTAGCCTTACAAGTCCAATACCTTTAGTTTTGAGCTTCGTATTGCTTCAGGTCTACGGTCAATCTCAAGATTACTTTACTTTTTGTGGTCAAAACAAAATTGAGTTTAGCTTGGTGTGGGTTACGAGAACGACCGTATATGGTTTTCTTTGAAGTTTTGGTAACGATTTTATATTTCAGAAGAGGTATTCAAGCAAGTTGTCAAGGTTTTAATAAGGTGTTTGTTTCTGCAAGCTGTAAACAAATTGAATCAAGATTCAAGAGGGTGTTGGTTGCAAGTCTATAGATTTTATGTGGTGGTAGTTGTGGTGGTGGTCTAGGCCAGAGAAGATGGCACTAACCGGAAATATAGTAGAATGCCACGTAAGCAACAAAAAATAAAAATAAACAAAAAGAAAATCGTTTTTACTAACTAAGAGGGTTACACGTCATCAAGTTAGTGATATTGAGACAAATTTGAAAAATGATTATGCATATTGGTGATAAGATCAGCATCGGTATACCAAAGACTTCATAAGCTTACCCCGAGTGTTAATACAAATTAAACGTTATAAAAAAACAACATATATATGTTTGTTATTTATAAATATTACTATCATTATATATTAAATTAATTTATATGTATGGAACTACAAATATTAAAATGAAAGGTTAACGTAATATGTAAATGAATACACGAGCAGTGGCGGAACTTGAACATTTATTTTTTTTGGGGGGGGGGGGCGAATTTATTTTGGGGGGGCCAAATCGGAGATTTGTTTGTATTATCAACTAAATTACCCCTAAAATCTATAATATTTACACTAGTTGCCGCAACTTTTGCGGGGGCCGGGACCCTCCCCTGCCCCTTAAAAGTTCCGCCCCTGTACACGAGTGATTGTACATATATGAAATACTTATGTTGTTTCTCTTTATGATATTATATAAGGATATTCGAAAAAGTATTACATAGTATTATTATTATTATTTTTTAGTATATGCGTTCAATAACGACTCATATTATTTCCTTTTATAGGTTTAACCCGCGCGTAGATGGTTTTAAAAATAATATATGGCTAAAAGTATTATTAACATGAATATAAATATCAATATGAAGGCATAGCCCCACAGGTTAGTGTGAGATAAAAATAAATATATGTGATTGTTCATATAGCAACACGTAGTTTTTCAAGGGTCATTATGTGCTATTAAATATGCATAATGTCTACAATATAAATACCAAAGTTAAGTGGCTCCACAAGTTAGTATGAGATGTGAATGAATATATGAGATTGTACATATAGTAGGGGTGTTCATGGGGCGGTTCGGTTGGAGATTTTAACTATCCATTGCGGGGCAGGTAGTTCATTTTACTATCCAAAACCGAACCGTACAACGCGGGTAACCGGACATGCGGGTACCCGAAATGAGCGGTTACCCACGGTTCGGGTCACGGTTAACGATTCTAAAAAATTAATCAAATCGAATCGAATCAGATGAACAATAACATAAATTAGAACGTAATATGTTATCGTAGTAAAATTAAATAACATTGAAGAGATTAGAGTCATAGTAAAGTTGTTCCGTCGAATAAAAACATTTAAATTATCATATGTAACAAAATAGCTAATCTTATTTGTTAGGTCCTAGATTAAGTATAACACAAGCACAATAACATGTAATAGATGAGAGAATAAGAGAAGAAGAGAAGAGAAGTGGCGGATTCTATTTCATATGTATGAATAGCAAAGGTTCGGTACAATAGTGAATAAAACCAACAAATAAAAGAGTAACATTACATGACTATTTATAGGCAAGTGTTAGGGCAACACTTTGCCTTGATCTTCTAGAAACTAAGCCTTATCTCATGGCCCATAGGGCTTCTAATAGGGCCGTGAGATGTATAACTAACATAAAGCCCTTAAGCAACCTAATAATATGACCAAGACTTGATTACATATAAAATGTGTTCCCAACAATCTTCCCCCTAAGGATTGGTCATCAAGGTTGCTTGACGTCTTCTTTGCTTCTTCGGCTTGGACGTCTTTTGTATCTTTGTTCTTTGTTCTTGTTGTGAGTGATATGGTAATGTCTTAATTTGCCTTCCACCAACGTTCATTAATCACGGTGTCTTTACGTCTTGTCCACCATGCTCATACTTCTTTTTACTTTTGACCTTCATACTTCGAGTAGTTCTCACTTCATTAGCTTCAATCTTTGACTTTTGAACATTTGTTTTGCCTTGGCTATTGACTTTCTTTAACTTCTTTGAATGTTTGTTATGCCTTAGTCTTTGTGAGAACTTTTCTTCATGATATTATCATGAGCATGATGGAAATGGTGGTGGTGGAACTCCTAGTCTTCATAAGTACCTGCAATTAAACAGTTAGCAATAAAGTATCCGGCACTTACAGGTTCGGACTTCGAGATCGTCAACAGCATAGTGTGAAGACTTTCTCTAATCCTTGCCAAGGCCGTTCCTGAACCGGATGCCCCCGAGAGAGCTAACTCAGATACACCGAAGTGTATCAACGATTCAGGTGAGCCGCTGAAGTATACCGAAGTATCACTCCACGACTATAGACCGTTTGGAGCCACCTCAAACACTAAGCGTAATCCACAAGGGATTACTGAAGTGACCTGCTGTCAGGGCTTTTTGATGTTGCCCCTGGCAGGATTTCCACTCAATCACTGAGATTCACATTTGTGAATTCCCTCATGAATGTTCTTGGCAGATTACTAAGATCTGTGTAGGACTCTTGTAATTTACAACTGGTGTCCATATTGTTGAACAACCAGTGTAGATATATTAAGTGTTCCTAAGAGATCTTTTGATGTATCTCGCGGATCTAGACTCGATTTAGTACTCAATTGGTTTTATTTGTCGGAGGCATGGAGCAGAGTGCCTCCTTTTCAATATCAACTCATCTCATAATGAGAGGTCGATAGATAATGAAGGGTTCTCCGTGAGAAATGAAACAAGTATCTTTTGAGAGACACTTGAGTGGCTAGAAGGTTTAGTGCAGTGCGTCACTGGGTCCATGACGGCTTAGTCTTCAATACCGGTGTCACCTTAGTAACAACCAGTAGCATATGAATTGAACCCGGTTTCTGCCCTAAGGTTGAACATATGAAGGGCTATTTCTTTTCACCCTTTCATTTACTTTTCTTTTTAATTCTTCAACCCCTTCTTTCTCCTTTCATTTCTTTATTCCTTTTTTTTTCAATCATACCTAGGACTTTCTAGTTCTAAACTATTGGTATTGTCCATGGGTAGATTCCACCGGCTCTAGCGGATCATAGGACGTAATTCCTATACTTAGTCACCTTATATCTCCATGACTATCATATGTTGCCATAAACCAATCATTTGAAAAACTCTCAAAGTGTTTATGATTGTAAAACTTATATTGTTAACACTTTGAGAGTTTTGCATTTTCAGAAATACTCCCCCTTCACATGTGCTCATAAGTGCTTAAGGTAAATTTGCACGTGTCGGGTGGAGTTAGCTCTTTAGAATTGATTGATTTTCAGTGAATATGACCGTTGCAAGACACGTTTACATCACTAGTTAGACTAGCTTGAAATTATTACCCGTCCAGGTCATATTCAAAGAAGAATCTCTCAAAAATGGTACACTCTACTCAAACAAGTCCTTTGCGAGACACGTTTACATTAATGGATAAACCAGCTTGAAATTATTACCCATCCAGGACAAGTCTTTTCGATTAATGACATTTGATTTTCGTCAATTCTTGGGTGAAATCTGAGTCGAGCTTACGCGAGTTTTCATACTTTAAGTTACCATATTTTAATCACACACTTATTCTCCCCCTAAAAAATAGCATATTCATGTTGTTTTTGAAAAAACTTTTGATTAAAATATGCTTTTTGAGGTTTACGGGAAGAATTTTACCAAGAACTTTTGTGTTTAAACAAAGATTAGTTTCAAGTACTCCCCCTCAACAAGGGAATACTTGGTCTTTAGAGCAGAATTTTGAAAAACTTTAAAAAATTCTGATTAATTCTACTCAAAAGTAAGAAGCTTTTGCTCCTTAGATTAGGATTGAGGCATTGAAGCGTACCTCAGGGTCCTTTCTTTACAAGTACGGGTTGTGCACTGTTATCTGTGCACAAGCCATAATAAATAGTACAAGCAAGTATAATCAATTAAAGAATAATCCAACTCTTACATCATTCCATGCTTCTGAAGACAGTGAAAACTGGATCAGGTCTTTGAAAATTCCTGATCGGGAATGATGGTCTTCCTCCAACATAACTTTCAAGCCTCCTCATCTGATCTCTATGCACAAGCCTTTTCTCGATCTTCAGAATGAATTGAAGAACTTCTCTTAATTGAGAAGCTGTCCACCTGCTGGTCTTGTATAGTTCCCAATCTCGTACTCGTATCACCAACCCATCACGAACTTTCTTGAGCGTGTGGTCGCAAAACTTGTGAACTTCTTTGTACTCCATGAAGCAGTTGATTGAAAGATCATTCTTGTAGACAAACCTGAAGGTTGGTTATTTCTTCATGGTGTACTGGGGCTCTTGGTTGATCTCCAAAAGATGTAGGACTGGTGCGGTTAAGTTGATCTTCCTTTGATAGCTCTCGACCCCAAGCTGCAAGTCTTCTACACGTTCTTGAATAATCTTCCTTCTGTTGAAGTATAGAAGTGAGGTGTTGAACGCGTATGTAAGTTCCGTAGAGAAATGATTCATCTTCCCTTGAACCTTGAGAAGATACATGTCTTCAAGATCATTGAGGTTCAAGTCCGAGAAGTCAGCTTCTGAGAAAGTGTACATCTTCTGGTCTTGTATTCTGACTCTGATCTTGTGTAGAAATGTATAATCATACCTCTTTTCTCCTTCAAGGCTTACCACAACAATTATCCTGAGATCACTCATCACTAGAGTTGGTGATTTCTTCGTGAGTTTACTCGTGTACCATGTTCTCCTCTTTTCAAACCAATGATAGATTCCCAGTTGCGCATCTTGATCGTACTGCACTCTGTTTGTAACAAAGAGTCTTGTAGTAGTTTCTTCGATGGCCGGTTGTGGATAACTTGCTGCAGGAATTAGGGTTTTGGAAGTTTCATATTTGGGCTATCAATTGATTCCGTGTACAAGGAGTTCGAGATTGTTGTTGAAGAAAAATCTATATGGCACAGCAGGTTGATATGAAGCTCCAATCACCGGCAAAGGCTTCGTCCAATCCGTAATGTGTGGTTGGTTGGGTTGAGAAGTGCTATAAACCACATGCACATCCGGATTGGTCCAGCTGAATTCACTAGACATTGCTCGTGCAATGTTTTCTAGATGATATTCAAGCTCAGCTGCACTGGAAGACCTATCTTTAAGCAAGTTGAAAGCATCGTTCTTAATTCGATGAAGTTCTCCTTTTGTGAACTTCTTGATGCGTTGGTCACGTTTGAGTTTTTGCGTGAACTCAAGAGTGTATCCTTCGATCATGGAGTCTTCATCTACGTATGGTTGAGCACTGACAAGCTGATCGAACCATTCATTCCTTTTTGTTGTGTCTTTGTCTAGCCATGAGACAAGAGTAGATCTTTTGGATTTTGTCTTCTTTCCAGACATAGATGTTGTTGCTTTTGTCTTGGGTGGAGATTCTGGTTCATCTTTATGTTGTTGAAATTGGAAGTCTTCATGTGCAGTGAACTCAACCTGATGCTCCATTGCAGTAGGTCCGGAGCCTGAAGCCTTGGGTGGTTGGGTGGCTGTTATGGTTACTGAAGGTCCGACTGGTTCTTTAGGTTGAGAAGCAGATCCGCCGACACTCTTTGGTTTCTTGGCTTGTGTGTTTGGATCTGGGTCTTCGTCTTCCCTTGGGCATTTACCTTTGTCAGCCTCAGCTTTACATGACTCCTTTAATATATTTGCCTTTATATCCTCAGAGATGGCTATTTGCTCAGGAGTTGGTGAGGTTATGCTTGTTAAGCCTTCAAAGAGTTTAAGTTTAAGCTCTTCCAGAGTTGGTTCTTTAGGCTCTGTCAGTTGGGTTTGAAGGACAAGTGGAACTGTAGCCACAATATTCTTGACAATGTCTTCGATGTTTGGCTCAAGATATTCTTCCACCTTCTTAGATGCAATCTTAGGCAAGTACTTCTTCAAGAAAACTTTGGTGTTGCCCTTGATCGCCGTGAGCATCCTTTCTTGAACATCATCGGAAAGGAACTCATCGACACGAGCTTTGGTGTCTTGAAGCTCTTTCACTTGTCCTACTAGGCCGGTGACCATATTTGTTAAGGTTTCGACTTGGTCACGAAGCTGGTCATCTTTCTTGGCTCTTGCCAGCTTTACGGCCTGCTTAACCCTTTTTGAAGCTTGAGAGATTGCTTCAGCCTTTTTGGAGATGGTCTTCTTTCGTGATTTCATTTTCAACATGCTTGTTGTTGCTTTTGTTGGTGGTGGTGAGGAGTGTGTGGATGATTCAGGAAGTTTTTCGACTATGGGTGGAGAAGCTTGCCGAGATACCGGAGGTGTTACATGGGTTATTGAAGGAGAGTGTGGAGGGGAGGTTGGAGGTGTTTGAATATATTGGTCGGCTTCCTTTTCCTCAGCCCTTATCCTTGCCAACCTCTCTTCTTCCTCTTTTTTCTTTTCCAACTCTTGCTCCTCAGCAGCTTTTCTGATTGCTTCCTCATCAATCTCTGTGTCATCATCCATATCAAAGTCTTTGGACTATTCATCTTCATTCTTTTCCTCGTCATTACCGGGTTGATTAACCGGATCAGGACGAGGTGGAATGACTTCTGCTGCAACTCCAGACCCACCGGGTTGATTAACCAGATTGACAGAGATCTGGCCTTCATCAAAGTCTTTTGCTAGTTCCTCTTTCATTCTCATTTGCTCTTCAAGCATCATCTTCTTTCGCTTTTTCTCATCAACTTTATAAGACTCACGGCTTTCTTCTAAAGCAATTTATGTTACTATTTCCTTGTAGATTGTTAGTTCTTCATCGGTCTTCGTATCATGACTGGATCCCTCTTCTTCAACAATCTTTTCTTCTTCTGGCTCGGGCTTAGCAATCTTAACTGGAACTCTCCTCTTAGTGTATTTAGGAGCAGCTGGTTTGATTTTCTTAGATGTGCAAGAAGTGCTGCCTGATTTGTTTCCTTCCTTTGATCGAATCTTTGCTGGAGCAGGCTCTTCATCATACTTGCAGAAGCCGACATGTCCCTCATTGAATGCTCTGTCATAGTTAGTGTATGCTTTTGTTTGTTTAATCTTGTCTGTCAGTAGAGCTTCAGGTAGTCTCATCCCTTGTTTACGTGTGCTTCCTTTAGGGATGTAGACTGAGCTGATGGTCTTGTCCATAGCAAATAAGTGCTTTTCTTGGTCTTGAAGACGCTGAGGGATGTCATTGTTGTCTTCAAGTTGATGGTGGATTATAAGCTTGGTGTATCGGACAAACGGGATTTTGGTTAGAGGTTTGATGTAGTGACTTTGAATTTGGTAGACTATATCCTCCCAGATAAGTTGAGCATAGTCAATCTGCTTCTGATTTACAATGCCCCAGAAGATTTGAAGATGAGACAGACGGGGGTTCTCATGACCACTTTCCCTTCCGGAGACTGATCGGGCTAAGATGTAATATATTGTTCTCCAAGGTTGTGGGATGAGCTTGGCTTCAACCTTTAAGAATCTTTTCAATGGTTTGTCAGGTTGTACATCGTAGCCAATCTCCATCAGGAAGTTAAGAACTTCTTCTTCAGATGGTGTTGGATGGAATATCTTGGCAGGTGCAGGTGCTTCTGGCAATAGCAGGGCCTTGCAGAGATAATTTACATCAACAGTCACTTCCTTGCGGTCCAGAGTGCAAGTGAAGGATTCTTCTCCCAAGTCCAGCTTCATTGTTTTCCACATTTGATGAATGTAGAATTTAGAAATCGAGGCTGACTTGTCTAGCATGCTCCTACACTTATGTAGCTTGAGAATCTCTATAGCTATCTGACAAATTGGTTCCGCACACTTTATCTTGTGAAATTCAACTCTAGCATTGTTCTTGCCAATTTCCACATCGTAGACTTGTGGAAGAATGTCAGCCTTGGTGAGCATTGGGAGTGGTTGTTGTGCAGCCATTTGAGATATCTGAAACATCAATCAAAACAGATTTGCAGGATACATGAAAGTTAGCAAATTTTTAATCTTGTTATCATTCATGTGACCGTTTTGTTGCTTAATTTGATTTTACATGTTAAGTATAATGATTATAGCAATTTTCATCTTTGGACATTGTGTTGATTGTTAGTTAAAGTTGATTTCCTTTTATTGTCCATAGACCAATTTCGACAACTTGTGACTTCTATGAATTTCGACAGTTATAATGAATTGCGACAGATTTCTACAATTGTGACAGTTTTGGCCAATTTCGACTGTTTTTTAAATTCCGACAGATTTTTTATCCAATTCCGATGACTTTTGAATTTCGATGACATTTGATCAATCCGATGGAAAAATCTGAATTGCGATAACTCATGTCCAATTGAGATGGAAATTTGGAATTGCGATAATTTTGCCTAATTGCGATGAAAATTTTGAATTTCGTCAAGTTTTGTGCAATTGCGACAAATTTATCCAATTTCGATGGATTTTTCAATTCCGACAAGACTTATCCAATTTCGACGGATATTGCAATTTCGACAATTTCTTATACAAGAAATTGCGACAAACACTGTAGACGTACATTTTCTTGATTCTTTGTCGAATTTTGGTTTTCCTGTCAATTTAAATCATATCACAAGTTATAATATGCACATTAGGTTCATCTATACACTTCTAAACACTGTATATCAAATTTGAAAGCAATTCCGATAAACCCTATTACTCAGAATCATCGGAATTCATTTTAACTTCTTACATGTTTGTTTGTTCGATTCCAATATGTTCCTATGATGTTTCAGAGTTCATTCAGTAAGATTGAACTTGGTCGAGTTCATCTTAAACCCTACGCATCTAAATTACTTCAAATGTGTTTCTGGGTTTAATTCGATGGTCAATTCATGTTATACAACATATAAGAACATTATCCCAACCAATTAATTAGACCACAACACATTCATATTATTTTCCCCAATTTTAACGCATAAACCCTAATTATGAACAATCACCAATTCGCGTTTCTGGGTTCAATTAAGCACTCATAACATGTTTAGGACTCAATTCCGACCATATCCAACCATTTAATTTGGTCTTAAACACTTCAGATAATTATAACCTAATTCGACATAAACCTGTTAGTGCAAGCAGTCTCGTTGGGGAGATTGTTAGTGCAAGCAATCTCGTTTGTTTTGATTAATGACAAACATGTAACTTGATACATAACGTAAAATGTACAAGTTACTTGTAATCTTATTTTGTCTCAACATACATCCAACACCTCTCGACTTCTCGAGTCTTCGTATGATACAACACAGGTTCGTACACGTTTGTTATGTGGCATTATGATCAAACCCTTAATAAACCATTTAGAATGTTTAAAATACAGTTAGGTCATTAAGTATTTTAAAAGGTTAATCATTGTACTTAGAACCTCACTTTACACCTTTGCATAAACAAGTATTCTTACTTGTACATCATGTTTCCTAAGTTTAATAGGATAAGTACACTTTAGGTGTCAAACTAACATGATACATTTTGCTAAACATATATTAGTTAAGCTAGTATATACATGCTACATGATCACTAGAATACATGTTACATACATATATACATTTACATTATTTACATTTTAAATCTTAAAATGGAAATATATACATGACATCATGGCATACATCATTTAGAAATCTTGTAGATTTAGAAAGATATTTTGGAATGATCTTGAAGCAATATAGTTGACTTTGAAGATTGTGCAAGATATGGAAATATATGGAAAGATTTGTTAAGATATTAGCTGTCAGGTCCTGGCAGAACCAAATAGCATAAAGGGTGGACCCCTTTATATGGATCCGCCAAATCCGTGGCATGTACAAATTGTTTTCCTATAAATAGTAGCCCATTGTTTACCCATAGTTTTAAGCAACTAGAACACACATTCACTCTACCCTTTGCATACATTTAGATCAGTAGTTAATCATGTAGAAACACACATTAATCACCCTTTACATAATGATCATAATGTTACTAACTTTCATTATGTTGTAAGCATACACTTGTAATGATCCTGTGAAGCTAGCTCAGAGATCGTGAGTCATCATCCATCATCAGCTTGTATACTTCCTGATCCACCATGAAGGTTAGAAGATCTTGAAGTCATCATCCACCAAAGCATTCCAACATATGAAGATTCAAGGGCACTTGACATCCTCAATGATTGAAGACTTCTTATTCAAGAAGTTCATGTAGATTCCATATGCATATATGAAGATCCATCACAACAAGTTTAGGGAGCTTGTGATCTTCATCCATTGAAGGCTTCCTATCAATGGAAGTTCATTTAGATTAGCCATTCATATCCATGACCCATTTATGTCATGAATCATCATTGTAATCTATTCTTACTAGATTAGATGGTTTATGTGTTTGTGCCATAAAACACAAGGTTTCTATGTTGGGCCATAAAACATAGCGGGAGTGGTTGTACCCTTGTAAAAGAACTAGCGGGAGTGGTTGTACCCTTGTAAAAGAACTCGACATCTAGCTTAGTGTCGGAAAAGGTGTAAGCGACGTTAGGTTGGTTCTACCTCGAACTAGAACCTGGTATTTAGCTTTGTACCGAAAAAAGTGTAAGCGACGATTGTAAGGTTTTCTCCGCCGAGAAGGGAGCTTGTTGATCTAGTGAAGTAACTCTCGAGTTGGGTACTCGGGGAGTGGAGTAGGGCGGAGAGGAGCTCCGTGACCGAACCACTATAAATCATCGTGTTCGGTTTGCGCTTTCTTTTACTTATTACTTTACTTTTATGTTTGCTTTATGTGTTTGCTTGTGTTGTGATTAGTTGATGATACTTGTGTGACAACATGTTTTAACTTATGCAAGTTATAAACATCTTTCATATTAGAACAAGCTTAAACGGATATTTGATACAAGAAGTTTTAAGATTTTAAAATGGTAACGTATTCACCCCCCCCCCCTACATTTTCACAATTGGTATCAGAGCCTCGTGGCTCTTATTTTCAAAACAAATGGTTTTTAAAATGGAGTATGATCCATGTATCAAATTACCATTTAAGCGGAATATAATATGAAAAATGTTTCGCTAATTATACTTAGAAATTTTGTTGTTAAATGTTACTTTGTATACAAGCTTGAAGGTGTCCTTGAAAAATAAAAGAAAATGTTTCTCAAAAGAATTTGTAAGCGTCAAATTATGTGCTCAGAGCTAATTTACGAAAAATACGGTTTTGAAAGGATTGTTTGGGATAACTATAAATTTAGTTGAAAAATCACCTCCATAATGTTTAGATAAGTCACATAAGTAGAAATGTTGTTAAGTATGTGTAATATATGTTTAATATTAAGTCTAGCAAGTCCTACACGTTTTCTTTATGTCAAAATACGAGTTTAGGAGAATTTGTCACAGAGACCCACGGAACCCTTTGTTACAAAGGGCGGAACCCTCAAAAAGGATCCGTGAAATCCGTGTGTCTCTGTTCATCAGCTTTTGCAAACTTCAAAAAATCATAACTAATTAACCGTAAGTCCATTGGAGTCGTGCCACCTGCCATTTTCAAGGGAATTGAGTCTACTTTCATTTAAAAATAATCTCATAGCCTAAATCTAAATTGAAGTAGGTAAAACAAATCAAATGCTACAACCTGTCCAAAATATTAAGTTTCATTTTGACAAAGTAACTTAAACTTTTGAGTCGGGCAATGTAAGTTGAGATCCTTTGAACATTGATATGATTTCTTTTGAAACTAAAGAGTTTGGTTTATATAAAGGAAACAAATCAAGCTTGGTATACCCATCATATTTAAACACAAAGTGACGAAAAGTATCTTTCCTTTTATGTTATGCTATTTGACTACTTGGTCTATTGTTTGCATTCATGTTGCTTGCTTGTTGGTAATTGTGATTGCACTTGTTGATATGTAATACATAAGTGTTTTTCCATGATAGTCATTTGCTTGTTTATCAATTGCTTGTTTTATGCACAATAGGACATTTGCTAGATCGTGTGCACTAAGTTGGTAAACCGTTTTTGTATAGAATTAGATTTTCTCGTTTGCTTATGTTATGTGAAAACCTTGCATAACTTACTTAGGTGAGATCTAAGTAAAACTAGTTAAGTCTCTTGAAAATTGTTGATTAGCACATGTTCTCACCTAATGGTTCAAACATTAAAATATGTCACTGCCTTAAAAGTTTATCTAACAGTATCTTTGAAAAAGGTGTTTGGTATAGTTGCTTTCAACAAAGATGTTTGATGTATTTATCTTGTCATAGGATATAAACTTATCTTTGAATAATCATGTGAACTAACCGTGTCATGCAGGATGATAACACTTTGATGTTATCAAGTTTCCGTGTTTAAGCCACTGTTTGGCTTAACATCCATTTATGGTAAGTTATTATCATCAGATTGATCTATGTGCAAACGTGTGTTAGAACCTGTGTTTTTAGTTTTAATCAACCACAAATAAGTAGTTGCATATGTTTTAGGACTATTTTCGGGAATTGAATGGGTATCGGGGATTTTGACATGTCCTCTATTAAGAATTTCTATTTGGCGGAAATGGCGGAACCAAATTTATGGTTCCGTCTGTTGAGATCTTTGGCTCCGCCTAAAATCAACTCACGGATTCCGCGGAACCAAAAAGAGGGTTCCGCCAGTGTTGTGATTTGGATCCGCCAAGACTAACAGCTAGTTTTTCAAATTTTCATTTAAATTCCGCGGTCAAGATCACTCACCTTTATCACTAGGATTCCTTTCACTGATAATTCACTCCTATTAGGATCATAACATCTCATTTACACCAATAGGATAATCATATCTAATCACAGTTTCAAATTTCATGAAAATGCTCCAAGGTACCTTTTCGGTGAACCACTGAGTATTTGTGATCATTACACACATTCACTGCATCCTCCTGTCCTTTACTCATTCATTTGCTTGATTTGTAAATTGACAACTTCCTAACAAATCCGGACTCATTTTTTGCAAAAATATCATAGATCACAAGTCCAACTGATGACTATAGATATTGTCCAGTATCCACATATGTTGCCTTACTTGGTTAACATGTCATCCTTCAAGACGATTAAGATTTACATCGAGTCATAACTCACACTTAGGTTATAGATGTATTATCTAATATTGCTATCAAATCTCAACAAAGTAGGATTGACAACTTAAGTATTTCATCCAAAATATTCAAGTGAATTTGACTTATGAATGTAGTCATTAAAAGTCACATCCGAAAGAATCAACACCCAAGTATTTTTAACAACTTATGTTAAAACACTTATCCTATCACCTAAGTACACTTGTACTTTCACCATTATCCCAGCACATTCACTTCTGTGATATGTCTCAGACCCTAAGCTTCAGATCACATCACACACTAGTTATACCAACCAATGGATCATAAGAATTAGTCTTCATCCTTGTTGTCTATAAGAATTAGTCTTCATCACATTCAGCCCCTAGGTTTCACAAACATAACCAAGCACTTCATCCACTAGTGAACCACAAGAATTAGTATCCATTCTTGTCATCTTCAACATTCATGAAACCCAAAAGTTCATCCATAGTACAACAAACTCCTACAACACCATAATCCATGCCATTGAGTGTATTGCTCAAAAAACCCTTAGTCCAACACTCATACCAAATCAAATGCACATTGAATCAACTCAACCATACTTTATCACCTATAGGATTAGAACCTTCACCATCAAATGAGCATGTTGCTCACAGTCATTGTTTATCAATTTCTACTAGGTTTAAGTAGTATTACTTTCACAAGTTATCAAAATATTGGTAACACTTTAAAACTTCTGCGTAAGTTTCATTTTAACAACATATGTTAAAATGCAATCTCAAAGATAACCTCATGCAACCCAAGTGACAATGAATCTTGAGGAGTATACATAAGAAACTCAAGTGAATCCCTCTTGTCATCATCTAGTAAATTTAGGATAAGTCTATCCAATTCAAACACTTTGGATTCATATCTTCTCTTAGGAAAACATGATGTTTCGGAAAATATTATGTCTAAGAAATCACGTGTTTAGTTTTCATTCTGTCAAAAGGATAGTATATATCCTATGCATCATTCTCTCTTTGCAACATGAACGGTTGTGTTACAAGAGATTTCATTACATCTCATCTTGTCATACTTAAGCATGATCACATGAGATAATCTTACTTGTTGAAAGATACTATATGTATCTGTTTCCTTTCAAGCGTACATCATAACCAAACATTGCTCATAATCTAGTCCAAACCTTGTGCATATCCTACACATCTCTGGAGTATACACAAGATCTATTAAAGTTGGTAACTTTACTTAGATTCTTGTTCCAAAGAGCTTTCTTGAGATCGTTCTAAATTCAACATATCTCATTACCACACACAAACACATGCCTTGATCTTAGATGATCAAATCACTTGCATAACACATACTTAAACTCAACATAAAAGATGTCAACCTTTAGATCATTCAACCTTAGATCCCAAACACAAAGATTAAAATCTGTTGACACATATTTGTCAAATTCCCATGTATATCATGACATCTTCATCACCTTAGTTTTAATAGAAATAGTTGAGTTTCATTAAGTCATGTATTGGTGAATTATCTTCTTTTATACTTCGATAAGCAAAAATAGGAATTCCTATCTTTCAGACATGAGAATGACCACTGGAGAATCTATTGCACTAGAAACTCAATTTAACCTAATAGTTAAATTGCTTCCAGCAGAGAAGTTGGGTATTTGGAATCACCCGTAAAAATGGTCGTGTTTAGCCTGAATTGAGCACCGCTAGTGATAGTCTCATATTCATTCTCCAACTTGAAAAATCTTTATTCCTATACTTGCCTAAAGTAAGTATTAAAAGATGATATTTTATCTTGTCTTAGGAATATTAATCAAACAAAGAGTAGATGTGATTTTTATTTAGAATCACTTGCATTACACATACATGTTTTAATTACATGTTATTTGTTTAATATGATTTAGTATCTTGACGTTATCATTATTTGATAATCGAATGAGTAAACCTTGGAAAGGTTTTGTCTGCATGCTTATATGCTTCATGTTAACATGATTTGTATGATATGTTCATTCTTTCGTTTTATGCTATTTCGCAAGATTAACATATTACTTGTTAACTCATGATATGTCATTTTTATATGATGTTTCTATAATTGATAGCTCATGTCTTTTGTTGACATTCTTTGAGTCTTTCCGTAGAATAGCCTAAATGATACATGCTCCAAAATGTTATAATGGTTTGCATGAATTTGTCATCTCACTTCTGTTGTGACTTTGTCACATTATTTGTTTGCCATGTGTGCACCTATAATTTGTCTAAGTGCTTTTGGTATAATAATCAGTTAGAAGTCGTTTTATTATGATTAATTAATGAGTAAGTATGCTTAAGAGACTAAGCATTACATCATAATAATTTTGCAATGTAGTAACTCAAACAATGCCATATGATTATTTGTCTTGATGCTATGTGGTAGCTTTTTATCTAGTAGTCGATTATTTGTTTTTGTAAGATGTTGCCTTATGATATTCACATCTTTTATCATTAAGACTCTTGTCTTTTAGGTTGATAACAAATTATTTTTTATTTCTCTTTGTTATGCATATCTTGCGTAATTATTATCCCTTTATTGCTACTTAGATTAGTAATATGTTTATGGGATCCATTTTCTTGCATATAGCTTTAAAAGCTAATAGGATTAAGTTTTAAAGGTTTGAAATTTGTGTTTGGGTATCTTTCAACATACCTCTCTCCAAATCGTATTGTTGCTTCCGCTTTCCTAATAACATCTCCATCTTTTAGTTATAACAATACACCTTCCATGAGGAAACCACATGCCTCGTCGTGCGATCATCTGGCATTGATAGAGATAAGCTACATAACTTCAAGGATGAAGTTCTTTGTATGCTAACAAACATTCGCAAAAACTTTGCTAAGCTCATCGCTTTCATTAATCTGTATCGTCATTCTTCATCCGATACATCTCACATTATGTTGGATGTCCACCTATTAAGGAGGAGAGAAATTCATTCACATAATTGTCTTTTCGCATTAAAGAACATGTACTCATGTTTCTTACATCCTCAAATACCAACATGTAGGTTCACACCATTCAGCTAAAATCAGTTCACAAAACCACAAGTTTTTCAAACCTTCTTAGTTTTGCACCAATATCTCGTCAAGTGAAAAACACATCATGTGTTTGACAAACCTCTTAAACGAGAAGCATTAAGTCTCCTTAGAATTTGACTAGGATTAGTGAAACCAAATCCTTAGTTATAAGTGAATAGACATTAGCTTGAACCTTCGTTTGATCAAAAATGACAAAACATGACCAAATCAATTCTGGTCCCACGGCACCCTACGATAAGATGGACGGAACCAAAGATTTGGTTTCGCCCAATCCACGGGTACCTGGTTCAGTTTTAACCATTCATAACAGACAACCCTCTCACAACCAACGAGTCTAGGATTTACTTTCACATTTTCATTGTCTAGAACAACTTCATTGTCTAGAACACCTTCATTGTCTAGAACACCATCATAGGATCTCATCCTTTTCATTCTTTATACATATCAAGCACGTCATTGTCAGTGCAAACAGAACCATCATTCTCAACACATTGGTCCAACCAACACTCTCATCATATGATGTCATTTTCATCCGCATATAGGTATCTAGTATTTCTAATTGTTGCATATGGAATTTCTATTCCTAAGTGATCATTGTCTTCACTTCCTCTTATTCATTTATTATGGCACGATTCATCATCTTTGGTAGATGTTAATATCATAACTTTAACCGTCTTCAATACTCTTATAGCATTTGCTATACATTAGAGTTTCTGAATTCATTGCATTCATTATAACCACCACCTTCCATCACCTCTTTCAATAATCATCAACCCCATGGATTAGTGAAAAACCTACCTGCATCAACCTTTAGTTATCAATTGAGTTATCACTAGTAAACACTAGCATCACTCACTTTAACTCCACTTCATATCCTCCTCATAGGCATTGTTTTGTAGGATTTTATCATATTCTTGTGATTGTAATTCTTATTAGAAGATTACACACTTTATAACATGGTTTACTTTATAACATGGTTGACTAGGATTTTATCATATTATTGATATGTTGCATTTTATTTTTCTTTGAGATAAAATATATTGCACTAACCATTTAATTGTAGGTTCATCATCATATACGTTCGATCGTATATAGCATACTCATCTAAATATGAAGTTTGCATCGTTTATTTTTCGTCTTTTATTGTAGGTGCTTCTTAACGTCCTCAAACTAGGAGAAATATCTATCAAGCACTATTATTGCATAGTCTATACACTTGGTCGTATATGACATATATGTCTTAAGACATAGTCTCTATTGTGCTAATTTTTGTTTTGTAGGTTTATCTTGACGCCCTAAAGCAAGGGGAGCTTTCGTCAAGCATTGTTAGAATGCAGCATACACACGCATCGTTGTATATCACATACTAACCTTTATTTTGTAGCATTTCTTATCCTTGGATCATATACGTTGGTACCCTAGCAACGAGGAGTATTGATCAAGGGGGAGCATATCATGTACTAATCATTGTTTTGTAGCATTCATAATCCTTACATCATATACGTTGCTACCCTAGCAACAGGGAGTATTGATTAAGGAGGATCTACAGTCAAGGGGGAGCATGCTCGCATTCTTAAGAATTCTCATTCTTCGACACACTTTTGTGTTTCGACAAAAAGGAAGAGATTGGCCAACATAGTCCAACATAGCTTACCCACGTTTATCGTTTGCTATGCGCATTTCATTCATCATGCATTTTTCATATTTTTTATGTTGCACAACACTAACCTTGATGTAGGTTAAGAGTCTTAATTTGATCCATGGATCCGCTAACAACCCATGGGACGCAACAACCATAGGAGATTGAAGTAGTCTATTTAACTTCACTAGGGATGATGCAAGCTCGCCATTTCGGGGAGAAATGAAGTTAAATCCAAGGACACACCCTTTTTGTTTCGACAAAAGGGGGAGAAAGGTGTAAACGGAGAAAGTAAGTAATTATGAAGTTGTAAGTAATTATGGACACAAGGAGAAAGGGGAGAAAGGTGTAAACAGAGAATCAGACACAAGGAGAAAGTAAGTAATTACGGACACAAGTAACTTTTTACATTTTACTTTCTATCACGTTTACATATTTTGTCATCATCAAAAAGGGGGAGATTGTTAGTGCAAGCAGTCTCGTTGGGGAGATTGTTAGTGCAAGCAATCTCGTTTGTTTGATTGATGACAAACATGTAACTTGATACATAACGTAAAATGTACAAGTTACTTGTAATCTTATTTTGTCTCAACATACATCCAACACCTCTCTACTTCTCGAGTCTTCGTATGATACAACACAGGTTCGTACATGTTTCTTATGTGGCATTATGATCAAACCCTTAATAAACCATTTAGAATGTTTAAAATACAGTTAGGTCATTAAGTATTTTAAAAGGTTAATCATTGTACTTAGAACCTCACTTTACACCTTTGCATAAACAAGTATTCTTACTTGTACATCATGTTTCCTAAGTTTAATAGGATAAGTACACTTTAGGTGTCAAACTAACATGATACATTTTGGTAAACATATATTAGTTAAGCTAGTATATACATGCTACATGATCACTAGGATACATGTTACATACATATATACATTTACATTATTTACATTTTAAATCTTAAAATGGAAATATATACATGACATCATGGCATACATCATTTAGAAATCTTGTAGATTTAGAAAGATATTTTGGAATGATCTTGAAGCAATATAGTTGACTTTGTAAGATTGTGCAAGATATGGAAATATATGGAAAGATTTGTTAAGATATTAGCTGTCAGGTCCCAGCGGAACCAAATAGCATAAAGGGCGGATCCCTTTATTTGGATCCGCCAAATCCGTGGCATGTACAAATTGTTTTCCTATAAATAGTAGCCCATTGTTTACCCATAGTTTTAAGCAACTAGAACACACATTCCCTCTACCCTTTGCATACATTTAGATCAGTAGTTAATCATGTAGAAACACACATTAATCACCCTTTACATAATGATCATAATGTTACTAACTTTCATTATGTTGTAAGCATACACTTGTAATGATCCTGTGAAGCTAGCTCAGAGATCGTGAGTCATCATCCATCATAAGCTTGCATACTTCCTGATCCACCATGAAGGTTAGAAGATCTTGAAGTCATCATCCACCAAAGCATTCCAACATATGAAGATTCAAGGGCACTTGACATCCTCAATGATTGAAGACTTCTTATTCAAGAAGTTCATGTGGATTCCATATGCATATATGAAGATCCATCACAACAAGTTTAGGGAGCTTGTGATCTTCATCCATTGAAGGCTTCCTTTCAATGGAAGTTCATTTAGATTAGCCATTCATATCCATGACTCATTTATGTCATGGATCATCATTGTAATCTATTCATACTAGATTAGATGGTTTATGTGTTTGTGCCATAAAACACAAGGTTTCTATGTTGGGCCATAAAACATAGCGGGAGTGGTTGTACCCTTGTAAAAGAACTAGCGGGAGTGGTTGTACCCTTGTAAAAGAACTCGAAATCTAGCTTAGTGTCGGAAAAGGTGTAAGCGACGTTAGGTTGGTTCTACCTCGAACTAGAACCTAGTATTTAGCTTTGTACCAGAAAAAGTGTAAGCGACGTGTGTAAGGTTTTCTCCGCCGAGAAGGGAGCTTGTTGATCTAGTGAAGTAACTCTCGAGTTGGGTACTCGGGGAGTGGAGTAGGGCGGAGAGGAGCTCCGTGACCGAACCACTATAAATCATCGTGTTCGGTTTGCGCTTTCTTTTACTTATCTCTTTACTTTTATGTTTACTTTATGTGATTGCTTGTGTTGTGATTAGTTGATGATACTTGTTTGACAACATGTTTTAACTTATGCAAGTTATAAACATCTTTCATATTAGAACAAGCTTAAACGAATATTTGATACAACAAGTTTTAAGATTTTAAAACGGTAACGTATTCATCCCCCTCTACGTTTCCACAAAACCCTAAACCTATTTTAATCGATTTAGAAAGATTTGGCCATTGGATCACAAAATCCTTGAGAACCATGTTTTATAATCATTTAAACATTGTATAAACACTCACAATTTTGAAGATTCTTGATCGGATTTGCAGATTGAATGTGAGTCGTTGATATGGGTGGGTGAAAGTAAATGCAGGTTGGTGAAAGAAGTAAATGTTGTTTGGTGAATTTTAATAACTGCATTTCAGATGCAGTTATTGCAATTTTGCTTTTGTTTTGTTTTAATTTATCAACTTTGTCACATTAAATCCCTTAACCATATGATTTTTCAATTAAAGTCCTTACTCACAACTTATTAACTAGACTTGACATGATTTTGACAAGAGCAATTTAATACTCCCCCTTGACTTATGAGTATTTGAGAAACATTTTTAAGATCGAAGAGGGTATCACACAGATAATATTATCACCACTTTATAAAGCAACATTTTTTAAGGAAATATGCAAGTACAAGTTTTAATGATAATTTTAAAATTTGAATTTCATACTCCCCCTCAACACTTGTTCGAAAAGAATTAGTAATGTGTTTAAATGAACAAAGTGTTGATGGAAAGTTTGTACTTGCATTTTTTTAAATGAAAAATCTTTTTGGTATTTTTTTGATAAAATATTTACAAAAGATAGTTTTGGTGTTTGACTTTCTTAGTTGTTTATAAGAAAGTTGTTTAAATCATATGGAGTCAAACACCGCATACCAATTTTGTGAACTAATTCCACAAATCTTGCATGGGCCAAGGCTTTGGTGAATAAGTCCGCCAATTGGTGTTCAGTACCCATAAAATATAATTCAATAGTACCCCGTTCCACATGCTCTTTGATGAAATGGTATCGAAGTGCGATATGTTTGGACTTCGAATGTTGAACTGTGTTGCATGATATGGCAATGGCACTCTTGGAGTCGTAGTACATTGGAATCTTGTTGAAAACGTAACCGTAGTCCATCAGCTGTGACCGCATCCAGATGACTTGAGCACAGCATGCTGACATGGCTACATATTCGGATTCTGTAGAGGAAAATGAGGTACAATCTTGCTTCTTTGACTGCAAAGATACAAGTTTGTCTCCTAAAAATTGCACTCCCCCAGATGCACTTTTACGTGTATCTAAACATCCTGCATGATCAGCATCTGAAAAGCAATTAGTTCAAAACCAGAATCCTTCGGATACCAGATCCCCAAATGAATGGTTCCCTTTATGTATCGAAGGATTCTTTTAACCTCAGAGAATTGTCTTTCAGTAGGTCGAGACTGATAGCGGGAGCATAGATATACAACAAATACAATATGTGGTTGACTGGCTGTTAGATACATGAGTGACCCAATCATACTTCGGTATTTTGTAGGGTTAATTGGTGTCCCATGTAAATCAACATCCAGCTTTGGGGATGATGCAGACATTGGTGTGTTATAGGTATCACAACTTGTCATGCCATGTTTCTTTAAAATCTCTAGAGCATATTTGGACTGGTTTAGAAAAATACCACAGGGAGATTGATGAACTTGAAGTCCTAAGAAGAACGTAAGTTCACCCATCATAGACATCTCAAAATTTTGTTTCATTAATTTAGCGAAAGCATTTGAGTACTTTTTATGTGTTGAACCAAAAATGATGTCATCAACATAAATTTGAACAATTAAGATGTCCTCCCCGTGTTTTTGAATAAACAGTGTGGGATCAACCGATCCTTTGGTAAAGTGATTAGCAAGCAAGAATGCGGACAGTTTGTCGTACCATGCCATCGGGGTTTGTTTAAGGCCGTAAAGGGCTTTCTTGAGTCTGTACACATGATTTGGATGATCTGGATCGATGAAGCCCTCTGGTTGTATAACATACACTTCTTCACGGAGTTGCCCATTCAGGAATGCAGTCTTCACGTCCATTTGATAAACGGTGATGTTCTTGTGGGCAGCATACGCCAGAAACATGCGAACAACTTCAAGTCTAGCCACTGGTGCAAAGGATTCTTCAAATTCAATTGTAGCAACCCGTAAAATTCCCTAGTCATTAGTGTACGTTAATCTAGTATTAACACATCGTTAAGGTTCACTTAACCATTTTTACGAGCAAAATTTGAAAATTTTGTTTATTATGTTTCTATTCAAACACGTTGTTACGTGATACAAGATACTTTGGAACGGGCTCCACCACGGTAATTCATTTCACAAATAAACACCAAACGGATCCTAATTCTTATTTTCAGCCCAACACTATTCAAGCCAGTTACTATTCATATCCATAAACAATACAAGCCCAAATTTTTATTTTTCTCTTTTATACAAATCAACCAATACACGTTTACTTGGCCTGTTTTATTTCAAAATTCGACACACCAGCCCTACATAATTTTGTACGATTCGATTCTCTATACATCCATGAATGAGGATAGATAATGTTTATTGTTTGGTTCGAACATTTGATCACATAACGAGGTTTAAAGTTAGTCTCATTCGAACACATATACAACTCACTCAAATATATACCAATTTGACCAAAATCATTTCTATCTATTCGATTTATATTTAAATGTGTAACCACTGTGAAAAATCCCACACTAAAATAAACTATCTCTCAGAATATTTATCCTTTTCTACAAAATTTTTTTTAACTGATCATAACTATTATCTTATGTGACATAGATCACGTCCTCGATAAACGTACTCGCATGCAACCTAACCTCAAAGTATTTAATGTTTACTAGTAACAAACATTATCATATGAAAACTTAAGATATTTCGTTTGCCATTTTATGTTAAATTGTTAACATACGTATAAACTAAACGTTCATTATCAAATAGATTTTTTTTATAAAATCGTAAACTATTATAATAACAAATGCAAGTAACAAAACCCTAAAAATATTAAACTACAACTTATTCAACTAAGGTACAAGTGTCTAAAGCTCAGAAACCCTAATTCCATAATAACTCCCGGTAAAACCCTAATTTCATTTAAACTTTGATTTTATGAACTAAATTTACAAACCCTAATTTATTTGCATGAGATTTTTATAAAATATAAATGTACAAGTCATTTAAGCCAAGGTACAAGTCATTTACGCATAAAAACCAAATATTTATAAAAACCTTATTAAAACCATAAATATAATTATTTTAAAGCACAAATTACAAGTTTTCATACATAAACCTTAAAAGATTTATTTTCCTAAACTCACTAAATATTAGTACAAGTCTCTTAACCTATAGTACAACCTTCTAATGCACAAAACTTTAAAAACACATTTAATTACTTTAATAAAATTTTATAAAAATTATATAAATTAAGGAATTATTAAAATTATATTTTTCTTATTTCCTAAACCCTAGTACAACATCCCTAAGCCTAAAGTACAACTCCCTAAAGCACCAAATTATTTTCTCTTAATTTTCTCTAGCTCGATATATATAAAATTATTTAGAAAACCCTAAAATTCATTTCTAAGTAACATATAAACCCTAGGATCCCTAACTAAACCTTAACCCTAGAGTATCACATGCCTAAGCTCGATGTACACCCTATGAAGCCCTAATCGAACCAAACACTCCCAATTCCTTTTGCTTAGTTCGAATATGACCAAAACCAAACCAAACCATTACCTTTTCTTAAACCCTAAGTGTACATATGTAAAACCCTAGAGTTCTCCACATCCTCCCTCTTCTAGAAATGCATATTTGTATGGAAAAGGATTTAACACATTACCACCTCATCATAATCACCCCATACGCCACCCTTCTATCCTCCCCACCATACACATGGATCCATTTTGGATTTGACACACCTCTTTGTCCCCTCCTCACCTTAACATGATGATCTAACACATTCCAAAACCCTAGCTATCACCTTCTATAAATAAACAAACCAAACGCCCTAAATCTTTCCAAATTTCATTCGACCACCACTCAAAACAGTTTATTCCCATTTCCTACTGATCCCACAATCCTTAAATAAGTCCAAGAAACAACCTAGGAAGTCAAGAAAGAGGGAAGAACTCTTGTGTATCATTTCTAAGTCTTATTCGCCTTAAACTTGCCCTAATCGACTTAAACAAGCTTGGTAAGCTCTAAACTCATTTCATTATCTTTCATATGCTCTAAATACTCCTAAGATAATAATTAAGTGACCTCTAATAATAGATTAAACCAAAAACTAAAAATATCAATTTCTTTCTTTTTCTTTTGTTTTTGTTCGAACAAAACAAACACCCTCTTAAATTATTTTTGCAAACCAAGAACACCTAAAACCATTTAAAACTAACCTAGACATGTTATAGATACTATATATAATCTAAGATCTCTAGTTCATAAGCTTAAAAATAAAAAATCATTTTGTTTTCTCTCTTTTTGTTTTTGTCAAGACCAACCACAGACCCTCTACTCGTGACCTTAAATTCGACCACCAAATGGATCTTAAACATTTTAGATTTTTGCCCTATTAAAGATTACCAAGCTAATTAAATTTAGAAGGAAGGACGGTATAAATTGGTTAACATATCACTAAGTTGTTGTGTCTCGAATATAGCCCTATCGCTAAGTTGAAAAACCCAATTTCCCATCCTGTCGAGTAACAGTCCAGTGACCTAACTTTGGACCTTTGTTTCACCCATCAAACGACCCTCATCAATTCTTATTTTTGGTCAAGTTAAGGATCACGTAGGTGTCTAATTTTAGAAAGAAGAACTATGTAAAAAGGTTAAACGGATAAAAAGTTATCGAGTCCCAACTATTGTCCTATCGCTAGACAAAAACAAGGATTTTTAATTCTTTTTAGTTCTTGGTAAAATAGTGTTCCAGCAATCCATATTTGAGCCTTTGTTTCAACCCCTAAACGATCTTTATAAAATCTAAGTATTGGCCACATTATAAACCACCTAGTTAACTATTTTTAGGAGGAAGAATCTCGTAAAAAGATCAAGTGGTCATAAAGTTATTTAGTTCCAAAATTTGCCTATCGCTAGACCCAAAGCTATTTTTCCAGTTTTATTAAATTGTGTCTCACTCGACTGATTTTGAGAAATTATTTCGACAACTAAACAGCCTTCAAAAATTACGAAACTTGGCCAGTAAATAGACCACCTGGCTGACTTCGTGTAGGAAAAAGAACAGAGAAAAACCAAGCCCTCGCCTCGCTTTTATTCGTGTCCAAAGGGGGTGATCACAAACTATTTAAAACGCAATATATATATATATATATATATATATATATATATATATATATATATATATATATATATATATATATTTTGAGACTAATAAGATTAGAGTTTTTATGGGCCAAAATTGTCAATCTCCAAAGTTATTTAAATCAAGGAACATTTTTGTCAACGATTAATAAAAGGGGTAAAAAGTGTCTTTTTTGGAAACTACAGGGTAGAAACTGTCATTTAACCAAAGTTCAAGGGTATAAGTTGTCAATGTGTAAAACTTTGGGGGATAAAGTGTAATATTTCCAATAATTATTATAATTATAATTATTATTATCATTATAATTATTATTATTATTATTAGTATTATTATTATTATTATTATTAAGATTTAATTAATAAACTAAATATGTTTTCTTCGATAACGAACAAACGAAGTATCTATTTAACGAACGAACGGAACGAAAACATAAAAATAAGAAATAAGATAAATCTTATTACTTTTGAAGAAACTTCATGTTGTCTCAAATTTAACATTTAATCAACAACCAAAACGTTACGAAACGAACATTGGAAACTTATATATATTCAGAAACGATACTGAAACTTGACATAACCAACCCAGGTTGCGAGCCGGAGACATTTATCAACTTTGTTTAACTTTGTTTTCTATCCAGACTATCCAGGTGAGTTTATAGTCTCACTTTTCTTTATATGTTTTCTAAACTCGTGGGGAGATACATGCTACCAAACCGAACACAAGTATTTTCCTGATTGTTATTGCACTAGGCTAACTGTCCCTTATTTATATTTATATTTAAAAAGACCCTCATATCATGCACCATTAGTCACCTGCTGGGTGAGCGCGAATATGTGAATAGATCTATTGGCCTGACGACCCATTTGTTCTAATCGGATGGATATCTTTGTGGTAGCCGGTTAGACAGATGCATTATATTTGATATCTAATCCTGGGGCCAAACCACTTTCATTTTTATTATGTTAGTGAGACTGGAAACTGTCAACGCATTGCGTGTCATGAGGTTTAGTGCAATATTCCGTATTATGATATAATTGATTTCTTTATATTTAGCTTGTGTTCAAATTAATTATAACTTTAAACACTATGGATTCACTCAACCTTTGTGTTGACCTTTTTAAGCATGTTTATCTCAGGTAACTAGAAGCGTGTCTTTGGCACGGAGTGGCTGTGGACTTTCTTCTTAAAATTAAGTATGTCCACTTTGTTATCATTCAACAGAATAATATAACCTTTGTAACGTATTTCCAAACTTCCCTCCGGGACCTATATTATGTACTCTGATTTAATAAATGAATGATAACAATTTATTTAAAACGTCTCTTTTCGAGTCGTTTTCTATTCTCATGACTGTGAACCATGAAGTAATACCCCAAACTTATATTCCGCTGCGTATATCGAAAACGGGGTGTTACAGATTGGTATCAGAGCTCATGGTTATAGAGAACCAAATGTTTTCAAACATTGGACTATAACTACTTTTCACAAAACTTAACCAGAGTCCTCAGTGCCACATCGCTACAGAAACGTTATTTGTATATGTTTATTGTTAATTATTTAGTTACATAGTTAAATTACCGGGTGGTTACAGAATCATGATTTTCCCTATCCATTCTATCCCTTTTATGTCCAGACTCAAACATCAAAATAGAACCGTACTCAGTACATTACCTATTAGGATTAGCTTATAAACAAACTTCACACTTTTGATAGAAACTCCCCCACACACTTGAATATTTTACCTTCATTTATCTTTCTTTACTGTTATTAATTTCTTATAATAATTTCTTATAATTATTATTTGCAAATTATTACAGTACCATGTCTCCCGAAACCCTTAATGTTAACGAAACAACCCCAAACCCACTTCCATTATCACCTACCCACTCATCCCCACGTCAGAAACCTAAAGAAGTAACCGAATCTTATGAAAAGTTGATTGGTTGTCCAACAGCATTTGAGGTTGGACAGAATACACACCAAGAAACAATTTAGAAAGATGATGGGCCAAACTCTCCACTACCTGACATTCCAGATTCTCCAATACCAGATAACCCAGATGATATATCTTCATCTAATTCCCCTGACCTTGAATTAAACCCCCTTGATTCCATATGGAAACTTCTTTACCAACAAGCCAACACTCTCGACGCACACACTAAACAGTTGGAGGAATTACGACCATTACGTTTTGAATGGTACAATCGTAACATCGACACTCTGTTCAGAAAAGCCGATGCCGAGAGACGAACAGTGTTTGGCTTAGGAATGAAGATTGACAAGATGAAAAATACTTACAACCATAAATTTAGAAGTTTAGATTCTAAAGTTCGCTGTTCGAGAAGAGAATATGGACAAACAAGTGGAAGAATGGAAGATATTGAGAGAACTTTATGGATGGCCAGTGATACGGCACTAAACCAGGGTCAGAAAATCTTCGCTTTAGAAGCCATGTTGGACCATCAAATAAGGATGTACCAGGAATTGCAGGAACGTTTCCTTGAAATGGAAATTGCACAACTGAAACTTGAGACTGAAGTTAAGCATTTACGTCAAGAACGTAACTGATCTTAAATTCATATGTATCAGTGTTGTGTCTACTAAATCAAATAGTATTTGGTTAGTATTTCCTGCATTTCCTAAATAAGCCTGAAACATTCAGAGTTGTAACCAACTTATAAATCTATAACAATCTACCTTTGTTATATATTTTCTATTGTGAACAAGCTCATTCTATTATGTCTTACTATGATGCTGTGCATACATGTAATGAGTTCCCATAACCTTATTCCAAAATCCCCCGAACCTAGTTAACCGACCAACTTAAGGTATAGACTGAAATTAGGATCACTATGGAAAAACAAAGAGCCAAACCCTTATACTAGAAGACATAAAATCCTTAACCAACGACATGCTGTACTAATAAAAGACCTTGTATTAATTGTTTTGTAAAACAATCAATCAAGCTATTAATATCATGTTATAACCCAACATACGAAGACCCATCAAGACTAGGCTATAACCAATAGAAACCTTAGGAAAATTTCGAAGAGAACTTGATGAATGAAGAGAAAGTTGCTGAATTTCAGCTTTTGTAAATGAATTAGTTTCTTCCTTAGCGATTATATACCAAGAGTTAATCATTTATCTACGATATTAACCAGACATATCGTAAATAATTGATTCTCAAATGGGATATAACTTCATGACCACTTGTTAGTAATAATATGTAATTATCCTAACATGGTCATTACTGAAATTCTGAAATTCATGTTTCTTGTGATGTTGCTAGAAGGAAGTCAACATGAAAAATACCAATGTTTCACTAATGACCCCGGAAGATATCCAAAAGTTAGTAATTAAACTCATTACAGCAGTACTCGAAGTGACTACAGTAGCCCACCTGAGTAACAACAATATGGTCACAGGAGAAAAGAAGACGGCTGTGTCTTGTAGGCATATCCCTGAAAGTTTCACGGGATGCAAGTCAGCTCTTCATAAAGATCCCGGAAGAATAACCAAACCTACCATTACCCGTGCTTTAGGAATCAAGAAAACTGTTACATTTAAGTCAAATAACCAAAAGCGAAAACACAATGATAGAAAAACCATCATCCCCACCTACTACCACCACCAACTAGGAACCAAACAGGAAACTAGTAAAGGATGCACCACCCCACTTGCTAATAGAAATGGTTATCTTGGAAAGTTACCTCCATGTCAAAAATGCAAGTTGCATCACCATGGATATTGTTTTGTCAAGTGTGGGAAATGCCAGAAAACGGGTCACCAAACAAGAGACTGCAGAGCCATGGATAAAAAGGAACAACCATCGGCTGTAGTGTGCCATGGATGTGGTGGAAATGGACACTACAAGAATTAGTGCCCAAACTTCAACCCAAATTGGAAAGACAAGACTGATTCCCAAGAATAAGAACTCAAGTAAGACCTCAGTATGACATCTATGGAAAAGATAGAATCCTGTAGTAGACAAATAAATCATAGTTTAAAACTTTCTAAGATATATTTCTTCTTGTACTCTACCTTAGTTACGATGAACGTAACCTAAGTGTAACAACTCCTCTTCTACTATATAAACCTCTACTTTATAATATTTCCCTCTACGTCTAATTTCGGTTTCTATTTCATTTACTATGTTCATAGGCATTACATAGCCATCCAGTGTTATACTATTAGGAAGATTGGTAAATATTATCTTGGACTAAACAATAGACTATCACTACCTAGTAGGATCCTTAGACAAACCTTAAGATTTATTTCGAGGATTACCTTAGTATCACCCTAAAAATTTCTGAACCACCACCATAGTATGAACAAAAAATTTCTTAAATTTTTTTTTTATATATTAAGTTATTATTATTTTTTTTTTGAAAAAGCATAAATACCACAGTAACTGAGCCAAATATCACATTATTTGATCCCTAATTATACATAGCCTGATCAACTATGTATAATTTAGGAAGAATCTTGTCATAACTTGTACAATTATCTTTTTAGATTTTCCTAATAACAATTTTCATTCAAAAGCAAAATATTGAAATCGTTCATAAAATATTACTTTTGATTTGATACAATAAAAGTCTACATCTACTGCCCATTACCTCTAAGATAGGAATTCGATAATATTATGGATAGAAAAACCTTAAGAAATTCACAAGGACTTATAGTACAAATTTTGTTAGAAACCTTGGAAGTTAATACATAAAGACATAGTTAGCAACAGAAGTGCTAATATTACAAGGTTTACATAAGTTTTATTTCACTAAGAATTACCTAGGAACATACAAAGACCTTATAGAAGACATAGATATTACAGATTTATTTAGAACCCGTGAAAGTTCATACATAGTGAGATAACTAGCATTGGAAGTACTAGTATTACAATGACTCCTAAGTAGGGTAGAGAATCACTAAAGGGTTGACCCGCCATAACAACGAAGACTCCTATCATCACCACAATAACGAGAGTAATCACTGGATGAATCATTTTGATTACCCTGTGTAATAGATATCAACGAAACATTAGGCACAAGACTAAACCTAGATCTTAAACGCGGAGACAAATAAGTTTTAGTTAAGGATTACATAGAAATAGCAAAAGACCATTACCTCCATAATTTGTCAATACTGATAGCAAGAAGCCCGAACGGCATAAGAGTCGCCACAACGTAAACCATGAACTCGTAGTCTTCCTTAGGAACATACTTCAAAATGATAATTCCGAGAATGATATGAACGATTGCTAGGAAAATTAATGAGGTGCGGCATTTTGAGGTTTTAGGAGAGAATTTAGTGGTGAAAGAATGAGGATTAAAAATGGGGTATTTATAGGTGAAATCTAGCTGTTATAAGACCGTTAATATCTACTGTTCACAAACGTTAGAATCTGACAGTTGGAAGCACTATTCACAGCCTTTAGATTTATTAGGTGGCAAAACATTCGAATTTAGTTCATCTGGTAGGAATAAAACTGACCAAACTACGTTCCCTTAGGTATCGAATAGAAATTCCTAGACAACTCTTTTTAGACTAAAGATATAATCAAGGAATAATAGCAAGATGATATTTTTGGATTTAAGAACATAAGAACAAGATAATATTATTTATAATATTATTTTTAAACTTGAGGCATTTTAGGCATATCAAACTCCCATCGTAAATTAAATCGTTGTACGATTTTCCATTCTCATATTCCTACCTAAATAGGTTAGAAATCTAGGCCTAACTATCTCTATACTTCACTTTTTCCCAACCTCTCAACCAACGTAGACTGAATCTCGGGACGAGATTCCCTCAACGAGGGGAGACTGTAACCACTGTGAAAAATCCCACACTAAAATAAACTATCTCTCAGAATATTTATCCTTTTCTACAAAATTTTTTTTAACTGATCATAACTATTATCTTATGTGACATAGATCACGTCATCGATAAACGTACTCGCATGCAACCTAACCTCAACGTATTTAATGTTTACTAGTAACAAACATTATCATATGAAACCTTAAGATATTTCGTTTGCCATTTTATGTTAAATTGTTAACATACGTATAAACTAAACGTTCATTATCAAATAGATTTTTATTTATAAAATCCTAAACTACTAAAATAACAAATGCAAGTAACAAAACTCTAAAAATATTAAACTAAAACTTATTCAACTAAGGTACAAGTGTCTAGAGCTCAGAAACCCTAATTCCATAATAACTCCCGGTAAAACCCTAATTTCATTTAAACTTTGATTTTATGAACTAAATTTACAAACCCTAATTTATTTGCATGAGATTTTTATAAAATATAAATGTACAAGTCATTTAAGCCAAGGTACAAGTCTTTTATGCATAAAAACCAAATATTTATAAAAACCTTATTAAAACCTTAAATATAATTATTTTAAAGCACAAATTACAAGTTTTCATACATAAACCTTAAAAGATTTATTTTCCTAAACTCACTAAATATTAGTACAAGTCTCTAAACCTATAGTACAACCTTCTAATGCACAAAACTTTAAAAACACATTTAATTACATTAATAAAATTTTATAAAAATTATATAAATTAAGGAATTATTAAAATTATATTTTTCTTATTTCCTAAACCCTAGTACAACATCCCTAAGCCTAAAGTACAACTCCCTAAAGCACCAAATTATTTTCTCTTAATTTTCTCTAGCTCGATATATATAAAATTATTTAGAAAACCCTAAAAATCATTTCTAAGTAACACATAAACCCTAGGAACCCTAACTAAACCTTAACCCTAGAGTACCACATGTCTAAGCTCGATGTACAACCCTATGAAGCCCTAATCGAACCAAACACTCCCAATTCCTTTTGCTTAGTTCGAATATGACCAAAAACAAACCAATTTGATAACGCTCATTTTATACATGTTTTAGTTGCGTTATTTCTATGTTTATGCATCATATTTGGTTGTATTTGTGAACACATTATGCTTAAAAGGTGCAAAAGATGTATTTAGGTTCAGGTACGATCAAGTTCAGGAAAATAGCTAAAAAGATGGAGAAAAGTTGTTAAATCCAAGGTTGCAATGATTTCCATGTTCAAGAAAAGATTAAAGATTGATGAAATGAATGAGAATTATGTTCAAATCCAAGGTTGAAGCTGAATCCCCAAACCCAAGGTTTATATTTCAAACCCAAGGTTGAGCAGTCACATTCAAACCCAAGGTTCAAAGCTCAACCTTAGGTTCAGCAGACATCCAAACCGAAGGTTCATAACCCAAACCGTGGGTTGAAGTGGTCAGAGTGTTACCAAACCGCCGGTCCTTGGTCCCGACTGTGGGTTTAGCCACTAAAAGTCATCCAAAGTTGCATTTAAGTGAAGAATTAAGTGCCATTACTCCAAAGTCCGATCATCTACTTCCATTAACTCATTTTGCCTTCATTTTATGACACTTTGGGAGCAAGTATTTTGCTTGGTGACCAAGGGGAGCCATCTTATATATACTTGGCCAAAAGATACAACAACATATCTATCTAACTATCTATCAAACAAGAAAGACAACTATTATTATACACAATCAGTACCTAGAGACCAAAAATGGTTACAAACATATTCAAGAGGGCGACAATGGAGAAAAACGCAGGAAAAAGGAAAGCTTACATTAATCAATCATCAATTTACTCATTCAAGGAATCTTTGTTGATCATCTCACAAGTGTTCCTAATTCTTGTAATCATCATTACAACTTTTGTAAGACTTTTTAATCATGTTTTCAAGTGATAAATTTCTTGTGGTTATTTCTTTGTTTGCCATGAGTGGCTAAGTGCCTTGTGCACTTGCCTAGATGATGTTTGTTACATGACTTTTGGTTGATTATGACTCAATGGTTCTAAGATAAACGAAAAGCTAATACTAAGAACGAATTGTGCTATTAAGAGTTTTCTCCACCAAAGAGTTGTCAAGTTTGGTTAATTGCTAATAATGTAATGGGTTGAAAAAGACATTGTTAGTCAATTAGTTGTAAACCTTTGTCTATGAGGGTGTTACCTTATGTATTGACCATTTCATAAGTAACTTGGTTAAACTTGGAAAACTAAATAGTGTGGTTGTCAATTACTTGTGAAACGAAAGCGAATCTTGACGAGGATTGAAAGTGTTGGAAACAATAGAGTTAGTACACCCACTAATCGAATTAGAACACCATCTAATTTGTTGATCATAATCAAATGGAACCTTTGTCATAATCATGTCAAGAGAATTGTGCAAAACTAGTCTAGGCAAGTGTAGTCTTTAATTTATTGAATTTACATCATCATTATTTGCTTGCTATTAGAATCGTTGAACAAGATTGATATTATATTCAAAACTCACATCCCAAAAACTAAACAAATCCCTGTGAACGACCTCGGCTTACCATTTCACCTCTTACTACACACGGACGAGTATACTTGCTCGTATGTGTTTCGTTTGAATTATTGGTAGATCGTGTTATAAATTTAAAACTTGCACTCGAAATGGGCACATCAAGTGTTTGGCACCGTTGCCGGGGATTTGATCACGTTTTCGTGATGTTTTTGTTTATAATTTACCTTAGGTTTCAACCCAAACCTCACGGTCCTAGCTCTCGGTAAACTTTTTATCAGACCAAACCTTCGGTCTGAAGCTCGACCTCACAGTCCTAGCTCTCGGTAAATTTTTTAAAACTCCAAACCTTCGGTCCGAATTCTCGACCGCCGGTTTATCAGTTTGCGTAAAAAAAAAATTTCCAAATCGCCGGTTTGAACTCAAACCGCAGCGGTCCTACTCTCGGTAAAAATCAAAAACACCCAAACCGCCGGTCCATTCCTCCGACCGTCGGGTTCAAACCTTCGGTAAAACTTTTTCATCTCCAAACCGCCGGTCCATCCTCCCAACCGCCGGTTCACTTGCTACTGTTCATAAAAAAAATATATATAAATTTTTAATTTTTAGTTTTAAATCCTTTTCGATAGGCTCGTTTTTCTCGTGTATGACCACTCGTTCTTCTAACGAAGAATTAAGTTCACCATTGTCTAATCCCGAACGTTTATTTCGCAAAAAGAGAACCCCATTTGTTCCACCCGATCGAAGAATTCCAAAAACCGTTAACCCACCATTTGAAAACCTTTCCGAAGTTCATCCAATCGTCATTCTTTTCATTGAATTACCATTTCCACTGGCTGACGATCAACCTATGTGGGATGCCAATAGGGTTGTAGCTCCTACACCCGCAGCAGCCATTGTTCCCGTTAATCTTGGAGAAAACTTTACTATCAAAGGTCATCATCTTTCGATGATTAAAGACAACCAATTTGATGGTAGAGCTAAATCCGATCCACACAAACATATCGCCAATTTCCTTGAAATTTGTGACATGTTTCGTTATGGAACTACCGATGCAAATTCAATCCGTCTTAAAATTTTTCCATCGTCTCTCACCGGAGAAGCGAAAATTTGGTATAATGAATTAAGCCCCGGAGTGATCACAACTTGGGACCAAATGAGAAGAGCGTTTGTTGGACGTTTCTTTCCACCAGCCATGTTTGATCGTCTCTTAGGTGAAATTCGTAGCTTTACTCAAAAAGAAGGAGAAAATCTTGTCGAAGCTTGGCTTCGAATGAAAAACATGCTCCGAAGTTGTCATGGGCATGGATTGTCTCGTGGTAATATCATTCAAATCTTTTACCATGGTCTCGATGACACAACTCAAGGCATACTTGATGCCGGAGGAATTTTTCTTTACAAGACCCCTAACGAAGCTTATAACTTACTAGAAGACCGTGTACTTCTAAAGCTCGATTGGTCTAAGGATTCCAAAATCAAACCTCAACGAAAATTCGTTGCATTCGCCGAAGGAACGAATGAAAATTCCAAAATCATGGATATGATGAAAGACCTCACTTCAAAAATCTATTCTAAATTCCAAAGTATCCAAAACGAAATCAAAAAAATGCGTGAAGGATGTACCCATTGTGGTGGAAGTCACTCCTCATCCGAGTGTGATGATAAACCCATGGGAGGTCCCGAAGCTAAAGCCAATTATGTCTATGGAGGATATCAAGGAGGAGGATATCGTGGAAACTTCTACGGAAGAAATTCTCGAGGTTGGCAAGATCGTCCACCAAGGGATGATACCCAGATGCGTGCGATGTGTCGTTGCGGTTTAGCAGTATTAATGCCTACTCAAGTTTCAAATTTATATTTAGCCGACTTATCAATAACACACACACTTAACGAGCAGTGTACCCGGTCAGTATGAATATAATGGTAAGTAGAGTGTCGATCACTAAGAGTGGAATGTATTATCTAGTTATTCTAATCAGTATTTTAATATTCTAAGTTAGCTATACAACCTAATCTAACGAAAGGGGGTTCAGCCTGAGAGACTGGCACGTTTTGGTTGCAATTAAATAATAAACTAGACTAATGAGCACGAATCAGCGATAGACATGCACGTACACAGATAAATACTCGAGACAATAAAAAGACCTGTCCTGATGATTAAGTAGATTGTCACTTGTTTTATTGATAGTTTTATATGAAGTGTATGTAATTAACCCTTTCTCGTTGGTCCTAATCTTATCGGCGAGAAATCCCTTAATGATTACTTATGTCTAAAAGTTATTCCTAAGTGATCAATTTAGTAACAACCGTGGGAGCCACATTCTCTTCCGTAGTCAAATGCGCAGGCCACTAATAAACACAGAGGCTATCAATGCACTAACAAGTAGTAACCAAAGACATCAACATATAAACTTTAATTGATGGGAAAGCAGTTTTAAGGGAGTGCAATCTTTCTCCTCACATTACACAAGCCACCAATCCTGATGAATTAAAGTTTACTAACACAATAAAACAAAACTACTTAATGAATTAAATACATGCAGGACCTTCTTACAACTCTTGTATCTTCGTTCGGGTGTGTCTTGTGCTGCCTAATCGTCTGAATTCGGCCTTAGGTTTCTGTGGTCTTCTGTCTTCTAAAACTGTCGAACTCGGGAACTCTTTCATTCGTCTGGTCTTTGGGGTATTTATAGTTTCTGTCTGAGAGTAAGATGCGGCGCATCTAGTAAGTAGATGCGGCGCATTGACTTAACTTCGCGTGGGGTCCAAGATTAATATATTCAGGAATATTCGTACACCGCCAGAAGATGCGGCGTATCTTCATTCTTGGATGCGGCGCATGTCCTTTGCCGTCTTGGATAATATCTTGTGAAATCTTGATAGCGATGCGCCGTATGTAAGAAGTATAATGCGGCGCATCTGGAGCAGAATAGTCTTGATCTTGTACATTTCAGTAGACTCTTAACTTCTTGCTTGTTTTGCTCCATAATTAGTCCAAAATCGCCAAGTTTCACCAAATGCTTGTTTTTAACTGAGAATTACAAAAGTAAACGATTAAGTATCAATTCTCACAGATAATATAATAAAACAAGTCAAATTAATAGGATAAATGATAGTAATAAAATGTACTTATTTGAGTTCATCAAATATCCCCCCACTTGAACTTTACTTGTCCCCAAGTAAACCTTAGAATTAATCTTATGAAAATGTATCCTAAAAGATATTAGGATTTATTTTTATATTTAAGCATGTATTCATTTTTGTCATAATCACACAACCAAACACTTAACGAATTAGAAGTAAAATAAAATAACTTGATAAAAGCAAATCTAATCATTTAACTGTCCAGTCATGACGAATATTCTATCATAAGCTTGGCAAGTATACACATCTCCCCCACTAAAGCCAAGGAATAACAAGTCTAAAGCGGTAAAAAGGGTTTTGAGGTTTAAGGGTTAATCATTCTCCTTAATCTCTATCGATCTCAAATTCCAGAAAAGGCGACAAAATCACAAATACATGATCGAAACCACGAACACGATACTTGTAATTGCTCAAATCCTTAACTCGAATAGGCTAAAGATAGGTCCAAACTTTACCAATAATATTATATCAAAAAGGGCGACAAAATCATAAATACATAGCCGAATCCACGACTACGATACTTAAGATTGCTCAAATCCCTAATCTCAATAAATCAAAGGTTTGGATAAAGAATAATATAGGGTATGGATAATATTTGGGATATAAATTGGTGTAAAATGAAAAATAAACAAAACAAATAAATTAAAATCCTAAGTGTGGTTAATCACTATCCCAACCATCCCATGAATAAGACTCATATCATTGAATAACTCACGCTTTAACACTTGAAACACACGCTTTAGGTAGACACGAATTATACTCAACAAGATCTTAATCAAAGAATAAACCTTAGTTGGCGTTCCCATAACGGCCAACTCCCATTCAATCCATAGATATAATATACAACAACTAGTGGTGATATCGACCACCCATTCAATCCATAGACAAAGATGTGTAAAATTTCACCACATCACTATAATGATAATTCTGGATAATTTTTCCATACTTTTCATAACTTCAGAAATAACGGTAATAGTGAAAGTAGTAAACACACGAAAAATAAACTCAAAGATATACAATATTTACTTTCACTCCAATTGCATTGTGCAATTTCCCGACCTAACCAAAGATAATGAATTACGCACGCGAACACAGGTAATGTAAGGAAACACACTTTGCCTAAAGCAATTAACCAACCACGGATTTTAATCTACAGGGTAGGCTAAGGTGTAAGGGTGTAACGAAACATTTTAACAAAGGTGTAAGAAACGAAAGGAATGGCTCTGAGTGTTTTTCTAGGGGTATCTTACTCTAAAAGTGAGAGTAACAAAAGGGTTTATACGGGGGTTAACTAACCAGTGTAGTTAGCTAATATCACATAACATATAAAGGCTATTTGGGTGTAATCCTAGAATTTTACCAATTTAGACAGGTCATTCCAATTATATAAATAATACTTATTATGGTGGTCTCGAATAGTATACAAGCCAAGTTCTAAAGTTTACAAGTCACCGGCACACTCATAGATTTGTGAATTTTGAAAAATCACAATTTTTGAGAATAACATCATGTGTGCAGCTATGCAACTTAGATCTTAAACAAAAACATGCTAATTTTTTTTTTTTTTTTAAATTTTGATATATTAAGCACATTTTAAGCATATTTTGAAAAGTTTAGGACAAGTAAGTGTTCTAATTCTCCAATCCCCCCACTTAAGTTAAAAAACGTCCTCGTTGTTTGTATCAAAGGTTAAAAACTGGAAAATAAAAGAATTAGAACAGAAAAACTCCCCTGAGATTTGCTCGGTATGATCCTCCATTTGTATAAGAGCAAAAATCATCTTTCTTGTGGATGAGAACGTTTAAGCTTCATATTTGATGTATCCACAGGAAATGCAGGAATCTATAATACCACCAAGACTTTAAACACACCTAAGTTAAGAAAGGTTCAAACTTGCATAATACATTAGTAGTTAGGAAAAATAAAACTTAAAAATTAAAATGAAAATCATCAGGTCAGTCGATGCGCCGTATCTTATGGAAGAAGATACGCCGTATCGAGTCTGGAATAAATACGGATCAGAATAGAAGATGCGTCGCATCCTTAACCAGGGATACGCCGCATTAAAATAAACTGATAAAAAGTTTTAAAGTCGAAAATAAAAAATGCAGAAAAATAAAGTAAGATATGACCAGTGCAGGAGATGCGTCGCATCTCAGGATTGAGATGCGCCGTATCTGCTGCGGGCCTGACTGACTCGACACAGAACAGAATAATAAAAATTTTCCGGGTTGTCTCCCGATCAGCACTTGTCTTTATTCCAGAGTCTTCAAGTTAGACTCACGTTCAGCTCTTTATTTAGTTCTTGTCACGGTCCATCCTTCTTCCTTCATCCGAAAGATGTTCCCGTATAGCATTGCGACGTTTTCTTCCGTTCGACTTAATCTAGTATAATTCTTGGTCTTCGTCGCAACATACTCTTCATCTGGTCCCAAAGAATATTTGATGATTTTAAATTTTTCAGAAATAATCATGGGTGGCTCATTATAAGGGATCCCAAGTAGTTGACATTTTCTTTTGATGAATTCCTCTTCGTCTTTATCAACAAACTTAAAATAAGGATCCTTAATCAAATAGTCATCAAGTTCATCAATTAATGACTTATTGTTATCATCATCTTGAATTGCCTCCCACTCTCTTTCCAATTCCCATTGTAACCGTCGACTAAGCTTCGTGTAATCATCAAATTGTTCATGCACCCATTCCCAGAAAGTAGTATTCGATGTTCCCTTAAGTCCTTTCAAGTATTCAATTCTACCCTTTTCTTGCAAAGCCTCCGCTTTTTGTGGGCAGTCTTCAACATTATCATACCACTCATAGTCTTCAAAGGTTACATCGTTTCCAACCCATTTCATCCCAATTATACTTCCCCCATTACAGGTTCCGTCACTCTTATAATCACAGGTCGGCCAAACACTACTCCCATCCTTGAAAACGAAAGGTGTACAGGTGTGATTAATGTGCTTAAATTCCCATGGTTTATCCCAAACCCATGGTATTTGGTCATTCCATTCGTAGTACCAAGTGTTTTTGAAATCATCATAAGTCTTGAATCCTGGTAGATCTCCAGTTAGCACATCATCGTCGACTCGAAGAAGGTAATTAAATTCTTTGAATTGTTTGCACAAGGGTGTCTCATAATCGAACACGTCAATGTCTATTCTGAATAATTCTTCAATGCCCTCATTGATTGTTGAATCATGAAGTGACAACCCATAGTCGCTCTCTACTTCTTCGTCTTCTCCTCTCATCCAATATACCCATAACGCATCTTTAGTAGCTCGATCCATACTCTTATGGTTATTGAACTTACTAGCCAACCAATCTGAAAAATCAACATTGTTAGGATCGTGGTCAACGTCAAAGCAAGCTTTACCAATCAATTTCCTCCTTATCTCCATGAACTCGTTAAATTTCTCCCTAAAACTCCTTGTCAACCACGAAGTCATAATCCGCTTGACTTCATTTGCAGGGGCAAATTTCGGACTACCATATTTAAGTTCAAGCCATTCTTCAAGGGAGATGTCCATCAACCTTACCAACCTGCCATGAAATAACAACTCCGACACAGCATAAATTCTTTCATCGTCCAGATAGTTCTCATTTAATCCCCAGTACTGTTCAGAATAAGGCATGTAAGAGGTTTGTATAGGCTGGGTATTGCCTCCACCACAGCTTTTATTGCTTGAGTTCATGTGTTCAATTTGGAATTTCCCATCATTCTCTTCAATAGTAGTCCAAGTCGATCCTTTAGATTCAATGACGGGCCATAAGAGTACCAATTCATCTTCAGTGTAGCTCATTAGTAAATCATACGAGAATATCCCATCTTCAATATTGCATAAGCGTTTAAATTCCATATAAGTAGCTTCAAGAGGGGTTTCCCAAGAAAATAAATCTGCATCAATCATGAGCACATTGAAGTTGACATCATCAAAAACTTTCACATTGAATGAATCCGAAAGCAAGAGTTCCTTAGCAAGATATCCGTTCACTGCCATGTCTTCCATAGCAAAGCCTGTCATCGTAGGTAAAATTTTCAGTAGGATTTGTTCGCTAGAAGAGAAATTAACGAATTTAGAAACGGATATAAGAATACAAATAGCTGATATCTGCAGACGATGCGCCGTATCCAAAAAGTTGGATACGCCGTATCTTATAATCGTTAAAATTAAATCAGACTTTTATTCAGAAAATAGATACGCCGCTTAGAAATTTAGAATGCGCCGTATCAGTTTTAATTATCAAAAATCGATATTTATTTAAAATTAAATGCGTCGTATTAACAAAAGTTAATACGCCGTATTTTCGTTACGTTTCAAAATACAAGATTTTTGATTCAGAAGATACGCCGTATCGACAGAGATCGATGCGTCGTATCTGTTTAATAATTCGAAAACTGTTTTTAATTAAAATAATAGATACGCCGTATCTGTTAAAGCAGATGCGTCGTATAGCGTTATCATTTTAAAAAAAAATTCTATTAAAAACAGGATACGCCGTATCTTGGGGAAAGATGCGTCGTATCGAATTAATTAAACGCGTTGTATTTTATAAAAATTAAACGCAATACGCCGTATCTGAGAAATCAGATGCGCCGTATCGTTTAAATAAGCTCAGTACAACGATTGCAGAACACAGAAAATACGAAAAATAAAAACAAATAAAAACAAACGAAAACAAACAAAAATTAAAACACACAAAAACAGAAAATATGCAAAATAATACAATGAATGCAATTTAATCTAATACACAACAGAGTTAGCGGTTAGATTAAAAATTAAAAAGAAAAACCTAATTAAAATACTAATCAAATTAACAGATAATAACAATTCACTCTCCGGCAGCGGCGCCAAAAACTTGATGCCGTGCCGTGTGTCATTGCGGTTTAGCAGTATTAATGCCTACTCAAGTTTTAAATTTATATTTAGCCGACTTATCAGTAACACACACATTTAACGAGCAGTGTACCCGGTCAGTATGAATATAATGGTAAGTAGAGTGTCGATCACTAAGAGTGGAACGTATTATCTAGTTATTCTAATCAGTATTTTAATATTCTAAGTTAGCTATACAACCTAATCTAACGAAAGGGGGTTCAGCCTAAGAGACTGGCACGTTTTGGTTGCAATTAAATAATAAACTAGACTAATGAGCACGAATCAGCGATAGACATGCACGTACACAGATAAATACTCGAGACAATAAGAAGACCTGTCCTGATGATTAAGTAGATTGTCACTTGTTTTATTGATAGTTTTATATGAAGTGTATGTAATTAACCCTTTCTCGTTGGTCCTAATCTTATCGGCGAGAAATCCCTTAATGATTACTTATGTCTAAAAGTTATTCCTAAGTGATCAATTTAGTAACAACCGTGGGAGCCACATTCTCTTCCGTAGTCAAATGCGCAGGCCACTAATAAACACAGAGGCTATCAATGCACTAACAAGTAGTAACCAAAGACATCAACATATAAACTTTAATTGATGGGAAAGCAGTTTTAAGGGAGTGCAATCTTTCTCCTCACATTACACAAGCCACCAATCCTGATGAATTAAAGTTTACTAACACAATAAAACAAAACTACTTAATGAATTAAATACATGCAGGACCTTCTTACAGCTCTTGTATCTTCGTTCGGGTGTGTCTTGTGCTGCCTAATCGTCTGAATTCGGCCTTAGGTTTCTGTGGTCTTCGGTCTTCTAAAACTGTCGAACTCGGGAACTCTTTAATTCGTCTGGTCTTTGGGGTATTTATAGTTTCTGTCTGAGAGTAAGATGCGGCGCATCTAGTAAGTAGATGCGGCGCATTGACTTAACTTCGCGTGGGGTCCAAGATTAATATATTCAGGAATATTCGTACACCGCCAGAAGATGCGGCGTATCTTCATTCTTGGATGCGGCGCATGTCCTTTGCCGTCTTGGATAATATCTTGTGAAATCTTGATAGCGATGCGCCGTATGTAAGAAGTATAATGCGGCGCATCTGGAGCAGAATAGTCTTGATCTTGTACATTTCAGTAGACTCTTAGCTTCTTGCTTGTTTTGCTCCATAATTAGTCCAAAATCGCCAAGTTTCACCAAATGCTTGTTTTTAACTGAGAATTGCAAAAGTAAACGATTAAGTATCAATTCTCACAGATAATATAATAAAACAAGTCAAATTAATAGGATAAATGATAGTAATAAAATGTACTTATTTGAGTTCATCATACCCAAAATTCCCAAAATCTTGAAGAAAATCGTCAAACATCTTCTCGTGATGATAACCGTTCATCATCACAATCACGTGAGACAAAAAACGAAGAATCTGAATTCGAAAAAACCATGCGTGAATTCGTGTATGCTCAAAAACAAACGAACGAATTCATGAAAAATCAATTCTTTATGCTCAAAAGCAAAGTCGAACAAGGACAAAAGAATCATCAAGCTTCTATCCAAGATCTTGAAACCAAATTTGGTTGTCTTTCTGATCAACTTGCCGCAAGACCATCTGGTACTTTGCCAAGCAATACTCAATCCAACCCGAAACCATCATCATCTGGATCTTATCGTCCACCTCAAACGTGAAATGAGCATGTAAATGCTGCATATACTCGTAGTGGTCTATCTTATGATCCACCACCTAACCCAACCAAAACAACCACTATTATCCATGATGATAGTGAGGAAGAAGTAGAAGAAGAACCAAAAGATAATGAACTAATTCCTACACCAGTTGTTAAACTTACTCCACCACTCAAACCATATAAACCAAGAATTCCATATCCTCAACGTTTGAGGAAAGAAAAGATGGAAGAGCAATATGGCATGTTCATGGACTTAATCAAAGAAGTTAGGATCAACGTTCCTCTTGTGGATGTCCTAGCTGGAATGCCCAATTATGGGAAGTTTTTGAAAGAACTTGTGTGCAACAAAAGTAAAATGGAAAACATTTCCGCTACCTTCTTGAATGAAGATTGCTCGGCCATTATTGAAAATAAACTCCCGAAAAAACTCGATGATCCTAGAAGTTTTCTTATTTCGTGTACTCTGGGAAATTCAATCACTTGTGATGCTTTAGCAGAACTCGGTGCGAGTATCAATCTTATGCCATACTCATTGTATGCGAAGCTTTCGATCGATACGTTGAAACCAACAAGAATGAGTATACGTCTAGCAAATCATACTATCCAATATCCTGTTGGAGTAGCTGAAAACATGCTTGTTCAAGTTGGGCAATTTATTTTTCCTGTTGATTTTGTGATCCTCGAGATGGAGGAAGATAGCAAAGTTCCATTAATTCTAGGAAGACCTTTCCTAAACACAGCAGATGCTATCATTCGAGTGAAAAATAAAGAACTCAACCTTGGAGTTGGTGACGAAAGAATTTCTTTTTCGATTAATCAAGCCATGAAATATTCTCATGCAAATGATGAAACTTGTTATAACATTGATGCTATCGATGAAATAACAGAGGAAACATTTGACGAGTAACTTGATGAAAGAATTAAGACTCATAAAACATCTGGACAAATCAGTGATGAAGATCTCAAAAGAGAATTCGCTGAATTTATGCAGATAGACACCGAAGAAATTTCTGAGGAAGAAAATACCAACTTTGAGGAGTTGGAATTCAATGATGATATGAGAATCAAAACTTCAATTGAAGATCTGCCGGTGGATCTCGTCTTGAAACCTCTTCCTGATCATCTCGAATATGCGTTCTTGGAAGAAAATTCTCTTCTTCCAGTTGTCATATCTTCAGCACTCAAACCCAATGAAAAAGAACGTCTTGTTTCTATACTCAAAAATCATAAAGAAGCTTTTGCTTGGAAAACTTCTGACATTCGTGGAATAAGTCCGAATTTTTGCAAACACAAAATAAATTTTGAAAATGATTCCAAACCCGTTGTTCAAAGACAACGAAGACTCAACCCAAATATGAAAGAAGTTGTTAAAAAAGAAATAATCAAACTTCTTGACGCTGGAATTATTTATCCCATTGAGGATAGTTCATGGGTGAGTCCCGTTCATTGTGTTCCTAAGAAAGGAGGGACAACTGTCGTGACTAATGAACGTAATGAACTTGTTCCTACCAGAACCATAACTGGTTGGCGAGTGTGCATTGATTATCGTAAATTAAATGATGCCACCAGAAAAGATCATTTTCCATTACCGTTCATGGACCAAATGTTGGAAAGACTTGCAGGGAACAAATACTTTTGTTTTCTCGATGGATTTTCCGGTTATTTTCAAATTCCAATAGATCCAGCTAATCAAGAAAAGACCACATTCACGTGTCCTTTTGGCACATATGCGTATAGGCGTATGCCTTTTGGTCTTTGTAACGCACCAGCAACATTTCAAAGATGCATGATTGCTATTTTTCAAGATATGCTTGAAACCTCCATGGAAGTTTTCATGGACGATTTCTCGGTATTTGGAGACTCATTCGAGTCATGCCTTTACAATCTTGATAAAATGCTTGAAAGATGCAAAACTTCTTATCTTGTTCTAAATTAGGAAAAATGTCATTTTATGGTGACAGAAGGCATTGTGCTTGGTCACAAGATTTCGAGCAAAGGAATTGAAGTTGACAAAGCAAAAATAGATGCTATTGCTAAATTACCACCCCCGACTAACGTTAAAGGCGTTAGGAGTTTTTTGGGACATGCGGGATTTTACCGTAGATTCATCAAAGATTTTTCAAAAATTTCTCGTCCTATGACGAAACTTCTCGAGAAAGATTCAATCTTTGATTTTAATGAAGAATGCATCAAGGCATTCGAAACACTCAAAAATAAGTTAACAAATGCACCGATTATGGTTTCACCAAATTGGTCTCTGCCATTTGAACTTATGTGCGATGCAAGCGATTATGCTGTTGGGGCAGTATTAGGACAACGAGAAGGAAAACATTTTCGTCCTATTTAGTTTGCTAGTAAAACCTTAATTAGTGCCCGACAAAACTACACAGTCACTGAAAAGGAACTATTGGCTGTAGTTTTTGCATTTGACAAATTTTGTTCTCATCTCGTTTTGTCAAAGACAATTGTGTTCACCGATCATTCAGCTCTCAAATATCTGTTTGCTAAACAAGATGCTAAACCACATCTTATTCGATGGATTTTATTGCTTCAAGAATTTAACATAGAAATCCAGAATAAGAAAGGTGCAAAAAATGTTGCAGCAGATCATTTATCTAGACTAGAAAATCCTAATATAGAGGAACTCGGTGAAGACGAGATTAATGATAATTTTCCCGATGAAACCCTTATGGGAATTGATGCAGAGGAAGTTCCATGGTTTGCAGATTATGCAAATTATTTAGCCGGAGGAATATTACAAAAAAGTCTATCTTATGTTGAGCGTAGTAAATTCTTCGCAAACCTGAAACACTATTTTTGGGATGAACCGTATCTATTTAAAATGTATCCCGATGGGATAATTAGAAGATGCGTGTATGGTTCAGGGACCCAAAAAATCCTTGATGAATGTCATCACGGCCCAACTGGAGGACATTATGGTCCATCCACAACCGCTAAAAAGGTTTATGATGCGGGATTTTATTGGCCAACAATTTTTAAAGAAGCACATACGCTTGTGCAGAATTGTGATGCATGCCAGAAGTCTGGTAGTCTTTCTCGTTGAGACGAAATGCCACAAAAGAGCATACAAGTTTCTGAAATCTTTGATATTTGGGGAATTGACTTCATGGGTCCTTTTCCTAAATCTCATAAATTCGAATACATCCTCGTTGTAATTGACTATGTCTCTAAATGGGCCGAAGCGGAAGCTTTACCCACTAATGATGCACTAGTGGTTGTAAATTTTCTAAAAAAGCTTTTCTCTCGATTCAGAATTCCAAAAGCTTTAATAAGTGACAGAGGAACTCACTTCTGTAACCATCAAATGGAGAAAGCTATGAAACGATATGGGGTCCACCATCGTTTCGCAATAGCATACCATCCTCAAATTAGTGGTCAAGTTGAAAACACCAATAGAGCTTTAAAAAGAATACTTGAAAAAAAGGTTAAGGATAATCCTTATGTTTGGTCAAGGAAACTCGATGATGCTCTATGGGCGTTTAGAACGGCATATAAAACTCCAATTGGCACAACACCATATAGACTCATATATGGAAAAACTTATCATTTGCCGTTTGAAATAGAACATCGTGCTTACTGGGCGTTGAGGAAATGTAACCCCGATCTTAAAATCGCGGGAGAAAAACGATTCTTACAATTGCATGAACTCGATGAATTAAGACTCCAAGCGTATGAGAATTCCAAGTTGTACAAAGCGCGAACAAAAGCTTATCATGATAGGAAACTGAGAATCCAGAAAGCATTCAAAGCCAGAGACAAAGTTCTTTTATTCAATTCTAAGTATAAATTCAAAGCTCCTAAGCTAAGAACCAAATGGTTTGGTCCATTGTGGTAAAACATGGTTTTCCATCCGGATATGTCGAATTATATGACAAGCATGGTGGAACTTTCATTGTTAATGGACATCGAATCAAACTCTACCATGATGAGGAGCAATTGAATGAAATGTCAAGTGAAGAAATTCCACTTGAAATGCTCGATAAAAATAAATACACTGCTATTCCGTTTATGGCACCTTTTCCAGCTGATTATAAAAAAGTAATACCATGGGCTGCGGAAACTGGTTACATCTGGGATGTTCTCCCTAGAACTTGCAATACCGCAAAGTTACATGATATTGATAAAACCGAAAAAGGAATAGTAAAAGGAAATGTGGCGTATATTCCAAAGAAGTCGGGAAAGGTTCCCAAACATGAAAGTAAGAAAAGATGAGTCGGGCTGATGACTCATTAATAAATTTAGCGCTTCTCGGGAGGCAACCCGTGTGTTTTTAAATTGTTTGTTTTTTATGCCCCGATGGTTTCACCATAAGTGTGGGGGCGTCGCAAAAATAACAAATAATAAAAATCCAAAAAATATTTTGCATTTTGTGTGTTTTTGTTTTTGATGATTTATGCAGGTTAGCATGCTTGATCTTGAAGATGCGGAATCATTCAATCTCAATATCTGATTTAGAGCCTGCTAAAGATTCCGAGGTTCAGGCAGTATCATTTCTTTTATGTTCCATTTCCTTATTTTTATGGTTCATCGTTCTTTACATTGAGAACAATGTCAAACTTAAGTGTGGGGGGGGGGGGGGAGGAAAATAGGAAAATGAAACTGGATTTTAAAATTTTCTATATTTTTGAGCCTAGTTTTTTAATTTGTTTGCCCTTTAGTCTAGTTGTTTTCGCACATTTAGGATAATCTATAATAGAATAACTAGATCAATCCACTGATAAAACATGTAATTTTTGAAAATTCGAGATGTGTCCTGGTTGACATTGCGATCCATTTTGAGGATTGATAACATTGCTAGCACAACTATAGCCCATTCCACTAAATTGTGAGGATTTAAGCCTATTCTTATATAGCATACATCTTTTATGCTTGATCTTTTTGCTATGAGTGTGCTGGTGATCTTATTTATTCTAGAACTTGTACATGCAAATCATTACCAGACCGCAGTGAGATCACCTCATGTGATATAAGTGTATTCGTGTGATAAGTGGCAACCTTAGGAATTAAACCAAATGGCCTTCCATTTTACATCTAATGATATATTAGCTAGCCACATCGGTTAGTTAACCTTTCATATGGACTCATTTGTTAGCACTCAATTTAAGTGCTAGATACCATTAGTACACCCTTTGAGCCATCCTTTTCATTTTGTTGCACCAGAAAAATATAAAAATATTTTACACTTTTAGCCTTAACCTTATCCATAGTCAAGTTTTGGTTGGTTGCTAGCTACAAGGAAAGATGGTTGTTATGTGGGAATCCTTGAAATTGAGAAAGTTGCGAACTCCATGATAATCTCATGGAAAAACTATTGGTATTATGATCGATGGAAAAAAAATGAAAGAAGAAAAAAAAAATAATAAATAAAATAAGTCATCGCAAGTGTATGGTGACAAGAATAGCCAATGAGCTATGAAAGATTGATATCGATCAAGGATGAAATTTCGAGTTCAAAGGAAAGTGGTTAGCGTAGCTAGTAGCATTCGGTTGTAGACTTTGACTATTTGTAATATTTTTATTTTAAACCAATTTCATAAATATATCCCATGTCTTATCCCTACCTAATTGACTTTGTGGTAATTATCAAGTGTATTGATATGTGGTGACCATCCGATTTCTTGAGGAATTAGGTAGCGTGGTTAAAGATCTAAGGTTATCCTTAGTGACCGTCCGTTATTTGGTGATGCAAGAATTCGTTGTTAGCGAGCTATTATGTTTTACATGAGATAGTTGCACATAAGTCTTATATAACCCCTGAAGCCTTAAACCCAAATAAAAGTCCTATTAGATGTTTACACTTGGTGCTTACGCCACGTCGGTGGAGTTTTGTTTCTTGTACAAGCTTATGGTAATATTTAGATCATGACTGAGCAATGAGTGTTATTTTCTTATATATACTCACCCAATAAAAAAATGATTGATGAGTGAATTATACTTCATTCCTTTTTCGTAAGGTGTTTTAACATGTTATCAAGCAAGAGAATCAATAAGGTATTGTCAAACATCTCGACTTTTCACCTATAAACTTGAAAAGATGGATCTTATCGTGTATTTGTACTTGATGGATTTGCATCTCATTTTTAGAATCACTATAATTTATATCATAGGGATTTCCTTTAAAAACTAAGATTTGCTTGGGGGCAAGCAAAGTGTAAGTGTGGGGGATTTGATAACGCTCATTTTATACATGTTTTAGTTGCGTTATTTCTATGTTTATGCATCATATTTGGTTGTATTTGTGAACACATTATGCTTAAAAGGTGCAAAAGATGTATTTAGGTTCAGGTACGATCAAGTTCAGGAAAATAGCTATAAAGATGGAGAAAAGTTGTTAAATCAAGAGCTTATGCACAAACGTAAGATTCTTCTCCCAATAAAGGCTTTGGAAGGATCGTTAAAGATAAAGAATCAAGATTGGAATGATTTCCAAGTTCAAGAAAAGATTAAAGATTGATGAAATGAATGAGAATTATGTTCAAACCCAAGATTGAAGCTGAATCCCAAACCCAAGGTTTATATTTCAAACCCAAGGTTGAGTAGTCACATTCAAACCCAAGGTTCGAAGCTCAACCTTAGGTTCAGCAGACATCCAAACCGAATGTTCATATCCCAAACCGTGGGTTGAAGTGGTCAGAGTGTTACCAAACCGCCGGTCCTTGGTCCCGACTGTGGGTTTAGCCACTAAAAGTCATCCAAAGTTGCATTTAAGTGAAGAATTTAGTGCCATTACTCCAAAGTCCGATCATCTACTTCCATTAACTCATTTTGCCTTCATTTTATGACACTTTGGGAGCAAGTATTTTGCTTGGTGACCAAGGGGAGCCATCTTATATACACTTGGCCAAAAGATACAACAACATATCTATTTAACTATCTATCAAACAAGAAAGACAACTATTATCATACACATCAGTACCTAGAGACCAAAAAGGGTGACAAACATATTCAAGAGGGCGGCAAAGGAGAAAAACGCAGGAAAAACGAAAGCTTACATTCATCAATCATCAATTTACTCATTCAAGGAATCTTTGTTGATCATCTCACAAGTGTTCCTAATTCTTGTAATCATCATTACAACTTTTGTAAGACTTTTTAATCATGTTTTCAAGTGATAAATTTCTTGTGGTTATCTCTTTGTTTGCCATGAGTGGCTAAGTGCCTTGTGCACTTGTCTAGATGATGTTTGTTACATGAATTTTGGTTGATTATGACTCAATGGTTCTAAGATAAACGAAAAGCTAATACTAAGAACGAATTGTGCTATTAAGAGTTTTCTCCACCAAAGAGTTGTCAAGTTTGGGTAGTTGCTAATAATGTAATGGGTTGAAAAAGACATTGTTAGTCAATTAGTTGTAAACCTTTGTCTATGAGGGTGTTACCTTATATATTGACCATTTCATAAGTAACTTGGTTAAACTTGGAAAACTAAATAGTGTGGTTGTCAATTACTTGTGAAACGAAAGCGAATCAAGTGATTGAGTTGTGTTACTCTTGAATTGATCAAATCTTAAATATTGTTTTTTTCATCTTAAAATCTTGACGAGGATTGAAAGTGTTGGAAACAACAGAGTTAGTATACCCACTAATCGAATTAGAACACCATCTAATCTGTTGATCATAATCAAATGGAACCTTTGTCATAATCATGTCAAGAGAATTGTGCAAAACTAGTCTAGGCAAGTGTAGTCTTTAATTTATTGAATTCACATCATCATTATTTGCTTGCTATTAGAATCGTTGAACAAGATTGATATTATATTCGAAACTCACATCCCAAAGACTAAACAAATCCCTGTGAACGACCTCGGCTTACCATTTCACCTCTTACTACACACGGACGAGTATACTTGCTTGTATGTGTTTCGTTTGAATTATTGGTAGATCGTGTTATAAATTTAAAACTTGCACTCGAAATGGGCACATCACAAACCATTACATTTTCTTAAACCCTAAGTGTACATATGTTAAACCCTAGAGTTCTCCACATCCTCCCTCTTCTAGAAATGCATATTTGTATGGAAAAGGATTTAACACATCACCACCTCATCACCATCACCCCATACGCCACCATTCTATCCTCCCCACCTTACACATGGATCCATTTAGGATTTGACACACCTCTTTGTCCCATCCTCACCTTAACATGATGATCTAACACATTCCAAAACCCTAACTATCACCTTCTATAAATAAACAAACCAAACGCCCTAAATCTTTCCAAATTTCATTCGACCACCACTCAAAACAGTCTATTCCTATTTCCTACTGATCCCACAATCCTTAAATAAGTCCAAGAAACAGCCTAGGAAGTCAAGAAAGAGGGAAGAACTCTTGTGTATCATTTCTAAGTCTTATTCGCCTTAAACTTGCCCTAATCGACTTAAACAAGCTTGGTAAGCTCTAAACTCATTTCATTATCTATCATATGCTCTAAATACTCCTAAGATAATAATTAAGTGACCTCTAATAATAGATTAAACCAAAAACTAAAAATATAATTTTCTTTCTTTTTTTTTTTGTTTTTGTTCGAACAAAACAAACACCCTCTTAAATTATTTTTACAAACCAAGAACACCTAAAACCATTTAAAACTAACTTAGACATGTTATAGATACTATAAATAATCTAAGATCTCTAGTTCATAAGCTTAAAAATCGAAAATCATTTTGTTTTCTCTCTTTTTGTTTCTGTCGAGACCAACCACAGACCCTCTACTTGTGACCTTAAATTCGACCACCAAATGGATCTTAAACATTTTTGATTTTTGCCCTATTAAATATTACCTAGCTAATTAAATTTAGAAGGAAGAACGGTATAAATTGGTTAACATATCACTAAGTTGTTGTGTCTCGAATATAGCCCTATCGCTAAGTTGAAAAACCCAATTTCCCATCCTGTCGAGTAATAGTCCAGTGACCTAACTTTGGACCTTTGTTTCACCCATCAAACGACCCTCATAAATTCTGATTTTTGGTCAAGTTAAGGATCACGTAGCTGTCTAATTTTAGAAAGAAGAACTTTGTAAAAGGGTTAAACGGATAAAAAGTTATCGAGTCCCAACTATTGTCCTATCGCTAGACAAAAACAAGGATTTTTAATTCTTTTTAGTTCTTGGTAAGATAGTGTTCCAGCAGTGCATATTTGAGCCTTTGTTTCAACCCCTAAACGATCTTTATAAAATCTAAGTATTGGCCACATTATAAACCACCTAGTTAACTATTTTTAGGAGGAAGAATCTCGTAAAAAGATCAAGTGGTCATAAAGTTATTTAGTTCCAAAATCTGCCTATCGCTAGACCCAAAGCTATTTTTCCAGTTTAATTAAATTGTGTCTCACTCGACTTATTTTGAGAAATTATTTCGACAACTAAACAGCCTTCAAAAATTACGAAACTTGGCCAGTAAATAGACCACCTGGCTGACTTCATGTTGGAAAAAGAACGGAGAAAAACCAAGCCCTCGCCTCGCTTTTATTCGTGTCCAAAGGGGGTGATCACAAACTATTTAAAACGCAATATATATATATTTCGAGACTAATAAGATTGGAGTTTTTATGGGCCAAAATTGTCAATCTCCAAAGTTATTTAAATCAAGGACCATTTTTGTCAACGATTAATAAAAAGGGTAAAAAGTGTCATTTTTGGAAACTACAGGGTAGAAACTGTCATTTAACCAAAGTTCTAGGGTATAAGTTGTCAATGTGTAAAACTTTGGGGGATAAAGTGTAATATTTCCTATAATAATAATTATTATAATTATTATTATCATTATTATTATTATTATTATTATTATTATTATTATTATTATTATATTATTATTATTATTATTATTATTATTATTATTATTATTATTATTATTATTATTATTATTAAGATTTAATTAATAAACGAAATACGTTTTCTTCGATAACGAACAAACGAAGTATCTATTTAACGAACGAACGGAACGAAAACATAAAAATAAGAAATAAGATAAATCTTATAACTTTTGAAGAGACTTCATGTTGTCTCAAATTTAACATTTAATCAACAACCAAAACGTTACGAAACGAACATTGGAAACTTATATATATTCAGAAACGATTACTGAAACTTGACATAACCAACCCAGGTTGCGAGCCGGAGACGTTTATCAACTTTGTTTAACTTTGTTTTCTATCCAGACTATCCAGGTGAGTTTATAGTCTCACTTTTCTTTATATGTTTTCTAAACTCGTGGGTAGATACATGCTACCAAACCGAGCACAAGTATTTTCTTGATTGTTATTGCACTAGGCTAACTGTCCCTTATTTATATTTATATTTAAAAAGACCCTCATATCATGCACCATTAGTCACCTGCTGGGTGAGCGCGAATATGTGAATAGATCTATTGGCCTGACGACCCATTTGTTCTAATCGGATGGATATCTTCGTGGTAGCCGGTTAGACAGATGCATTATATTTGATATCTAATCCTGGGGGCAAACCACTTTCATTTTTATTATGTTAGTGAGACTGGAAACTGTCAACGCATTGCGTGTCATGAGGTTTAGTGCAATATTCCGTATTATGATATAATTGATTTCTTTATATTTAGTTTGTGTTCAAATTAATTATAACTTTAAACACTATGGATTCACTCAACCTTTGTGTTGACCTTTTTAAGCATGTTTATCTCAGGTAACTAGAAGCATGAATTTGGCACGGAGTGGCTGTGGACTTTCTTCTTAAAATTAAGTATGTCTAATTTGTTATCATTCAACAGAATAATGTATCCTTTGTAACGTATTTCCAAACTTCCCTTCGGGACCTATATTATGTACTCTGATTAAATAAATGAATGATAACAATTTATTTAAAACGTCTCTTTTCGAGTGGTTTTCTATTCTCATGACTGTGAACCATGAAGTAATACCCCAAACTTATATTCCGCTGCATATATCGAAAACGGGGGTGTTACAAAACGTGACCTAAGAACTCCATAAATGTTTCACACCCTTTCCTAACTCTTTTTGGTCACGATTGTAAGTCATTTGGACCCTTCATATGTGTCGAACACATTTAAAAACATCGTTACATACCACTTGCTTCCTAGCCGAGTATCCTCATTCACACACCCTTTTAATCATTCTTATATACACAAGTTGGCTAAATGATTCTCAAATCCTATCCTAAACCTGCCACCATCGAATAAAATCTCAAGTTGATGATTTTAATACAATAAAATCTTGGATACATGCATATATACGGTTAACAATACATATTCTTATTCACCCTTACAACTTATACTTCACACAATTTTTCTAAGACCTTTTCCTCCCAAGTCGAACCATCCGGGAAGCTAGAACCATTCCTAGGCGTTCGAAATCCCTTTTCCAACTCGAAGACTTTTGGACTCAAATCCTTTATGGCCATTTAGACGAGCTACGTACAATAACTCATCATATCTTGTCCATTCGACGTGATTTCCCCACCATTTCTTGGTGTAGTAAGCTTCCCAAATCCATTGCTATACTTACTTGTGTTTTTATTTAGATGATGCACTCTATTTATTTCATACGATTCGATTATGGCTTTCATGTATTTATTTCGTATTCAAGTTAATTAATCTTCATCTAAACTTGACCTCCTAATATTTTGGATGGTTAGAAATCATGAACAATCATCATTCGACACATATAACCTCATGTCAATACATAACGAGGCACTTTTTAAACTTACTTTTCATATCGAACGTATATAAGTTTTTATGCAGTTTGGACATGGTCATTTGGTCGACTAGAACAAGCATTGTTAATCAATTTTTGATCGAATACCATATTAATTAAAATACACCAACTGATTGTCTATAAGCCCAACAAATAAGCTGTTACAATAAGCCCTCCTAATAAGCTTATAAAACACCTTTTTAATCAATTAAGCTAATCACATTCGGAACAGTTTCTATAACTCACATATGTGTCGAGTGGGCTTAAAAGCCAATTAAGCCTTAAATAAGCAATCACGATAAGCTGTTGGCATAAACAGTTTGGACGTATTTTTATAACTATAAAACAAGCCCAAGACAAAGCCCAAACTCTTTTGAAACTCCTCGGATCTAATTCTCTTAATGGGCCTTGTATTAATTCGATTAAAAGCCCATTAAGCCAAAAATAAGCTATTTTATGTAATAAGCAGTTTTTACAAACTCAAATAAGCTATTTAAGGCTGATGTAACTTTCAAAAATTTTATTATATAAGTTTTGTAACTTTTGGACTTAAAATGCAAAATATTTTACTATTTGGGTTAAAAGTGTAACTTTCGGATAAATATGTTCTAAACTGTCATTTTTGTACATTATGGGTAGAAATGGTTAAAACAGTAAATAGAAACCATAAAATGTCATGTTTGAACCTTTTGGACTTATAATGTAAATATTGTTTAACCAAGGACTAACGGTGCAAAAGTTTCACTGTTATGGCTAAAAGTGTAAATTTCATATAACTTCCAGGACCAAACAGTAATTTATTTCTTTATACAATTACATAAAGTGTTATTATACAATTTCATTATTAAAATACCTTTTGCAATTCGTACGATTTATATAACAAAACGTTACGTTTATATTTACATAACGTAACTTTTAACGAATACGCATAACTTATCATCCACCAACTTTTGAGGAAAAAATATTTACGGATTCAGTAAACATAAAAACATGATAATATTATATATAATATTATTTTTGAACTTTAAGCATTTTAAGCATATCATTCATTCTCATCACCAACCAATTTGTTATCCGACACTTTTTCACAATCATTATTCACATGCTGTCAATCTTAAACCATCAAAATCTCAGACTTCCCTATTATTCAGGTCGTGTGCTGGAGCCGTTCCCGTGATACTTTTGACATAACATTACTTTGACCTTTACAGCTAAGGTGAGATTCATGGCCCCTACTTTTATACGTTTTGAATTACTATTTGGGGGAGATACATGCTTAGAATACACTTTACTCGTTTATAAAATACATGATTTGCATTGTGATGCAAGTGCTCAAACATTTATACTTTTATGATACGATACGCTTTTATACTTGTCTTTGGGGAATGGCACCAAGTAATCTTTGGGAAATGGCACCCAATAATCTTTGGGAAATGGCACCCAGTAATTCTTTGGGAATAGGCTCCCAGTATGTATAGTTTATGCATAAGACTCTTTCGTGTGATTTTATTTAAGTAATTGTATACTCATATGTTCTACTTATACATTAGCAGTGGGTTGTAGACACATAGGTTGCAAGTCTTGTATGGGCGGGACATGGGACTGAGTAGATTTACAAAGCCTTTGCTGTGAAATCTTTATTCAAATGCTTTACAACTATACTAACTCTATGAACTCACCAACCGTTGGTTGACACTTTTTAGCATGTTTATCTCAGGTTAATAAGGCGATAGTGGATGCACGGATCTTAGAGTCAATTGCATACTTTGAAGACTCATATCTTATCTTTATCAATCGATACACTTTGAAAACGTCTATGTAACTTTATACTTTGAATCACTTGTTTAACTCTGATTTTAATAATTTGAATGGTAGTATTTCAAAACGTCCCATTTAGAGGTCATTTTCTATACCTTGATCTATATTATGAAGTAATACCCCTTGACACTATCATTCCGCTGCGGTAATTTGGGGGTGTTACATCAATGCCTTCTTCTTGGCTAAAACCTTTGGCAACCAGACGAGATTTGTTACGAATAACGGTTCTGTTAATACAAATATCATCCTAAAAATGTTATTTATATTTTACGATCTTTGCTTAATTTTGTTAATGACAATCACAAAGTCTATCTTTAAGCAAGGCATAAATATAAGATCAAGTCTTTTGAATTTATAGTAACAAGTCTTTTAAAAACACATTTACATTTTACATAATCACTAGGAATAATATTTACATTCTACATTTACATGTTTCACTTTTATTTCTTAAAATAGAAATAATAACACATGACATCATGGCATACCTCATTAGAAAATCTTAGGAAGATTTGAGATATTTTGGAAAGATTCTTAAGCAACAAAGTTGACTTTGGAAGATATGGGAAGATATGGCAAGATATGGAAAGATTTGTTGAAATCTTAGCTGTCCTGTACCCGCGGATCCAAACCAGTACAAGGGCGGATCCAAATTAAGGGATCCGCCAAATCCGCCAATTGTTTGATCAGTTTGCCTATAAATAGCAAGCTGATCATTCAGGCATAATCATCACTCATATAGCCTAAATTTTACATTCATTCATTTATACATTACTAACCCATATCATTCATTCATTCTTAGTGATCTTCCTTTTTGTAGCAAAAGAGATCAAGCATCAACAAGCTTCAGCACACTGTTGCAAGTCTTGATAATTAGATACTGTGTGATTTGTTAAAGTTTACACATCATTGTTACACCCTTTATTCAGTAAAGTCCGGTTAGTGTTTTAGTCCTCAAAACACATAGAGTAAACGGGAGTAGTTGTACCCTTGTAAAGAACTCGACATTTAGCTTAGTGTCGGTAATAGTATAGGCGACGTCAGGTTGGTTCTTCCTTGAAGTAGAACTCGGTATTTAGCTTTGTACCGGAAAAAGGTGTAAGCAACGTGTATTAAGGTTTTCTCCGCCGAGAAGGGAGTTTGTTTCTTAGTGAAGAAAAACTCTCGAGTTAGAGGCTCGAGGAGTGGAGTAGGGCAAGGAAGAGAGTCCTTGTAGCCGAACCACTATAAATCTCCGTGTTGTGGTTTGATTGTTCTTTTCTCTACTTACTTACTTATATTATTTGATTGTGTGCAATTACTTTGAAATCACGATAAGTCACAAAGCGAATTAATTTTAAAACGGTAAAACTATTCAACCCCCCTTCTAGTTTTCCACAATTGGTATCAGAGCTACGTTACTCAAGATTTTCAAAATATATTGTATTTTAAAACTTGAAATGATCAATGGATTTTGAAAACTTTAAAGAAGGGCAATCTATGCAAAGACCACCACTATTTGAACCAAATTGTTTCATATACTGGAAAAACCGCTTTGAGACCTATGTGAAGTCAAAGGACATAGATCTATGGTATATAATTGTAGAGGGTGATTACAAGCCCATAAGTAATGATATTTCAGGAGGTCGGGATGAAGGTGCTTCTCTTACTCGTCACAGTGATGAGCAAAAAAAGTTGATTGCCAAAAACAATGAAGCCAAAATGATGCTTTATAATGCTTTACCTAAGAATGAATATGAAAGAGTTTTTATGTGTAAAACGGCTAAAGATATTTGGCAATCATTAATTATCACCCATCAAGGGAACTCACAAGTCAAAGATAACAAAATTGATCTTCTTGTCCAACAATATGAACAATTTGTTATCTCTGAAGATGAGACAATTGATAGTGCTTTTGCTAGGTTCAATACTATTATTACATCTCTTAAAGCCCTTGACAAATCTTTTTCTAGTAAGAACTTTGTCAGAAAATTTCTCAAAGCACTCCATCCAAAGTGGAGAGCAAAGGTGACAGCTATTGAAGAATCTAAGGATCTTTCAAGCATGACACTGGACGAGCTCATTGGAAATCTCAAAGTTCACGAGATGGTGATGGAAAAAGACTCAGAAATAGTTAAAAGCAAAAAGGAGAAGATGAAGTCCATTGCCTTGAAAGCTAAGGTAAAGTCAAGTGATGATGAAGAGTCTAGTTCGAATTGCGAAGACGAAGAGTATGCCATGGCTGTAAGAGATTTCAAGAAATTCTTCAGGAGACGAGGAAAGTTCGTAAGACCACCTCGTGAAGAAAAGAAATTCTCACGGAAAGACCGTGATGATAGGAAAGGAAAAATAGATAGGAAGTGTTTTAGATGCGGGGATTCTAGTCACCTAATAGGAGAATGTCTAAAGCCTCCAAAGAGCAAATCTCAAAGAGCGCTTGTTAGTGGAGCTTAGAGTGACAGTGAAGGTGATGACAATGAGCCTAAGAACGACGAAGTTGCTCTCATGGCTCATGACACAGAAGAGGTACATTCTGACTCGTCATACTCCTTTATTGATGATGACACATTAGATATAGAATATAAAAAACTGTGTGAAATCACCCTAAAAATCATAAGAAAAATAAATTTCTTAAAAACCAAAAAGGAATTTTTAGAAAACGAAATTCATTGGTTAAAAGAGAAAGCTATAAGATTAGAAAAGGGTAAAGGTATTAAAGAAACATGTGTTTTATGTCAGGAACTAAAACTTGAAATAGAAACACTAAAGTCCACACAGAAAAATCTTATCAAACAAAACTCCAAGTTCAAAAGGTTTGATAAACACATAAGTTGTGCAGATGACATAATGAGAATACACAAATTACCTTATGGTAATTTCAAACCATATTTTATGAAACATGGAAACTTAAGTGACTTTCAGAAACAAACGGTAAAAGTAAAAGAAACTATTCCAACTGAGTCAAACACCCACGGATCCGACGGATCCAAAATTTTGGATCCGCCAGCTATGCCCAAAGGATCCGCAGGTACTGTTGATGAACAGAAAGTTCGTAATTCGAATCGTACTGAATTCGTTAAGGTAACTAGAAAACATATCACTAGTACAACTGATAACAAACAAAAACCAGCAATTGCTATTGGAAAAGGTCAAGTTAATAATAAGTTTAGGACAAAAACGGTTCAACAGAGGCCTAGAATGTCTTTTCCCAAACACCCCTTTCCAAAGAGTAATGTTAACTCACAACATTATCATCAAAGTAATTGGAACCAAAACATGTCTAGGAATTATAGAGGTCCCAGTTACATGCCATGGAACACTTGTCCACCATTTCCATACATGAACCATGATAATGTTATATTTAACCCAAACAGACCCAGGAGATATTGGGGACCAAACGCTTTAGTTTTTCTTAAACTTAGGTGTGCTTGAAAGTTGAGTTAGAACCTGATGAGTGGATTAAAGATAGTAGGTGTTCAAGACACATGACGGAAAACAAAAGCCTTTTCTCAACCTATCAAGTGTACGACGGAGGTAATGTCACATTCGGTAGCAAGCTTAAAAGTAAAATCATCGGAAAAGGTACAATCTCTCATGACTTTCTCTCTATCGAAGATGTTGCTCATGTAGATAACTTAGGTTTTAATTTGCTTAGCATTAGTCAATTATGCCGCAAAAAGTATAATGTCCTTTTCAGTGAAATGGAAGTAAAATACTTAAAGACGGTATAACAGTAGAAAAAGGTGTTTTAAAGAATAACGTATATGTTATGAAATTAGATAAAACACCTAAAGACAAGCTTTGTCTCACTTCTTTGGACGAAAACTCAACTCTATGGCATTGACGCTTAGGTCACGCCAATATGAGGTTAATTCAATCCATATCATCTAAGGAACTCGTTAGGAACCTACCCAAGCTGAAATATGACCAACACTTTTGTGATGCTTGCAAAATTGGGAAACAAGTTCATAATAGCCATAAGGCTAAAAACATGGTGTCTACATCTAGATGTCTAGAATTGTTGCATATGGATTTGTTTGGTCCATCCGCTATACAAAGTTATGGAGGAAACTTCTATACTTTGGTAATAGTAGATGATTACTCTAGATATACTTGGACTAAGTTTTTGAAAACTAAAAACGAGGCTTTTGATAAGTTTGAAATTTTAAGTAAGATAATTCAAAACCAAATAGGAAATAGCGTAGTGTCAATAAGAACCGACCATGGTCGTAAATTTGACAACGAAATCCAATTCGGAGCTTTTTGTGATGCTAATGGCATAACACATAATTTCTCGGCTCCTCGAACTCCTCAATCTAATGGTGTAGTAGAACGCAAAAATAGGACAATTTAAGAAATGAGTAGAACAATATTAAATGAACAAAACATACCTCAAAAGTTTTGGTGTCACGCAGCAAATACATCCACATATATTCTAAATCGAGTTTTAATTAGACCATTTTTAAATAAAACTCCATATGAACTTTATCGAGGCAAAAATCCTACATTAGGATATTTTAGATTTTTTGGAAGCAAGTGCTTCATTTTAAACACAAAGGATTATCTCACAAAGTTCGACCCAAAGTCGTATGAAGGTGTATTTCTTGGGTATTCACAAAATAGTAAAGCATACATAGTTTTGAACAAAGAAACCTTAAGAGTCGAGGAATCGTTGAACATAACATTCGACGAAAGTCCACCTCCCTCTAAGACATCACCTTTGGTAGATGATGACTTAGTTGAAAGTCAAATGGTTGATAATCAAGAAAATGTTGAAAGTGACAAAGAAGAAGAACCGGTAAAAAGAGAAATAGTTAATATCAAAGAAACGAAAAGTCATCCATTAGAAAACCTCATAGGAAAAATCAATGAAAGAACATTAAGATCTAAAGCTCAAAATGAAAGTAATTTCTTTTGTTTTGTTTCAACAATTGAACCCAAAAATATAAATGAAGCTATAAAAGATGAATCTTGGGTCATTGCGATGAAAGAGGAATTAAATCAATTTGTTAGAAATGACGTTTGGACATTAGTTCCACAACCTAAAAATCAAACCATTATCGGTACAAAATGGGTTTTTAGAAATAAAATGGATGAAAATGGCGTAGTATCTAGAAACAAAGCTAGGCTAGTGGCACAAGGCTACAATCAACAAGAAGGTATAGATTATGATGAAACATTTGCACCCGTAGCTAGACTTGAGTCAATTAGGATACTACTTGCATATGCATGTGCACATGATTTTAAACTATTTCAAATGGATGTCAAAAGTGCATTTTTAAACGGTTTTATAAATGAGGAAGTATATGTTGCACAACCTCCCGGCTTTGCCGATTTTGAAAAACCAAATCATGTTTACAAACTTAAGAAAGCTTTATACGGACTTAAGCAAGCACCAAAAGCTTGGTATGATCGACTTAAGACTTTCCTAGTTGACCATAAGTATACCATGGGCCTAGTAGACAATACTCTTTTCACCAAGAAAAAGGGATCACATATTATCATAGTCCAGATATATGTGGATGACATTATATTCGGTTCAACTTGTCAAGAGTTATGCGACGATTTCTCAAAAATCATGCATGACGAGTTTGAAATGAGTATGATGGAGGAACTAAGCTTTTTCTTAGGTCTCTAAATTAAACAATTAGAAGATGGGATATTCTTCAACCAATCTAAGTATATCAAGGATATGCTTAAGAAGTTTGGTCTTGAAGACTCAAAATCTATGAAAACACCCATGTCCTCCGAAACCAAACTCACAAAGGATGAAGAAAGTGAATCCGTAGATAGCACTAAATATAGAGGAATGATTGGTAGTTTACTCTATCTCACGGCTAGTAGACCGGATATTATGTTTAGTGTTTGTCTAAGTGCACACTTTCAAGAAGACCCCAAAATATCTCATCTTGAAGCCGTTAAACGGATCTTTAGATACATAAAAGGCACTACACATTTAGGATTATGGTATCCCAAAGGGACGGGTGTAGAAACCATAGTGTACGCCGACTCATACCATGCCGGTGATTATGTAGATAGGAAAAGTACAAGTGGTATTTGTACTTTTGTAGGACATTGTCTCACCTCGTGGTTTGCTAAGAAACAAACGGCCCTCGCAATATCAACAACTGAAGCCGAGTACGTATCTGCAGGAAAGGCGTGTCAACAAGCACTATGGATGAAACAAGCTCTCGTCGATTATGGAATTGAACTCAACGACATTCCCATTCTTTGCGATAACAAAGGAGCTATCGATCTCAGCAAAAACCCAGTCCAACACGCTAGAACCAAACACATAGAAATACGTCATCATTTCCTACGCGACAATGTTCAGAAGGGAAACATCTCAATTGAAAAAGTTTCCTCAGAGGACAACATTGCCGATATCCTCACAAAACCTCTCAAGAGAGAACCCTTCAACTATCTTAGACTTGGTTTAGGATTAATGGAACCTAGTGAGTAGATAAAACATTAGCTCAAATCTTAGATTAACCAAACACGGCAATAACCAAATATTGTGTTCTGATCCTGCGGATCCAACCGAAAACAAGGGCGGATCCCTTGTTTTGGATCCGCCGGATCCGCGGCTTGCTGAGACAGTTTTTAGTATATTAAAACAAACACCCTTTACTGTACATCATATTCTCCAAAAACACACATCCCACTGGAATTCGACCCCTATCACACCAAACTCAAAAATTAGGTCATTTTCCACAACCAATTTGTGCTTAATTCATCACTGTAAGTATCCTAATCATATCTAATTTCTAATCTGAGTCTAGGATTTCTATTTGTTTCACAAAATCAAAACTTGGGGTTTATACATTTTTCTTGTAAAATCATGAAGCATGTTTACTAAAATTGCATAACAAATCATGTTTTTCTTAATTAGGAATTAGATATCATAATGCATTATAATTAAACACCCCATGAGAAATTTTTTTTAAATCTTCTCACGACAAGGTAAAACGATTTTTGTTCATTGTTCATACAGATACACTACATAAAAACAGGCTTTCGGAGACTGAATTTCTAGGGACTGATATATCAGTCGCTGATACATAGCTGATGCGTGGTTTTGCGACCTTACAACAGGTTTTACCTCTCGAGGGATCTCAAGAGGCTTGCAATCCCCACCAGGCAGTGTACCTGACCGATGTAGTATAGTGAAGTGGCAAGTACCGGGGGATTGATCGTTCTCTAGGGGAATAGTGTCGTTAGGATTGAAAAACTACTCTAATAGGTCAAAGGGTGAGGGAAGATTCTTTTTGTATTTTTTTTTATTTTTATAAAAGCAAGTAAAATCTCGGGTTTGAAGGAGTGGGCGGAATTAGTTGCTAGTCAACTAACCCAAATAACTACAAATGCAAATAAAATAAACTAACTGAAAATAAAAAGGTTGTGGAACTTATATGGAGAGAAATGTGTTTACTTAGATTTCCTTACTCCATAACTATCTTTTACCGGTTGATTAGTGTGTATTAATTGCGTGGATGACGGGTGTATTCCTTAATACCAATCGTGGGGTGGCGTACGTACTTCCCCAACTCTACAAGCTCCTACTTCACTCCTATGTCGAGCCGGCTAAGAAGCTCCTAACATGGGATCACTAGAATTCGCTCATGCATTAAATACAACCATAAAAACCTTAGTACGCATTGGTTCATGTTTCTTAAGACGTTCGAGCAAGTTACCGTATAGGAGGTTAGCCAGTTTTCTTAAGCCTAACATCGATAAACAATCATCCAATACAATTAATAACACACCAACAACCAATAATCAATAGTTAGGTTTCATTAGATCTAAGCAAACACAAGATAAATCTAGCCTAGCATGTTAAATAAAAGACAAGAACAAGATATAATCAAACAACACATAGACATATTGAATGATTAATTGATTACTTATCTTCAATTGAACATGGGAGATCCAAGGGTATAAAACCCTTAAAAATGGCAGAAAAATCGTCTAGGGTTTCTCCTCACAAAGTTGCACACTAATGACTAAAAATTATGAAAGTATATATAGGAAAACAGATCTGACGGCGTCACGTTATAGAGCGTGACGCCGTCACCTCACCGCGGTTAGGGTTTCTTGATGGCCTTCTTGACGCCGTCCCTTTTTAATCGTCCAAAATCCTCTCTGGCTTATCAAGGGTTGACGACCTTCTTGACGCCGTCCCCCTTTAATCTTCCAAAATCCTCTCTGGCTTATCAAGGGTTGACGGCGTCACACTAGGGCTTGACGCCGTCACAGGTACTTTTCCAGCCGATTTTGAGACTTTGTCGTTCTCTTCACTTTTATGCTCCAAAAACGTCCAAAATGCTTCCTTTTCCAGATTTCTTCTCCAAAGTACCTAAAATGACAAAAGGAACGATTTAGGGCAATATTTGATCAAATAAATACGATTTAGGGCTTAAATGACCCCCTAAAAGCGGTACACTTTTCGCTTCATCAAATACCCTTACACTTGAGATTTGCTTGTCCTCAAGCAAATGCGCTTTTATTCTAATCAAAATCCAAGTTAGGGGTCATTTAACGCTAATAAAAAAGTAATTACAACAAATAGTCGTTCCACTTTAATCATAATAAGCACGGAGATTACAGACTAGCACCTCACAAGTAGTGTTTAGATACTCACATCTCTCAGGTGTTATAAAAGTATATCTCATAAATGAAAATGAATAATATCTCTCACTACCTGTCATAGCAAATAGATTACCATAGGCTTGGGAAAGGATCAAAAACCTCCTCCACTAGGCGTAAGCACCTAAGATAAACTATCAAAGAAGGCTTTTAAACGGGTTATAACGTTAGGTGTAGGGATATGATAAACACGGTTCTGTTGGATAAAGGATATTTTACTGGTGGCGAGTTAAAGATCTTGATTAATTACATGTACAATATGGCGTTGCTAAGCCAAGACTAGACTCGACTTAAGCTAATGAAAGAAATAACAGAAAGATAAAATAAACATAAAATGAAACGGGATGGTAGTCCGTATGTTTTTTTTCTACTTTTTTTTTTTTTTTTTTTTTTTTTTTTTTTTTTTTTTTTTTTTTGACATACACTCTTGCCCTACCATCCAAAATAATACATCATAGGGGCCTCGGTTCTCCCCTTACACTTGAACTTTTACATAACTTTATAGTTAACTATTCTAATGACTCGAATTAAAATAATCGAAACACTTGGAGTACTTTTAAAATATTTAGCACATATGGGGGTAATAATGTTGTTCTTCCCCATTACTCCATTACACTAGTACTTTACCCATGAGTCCCAATCGTCCCAAAACAATATGTACAAGGATATGACTCGACTTAGCAACCATGTAATCAATTAGATAATTAACTTGGGGTTTAAACAAATGTTGTCACAATAATGCACTAAAAATGAGTGCATACAAGGTAGGCTAAGGCGATTTGGGTGTACATTTAAGTGGGGTGTAAACAAATTCTTACTTTAAGTAAAATGCTTAAAGTTAGAAACGAAAAGATAGGCTCTGAGGGGTGTACTAGGGGTATCGTGTACAAAAAATGAGTACAACGCAAAGGGTGTGGGAGAATTACTTGACCAATGTAGTCAATGTAATTATAACAAAAACACAGGTGTAAAACAATGGGTTAATCCTAATGCCTCTTATCATGTAGTAAATCTAACTACACGAATGTAGTCTCACTTGTGGCCTCGGAATGGTCCTAACGCAAGTTCTAGAATCTAAGTGCTACCGGTACACACATCATAGCATAAATGCTTTTCCTACCAATTCTAGGGGCGAACCTCACATATTTGGGGGTGGAAAAATTTTTTAGTGGTACGGTTTTGTGCTAGTCATATAACTCCTATCCATGAGACGCTCATTAAGACCAAAGTTTCACTCCTATATGTTGTAAAAAATTTTAATTTTGGCACTAAAATTGCCCTAAAAGGTATTTCTCTCAGTTTTATTACACATCTACCATTAAACAAATGAAAAATCAAGCGTAATAGCATTCTCTAAGGTATCGTACTTTTACCCCCCCTTACACTTAAGATGAACATTGTCCCCAATGTTCAAATAACAAGATGTAAAAGTAATAAGGTAAAAGAATGAAATCAAATACTCCCCTGATTCGCTCGGTGGATAAAGGGGTAACATGGTTAGATCTTCTTCCAAGGTAATGTTGAAGCTTCAAGATTAAAGCAGCGCCAAAAGCTTGATTCCACATACATCTCCTTGTCCAAAATAACCTGTTAAACCTGAGAAAACAAACACGAAAACCTGCATAACATCGGCGGGATAAATCTGTATAAGGATATAATGCTTGTGGAATGATTATTTTGCAGATTCCTGGAGTTTATAAGTTAGAGATTTAATAAAGCATTTTATGATTCCGATAGAAAAACAAAACTTTCAAAAATTTCAGAAAATTAAAACATGACGCCGTCAGGCTGGGGTCTGACGCCGTCAGAAGTGATCTGACAGAATTTTCATGTTAAGTTTCCGGAAAATTTCTGGAAAAACCTATACCTTACTTCCTGGAAATCCTGCAAAATATCATTATGACTCGATACAAGCATTTGACTCAAACAATTACTAATATGTATGTTAATTTATTATTGTTACGATTCATGTTCATTTGTTCTAATAAACCGATTTGGATTTCCCTTACACTTATCTTTTGCAAAATACCTTTATATGTAGTTAAGACGAAGTTAAAAACAAGATAAAGCATTTTCACAATTTAGTTTCGAACATGAATCAATAATAATAAAAATTAAACATACATACGGAAGCAAATAAAATCAAAAAAACAAATAAATAAACACACAAAGCAAATAAAGCTTGGGTTGCCTCCCAAGAAGCGCTTTTCTTTATTAACGAGTCTTGTAGCTAGACTCAAAGTCACGGGTTCTACGTTTTTCCGTTTTGCTTCTCAATTGCCCCTCTAATCATCCTAACAACCTCCATATCAACTTTGTATTTAGGTCCTAGGTTCAAGCAATCTTTATAATAAAGGCTTCTCTTATTCCAAACATAGTCCATGCCTTTCTCTTTATCCTCATCATTGATGTCCTCAATCGCACCAATGTTGTCCTTGTCAAATCGAGGCACAAAACGAAATTCATTTACCCGATAAGGCATCTTATATGTGATCCTATCTATGTGATTAGAAAACTGAACCGTGCCTCTCAAACGATCATACTTTAAATTGGATGCTTCAATAAACGGCTTACCTAACACCACGTGAGATAGGCGGCAGTCAACAACACTTGCCAAATCCTCTAGGATCATGAAGTCGGTGGCAAAGGTAAAATTCCCAACAGGGATATGCATGTCCTTAATCCTTCCAACGAAGTTGCAAACTCCACCGGGGCACTTGGGGTCTTTCCTAGGCTCAAGTGGTGTGTTTATAATGTGGCTATAAAGGCTTGAGGACATCACGTTGGTTGGGGATTCACAGTTAATGTAGGCATGCTCAACGTATTGGTACCCAATCATACATGGTATCTTCACATTCCCGGGATCACCCCTCTTAATCTTTGGGTCAATTCTAACAAAAGGTGGTCGAGGGTTATCAACTAGGTTGTTATAGTAAGCAATCTCCTCCTTAGTGGGGTATTCATTGAAATAATCATCCAACCTAGGATCTACCTTCTCTTCATCAAGTTTCTCAATCAACTCCTCAACCGTAAAATTATTACGTTCTAAGTAATTATCTGAGTATATGGCGGTTTCTAGGTTGTTAAAGGCATAATCAAGCTCTATATCAATCATTCTATTGAGCTCTCTGAGCTCACTAATCTCATCCTCAATTTGGCTACGCAACAAAGCCACTTTGCCAGGTGTAAGGGGTGGATTCGCGTTTTCCATAATGGCAAACTGAATAGTCAATGAAAATCTTATACGAACAAAAACACGAAGAAAATAGATAGACTAAAGAAAAACCTAGAAAAATAAAATAAAAAATCTCACTAGAAAGGAATCTAGTGAGTAGACCTAATAAAATAAAAATTCAACCTAAACAATAACTATTTCCCGGTAGCGGCGCCAAAAACTTGATGCGTGGTTTTGCGACCTTACAATAGGTTTTACCTCTCGAGGGATCTCAAGAGGCTTGCAATCCCCACCAGGCAGTGTACCTGACCGATGTAGTATAGTGAAGTGGCAAGTACCAGGGGATTGATCGTTCTCTAGGGGAATAGTGTCGTTAGGATTGAAAAACTACTCTAATAGGTCTAAGGGTGAGGGAAGATTCTTTTTGTATTTTTTTTATTTTTTAAAAAGGAAGTAAAATCCCGGGTTTGAAGGAGTGGGCGGAATTAGTTGCTAGTCAACTAACCCAAATAACTACAAATGCAAATAAAATAAAATAACTGAAAATAAAAAGGTTGTGGAACTTATATGGAGAGAAATGTGTTTACTTAGATTTCCTTACTCCCTAACTATCTTTTACCGGTTGATTAGTGTGTATTAATTACGTGGATGATGGGTGTATTCCTTAATACCAATCGTGGGGTGGCGTACGTACTTCCCCAACTCTACAAGCTCCTACTTCACTCCTATGTCGAGCCGGCTAAGAAGCTCCTAACATGGGATCACTAGAATTCGCTCATGCATTAAATACAACCATAAAAACCTTAGTACGCAGTGGTTCATGTTTCTTAAGACGTTCAAGCAAGTTACCGTATAGGAGGTTAGCCAGTTTTCTTAAGCCTAACATCGATAAACAATCATCCAATACAATTAATAACACACCAACAACCAATAATCAATAGTTAGGTTTCATTAGATCTAAGCAAACACAAGATAAATCTAGCCTAGCATGTTAAATAAAAGACAAGAACAAGATATAATCAAACAACACATAGACATATTGAATGATTAATTGATTACTTATCTTCAATTGAACATGGTAGATCCAAGGGTATAAAACCCTTAAAAATGGCAGAAAAATCGTCTAGGGTTTCTCCTCACAAAGTTGCACACTAATGACTAAAAATTATGAAAGTATATATAGGAAAACAGATCTGACGGCGTCACGTTATAGAGCGTGACGCCGTCACCTCGCCGCGGTTAGGGTTTCTTGATGGCCTTCTTGACGCCGTCCCATTTTAATCGTCCAAAATCCTCTCTGGCTTATCAAGGGTTGACAACCTTCTTGACGACGTCCCCTTTAATCTTCCAAAATCCTCTCTGGCTTATCAAGGGTTGACGGCATCACACTAGGGCTTGACGCCGTCACAGGTACTTTTCCAGCCAATTTTGAGACTTTGTCGTTTTCTTCACTTTTATGCTCCAAAAACGTCCAAAATGCTTCCTTTCCCAGATTTCTTCTCCAAAGTACCTAAAATGACAAAAGGAACGATTTAGGGCAATATTTGATCAAATAAATACGATTTAGGGCTTAAATGACCCCCTAAAAGCGGTACACTTTTCGCTTCATCAATAGCATCGGTAATTGAAACATCAGTTATTGATACTTAATTTCAGTTACTAATATGCCTGTACGGGAAAAACAAATTGGAGGCAAATTTGTTAGTGACTGAATAAGGGTGACAACTCAGTCCCTAGTACATGTACATCATATCTAAGACTAAATTTTAGTTACAAATATATTTGCGCAATAAAAAAATTTGGCGGAAAATTTGTTAGTGACTGAATTATAGTCACAGTTCGGTCCCTAATACATGTAGATCATAGCTAAGACTAAGTTTCAGTTACAAATATGTCTACACAATAAAAAGGTTTGGAGGGAAATTTTTTAGTGACTGAATTTCAGTCACAGCTGCGTCCCTATTACATGGAAATTATACCTAAGACTAAAATTCAGTTACAAATATGTTTGCGCAATAAAAAAAGTTTGGAGGGAAATTTGTTAGTGACTGAATTTGAATCACAACTCAGTCCCTAATACATGGACATCATAGCTAAGACTAAAATGTATAAAAATAGATTAAAACAGACTAAAACGTTTAAAAACGGACGAAATTTATAAAAACGGACGAAAACGTTTAAAATCAGACGAAAACGTATCAAAACGGACGAAAACATAAAAAACGGACGAAAACGTATAAAAATGGACGTGTAATCGGGATAATGGCATCAATCAGTTGCTTCATCGAGCGCGACATCCCTTTTAAAGAAACGACTATTACGTTCTTACCATATATAATAAGTCGTGGTGCCTATAGCAATCGTCAATCCACTATACTATACACACCACTTCCATTCAAGATAATAACAAGAAAGTTGCATATAGGCATATAGCCAATCAACGCACTCTACTTTACACACCACGTGGACCATCATATTGCCTTTACGGGTTCTGGAGTACTTTTGGTGAAGAGTGACTAGACATAATCGTTAAGTATATGGTCTGATGATGATGATGACGAGGATGAATCTTCAGAAGAGAATTTTGATGATGATGAGGATTTCTCGGTTCTGGAGTACTCGGTTCCGTATTCTGTTTAGGAGTACTCGGTTCCGTATTCGGTTTAGGTTTTCCGCGAATTTGGTTTCAGGATTTCTCGGTTCGAGTCGGTTCGGGCCGAAAACCAAGAAAACACAACCAAAACCGATCAAAAACGACTCATCCGGAACCGAACCAAGTAAAACCGAGTAATTTCGGTTCGGTATTCGGTTTACGTTTTCCTCCAATTTCGGGTTTCAGGATTTCTTGGTTCTATTTGGTTCGGGTCGGGTCGGTATTGGCCTTTGGCCCTATGCTCACCCACATATACTTTCACTCTCACCCCAGCCTCCAAATCACCAAAATCCCCAAAACTTTCAAATCCTCAATTTAGGTCTCAAGCCATAAATCGTACGGACACACACTAAAACACACACACACGCACACAAGGTATCTATCTAATCCGTCTTGTAGTTATAAATCGATACGAGTTTATGTTATTAATTAGATTCATATCCTTATTATTATTATTATCTTAGGGTTTTCAATTATTCTAATTCTGGCAGTGTAGTTTTAATCGTATCGATATAACTCGATTTATGTGAGTGATTTGAAGCTTTTGGTTTTCTAGGGTTTATGTTAGGGTTTGGATATACTATATTAAAGTAATGGTATTAGTTGTTGCAATTGTAGAGTTAGTTTATCGGTCGAATTTATTGCGGTTGCCGCTTTAGTTTTGTTTATTAATGATATTATTATATGATGTTTGGGATTGGCTGTATTTTCTGTTTATCTGCTTATATTTGAGTATATAAGCAGTTTGAACTTTTTGTTTATTTGGCAAAATAAGTAGTTTTCAATAAGTGGGCTGGGACGTGCTTAGTTAAAAAGGCGTATTTGAGATGAAACTATAGTTACTTTTTCTTAATCATCGTATGTAATGGATTAGATTGAAGTGTTCTATCAAATTATTTTTTGGTTACACATAAAGCAAATTTAAAAAGTATTTCTTGAATTGCTTATTAGAAGTGCTTATTTATAAGCAGTAGCATACACAACAAAAATAAGCAATCTTGAACGCCCTCATCGGATTTGAATGGATACTTATGGTTTGGTATTCAGGATAGATTTAGCTAAATGCTAATTAGTTTTAAACACACAAATGTAGCAAAAGCATTCCGTAGTTTATCCGGCACTGTTTGTTTGATGAAAGCGAAAGTTTATGCTCTTCTGAATTATGCATAGCAGGTTTTAGAATGTTATTTTGTGATGTATGTACAAATAATTTGCTTGTGATTTTATAGTTGTGATAAATTTTCTATGGAGCTTTTTCGTCAAAAACAGTTGGGTTACTGTTTTTATATGGCTAAGCTATAAGGTAGATTCTGGCTGCTGATAATCGGTAGAAGTTTTGTATGGAGTTTATGTTAGTTCTAATTTTGGTATAATCACATGATTTGGCAACCTCATTCTCTTTGACTTGGTACTGAATGACTTTCTATTATTGTCTTAGTGACGAGGAGGTTGATTTAATAATGGAACGGCAAAGGGATAGAAACGGAGACGGAAGTGATGATGAAGATAGATATAGAAGGAGAAGAGATGCTGATAGATATAGGAGTGAACGTGATGGCCAGGATAGGAGAATTAGTAATAGAAGTGATGAAGAGGATAAAGATGGTAGAAGGGATCGTTATAGGAACATGGATAGGGATCGGAGGAGTGATGATAGGAGACGAGAAATGAGTAGAGATGATAGTAGGAGGAGGAGAGATCGAAGCAGAACCAGGAGTGTAAGCAAGTGATGAGGAAGTTGATAATGATAAAAGGAGAGATAAAAACAAGGGTAAAGGGAAAGATGATGAAGATGATAATGACAGGACAAGAGGTAGGCGTAGGGATGTAAGGGCTGATGATGGTAGTGATAGGAGGAAAAAGGAAACTAATGAAGATAGCAAGAGAAGAGGTAGGAGTAAGGATATAAGTAGTGATGACGAAGATGATAGTGATAAGAGAAGCATCGACATCATTTGACCTATATTATGTTTGGTTTTTATTCAGCTATCTTTGAGCGTTTTCGTGGAATTCTTCACGAAGGAGAGATAGACAAAAGGGTGCAGTATTTAATTGAAGGTCTCTTTGCATTAAGGAAGGCCAAGTTTCAGGTTAGAATCTTTTTATTCTGCAGACATGTCATCACGTATTACCTAACAAAGCAACAATATATTTTCCATCTCATATGCTGTGTACCGACTGATGATGTTTACTTATGTGATGCAGGGCCATCCAGCTGTTCGTCCAGAGTTGGACCTTGTTGAATCTGAAGATCAAATAACTCATGAAGTGTCTCTTCTTGATAAGATCGATCCTGAGATTGCCTTAGGTATTTGCGTAGATACATGAATAGTGCTTCAATAATTTTAAATACGGGGCTGTAACGGATGTTATTGTGCATTTCAGATATTTTCAAGTTGGATCCTGATTTCATTGAAAACGAAAAGCGCTATGAAGAGTTGAAGAAAAGCTTGCTTGGTGATGAATCTGAAGAAGAAGAGGATGGAGATGAGGATTCTGATGATGATGATGACGAGGATGAATCTTCAGAAGAAGAGGATGAAGAGCAAATGAGGATCAGAGATGAAACAGAAACAAATCTTGTGAATCTTCGGAGAACTATATACTTAAGCATTTTGCCAGTCACTCTTCAGCATGGAAGTGCCATGTCATTAGCATTGCAGCTCTCATGTAGTGTTTTGGTATTATCACCTTTCCTTTACAAAATTATGATGCACTTCTGTTAATAAGAACTTTCCGCCTAGCTTTTTTAAGAACTTGCTATTTTATTTTAGGATGGAGGGAGTAATCAAAGCTTAAATTTTTCTCTGTTCTGTGAATGCAGGTAGTCGCTTGTCCATGTGCTTTGGGTTTAGCAACACCAACTGCTGTGCTGGTAATATCTTTTGTCTAAGTTATTTGTATATATCTTTGAAGATATGGTCTGATGACTGATCTTAGTTGATTTTTGCTAATTATCTAGGTTGGAACATCACTTGGTGCTACAAAAGGATTGCTATTGTGTGGTGGGAGTATCTTAGAAAAGTTTGCTGCAGTGAACACAGTTGTTTTTGACAAAACAGGGACATTGACCATTGGCAAACCTGTTGTTACAAAAATATTGACGACAATATCTGATGAGGTTGCTTCAGTGGGTTGTGTTCTAAGGGGCTTCAGTCAGTCAGTTGTTTCATGAGGTTGCTTCAGTGGGTTGTGTCAGTGTGGTTGGTTCAATGGGTTTGTTTAGTGGGTTTGTTCAGTTCAAAGGTTAGTCAACTTGAACCGTATAAACGTAATTATGAGAAATTGGCAAAATTCTTGAGCCAAAAATTTCCAGACTTCGAGAGCACAATAGACTCACCAAATACTACTGAAGGTGATGGTAACGATGATCCATTCACCGATAGTGATATATAGGACGTTCAAATTTATTTCTATTGAATGTGGATTGGTGATTATTATGCTTTAAAGAAATATTGTTATTATTATTGTTTATGGTTTGGAGTTTTATATACTATTGTAAGGGTCATGTATGCATTGTGAATGAGGACTGAATTAAATTGTATTTGCCACTAACTTTTAGTTTATAATAGAAATATAATGGAACGGCGCCATCATATTGGAGACTGATTTGAATGTTATTTTGTATCGATTAACATATATTTTGAAACTAATTTTCAGTCACTAGAAAAACAAATTAAGGACTAATTCATCTGTTTTTTGTGACTAACAATCAGTCTTTAAAGCCTTTCATCGGAGACTAATCAGTTTTTAAATCCTATTATTAGAGACTGATTTGGTACGGTAATCTACAAAACAACGAAACGTATTAGGGACTATAAACAATGTTTATGGACTAATTTTCAGTCCCTAAATCCATGTGTTAGTAACTGATCAAACATGGTATTGGCGACTGACTTTTCAGTCGCCGATAATATGCATTGGGGACTGAAATAACATGATACCAACCCATAAAAATAAGGACTGACTTTTTTATTTTGGTGACTGATCTCTGGTCCTCGTTGGTTCGATACAACAAGGACTGAATTTCAGTTGATAACGTCACTTTCCGTAACTAAGCTTCTATCACTGATTAGTGACTAGCAAAATCAGTCCTTGATAGACCATCCGTAACTGATCATGGTGTATCGGAGACTGATTTTTCAGTCCCTGAAAGCCTTTTTTTTTGTAGTGATACAAAATGTTATGTTTTAAACATCACTTGCATAATGTCTCTTGAATGCTAAAGAGAATACATAACTAATATGTATTTTCGGGTACATTCAAACGTAGCTACATTGAATTAGGAGCGTTTGGGTTATCTCACATTTTCGTTATAAAACTTGCATAAAAAAAATTTCATGCATCAAAAGGAGTCGAGATAACTGCACCTCCACATTGTCCCCATGTAGGCACACACTAGAAATTAATATACGTATTGTCGATAGTTTTAACTAAATTATGAAATTTTTGTGTCTAGGATAATCATGCCTCCCGCGACAAATTATGACCATAAGGACACCATCAAATACCTACCTCAACACCACAAAACCAAAGGTCTCACCGAAGATCAAATCAAAATCTTTAAGGCATTAGAAAAACGTTATGTTCACGAGGGTAGAACCGTAGACTCATCATTTTTAGAAGAAACCAATATCCGTGAACAATTAGCCGCTATCCAATTTGATCGTCTCCTCGACATAGATGAGCCCATTATTCCTAGGTTTGTACTTGAATTTTATGCTTCCGTAAGTCTTAGCTCTGACGACTTTGGATTTATGAGCATCCATTTCAAAGTAAACCAAAATCAATTTAGTTTTCCTTTAAATCAATTCGGAGAAGTTTTAGGTATTCCAAGTCAAGGAACTTGCTTTTATTCGGACAAATGGCCATTGTCCATCCTAGAGTCCAACCTTGGTCGTATCCATCCCTACGACACACCTCTCACTTCCAAAGAAATCATCCGTGAACATCTCTTCAATCCTAGAAACAACCCAACTAGGACAAGCCGAGGTAAACAAGTAAATCGAGATCCATTTGCCATGGAGCTCAATGAACTCAAACCTCAATTTAAGAAACTAGAAGAGATTCTTAGAGCCAACGTCATTAGCACTATTGGAAATAGGGATCATGTGAATGCAAGCCTATGTTACATGCTCTATTGTGTGTCGACCCACCAACAATTCAACTTAGCCTACTATATCGCCAAAAGAATGGCCGATATACCTGTTTTAGGTACCACCGCCATGCCATACGGAATGCTTCTTACCCGTCTGTTTAGAGCTTCTATACCTATTCCTCAAAACGCCAGTGTTTTCCTTCCTGACTACACCGTAATTCCACACACCTTTGTTCCTCTTAGCGATCATAGGGTAGCCGTAGCAAAAGGAAAACGTGCTCATCCTCCAACCTCATTATCATCATCATCAGCTAGTGAAGAAGATGGTTTACCCAATTCTAGGATTACTCCACCCGAATACATGAGTCAACTTCCTACTTTTGACAACCAATCAGAGGAATTTTGACAAACAAAAGGAATGGTGAAGAATTTAGGCCGGTGGATCATGAAGCTTTACAAGAAAATGAACAAGTGAGGTCTAAGAAGTTTTTGGTATAAGACAATGTCGAACAATGATGTGTTGAACGTGTATGTCTTTTAGAACATTTTGTTGGTATTTGAATTTTATGTGTACTAACATAATGTTTCAGGATGATAATACCTCTTATTATCAATTTTCCGTGCTTAAGCCACCGTTTGGCTTAACATCCTGTTATGGTAAGTTATTATCATTGGATTAATCTATGTGCAAAAATATGTTGGAATCTATGTTTTTAGTATTTTTCTTTCACATATCAGTAGTTACACATGTTTTAGGAGAATTTTTGAGATTTGAACGGATAACAAAAATTATGTCATGTCCTCTGTTAAGAAATAGCAATTTCATATGGCGGATATGGCGGAACCCTTATATGGGATCCGTCTGTTGTGTTATTTGGCTCCGCTAATCTCAACTCCACGGATTCTGCGGAACCAAAATTTTGGTGTCGATTGGATCCGCCAGGTTCAACAGTAACTTTTTCAAAAAATTTCCGACTAATCTCGATTCTTAGATTCTTAATTTTAGTTTTCAGGAGTATTCTACTGATCATTAGAATCATTAGGATGCTTAGAAACACTTTGAACAATAAGAAATCAATTTCCCACCAAAATTTGAAAATTCAAATTTTCATCAAGTTACCTTTCTCTAATACCTAAGGATCCCTTTAATTGGTTCCTTGAAATCCGTGAATCAATTATGTTAGGATCTCTGAGAAATAAAGTTTTCTCATTGCTGCCGATAGTGAAGCTGGTTCCTGCTGATAGTTATCTGTTGCTGCTGCAGTTGGTTCCTGCCGATAGTTTATTTTCGTTTCTGCCGATAGTGTTTATTGCTGCGGATATTATTGTTTGTATCCGTATGTTTAGAAAGTTTGTTAGATTTATTTTTAGAAGAGATCATGTTTATCTCTTCACACGTTTTCTTGTATGACGGGTTAGGGTTAGGGTTTCTTATCATTATAAAAGAAACATCCCGTCTATGAGTTTAAGACATCTTTGTACGACATTACAATATTCAATAACACAATTTCTTAGTTCATAACCGATCCATAGAGGATCATTGTCTTCTTAGATATTTTCTTCTTTACATTCTTGTTGTTTAGTTTCCGCATAAACGCAAGTCTTATTCCTAGAGATTCTCGTTTAACCAAGCTCTATCAAGCTAGAAGCACTCGATCCTACAAATTACATTACAAGCTTTTCTGTCATCACCTACACTCACTGATCTTCCTCATGTCAACTCCATTTCTATGGATTGACTTTGATAAAATGACAAACAACTTTTTCTTGTTCCAAGTCATTGGTAATCCACATTCTTTTATGAATCAAATTCAAACACCAATATCCATGAACTTTAGAGAATATAAATTAGAAGCTTTAGGATGATTTCAACTCACATTTTCATCATCATACCTGCACATTTCTAAACAACTTCACAATGCATAAATCAAACAACTCATACATGTCCAGACCACACAGAAGGACAGCTAGAATTAGTGTCAGACCATACTGGTTCATAAATCCCATCTCTAATGTGAACTTCCCTACCATATCCACTACTACTACAACACCCATCATAACTCCAGTAGTTAACATATCATCACCTACAATAACACCAATAGCTATCACACCACCATCCATACCATCTCAAGTGAGAAAATCATCATCACCTCCACATTCACCCAACCTTCAACCACATGATTTACTTACCACACTTCAAAACATTGATGAATCAATGTGGCTCAATCAACCAAACACTCAAGGCAATGAGGAACTTGATCCTCTCAACGCCTCTTCTAACATGATGGACTCTAACTTACGTGATACTAAGGACTTAGAATCCATTTGGCTTGCCTCCATCATATCTCCATCAAACCCAACCAATCCTCCTCAATAGGAGCTTTTAGTTTCTTCCTAGTATCCTCTTATAGGATTTAGTAGGATTATTTTAGGACTTTTTCTATTTTTAGGAACTTTTTATTTTTCCTTCTTATGTAACATCATGTTTTGTGACTTTTGTCACAAATAAATTTTCAATGAATGGATGTTATACTTTTATGCTTGTAGGTGATCATTATTTGGCATATTATCTTATTTTGTTTGATTTACTAACATTATTGTATGGTTGGTTTGAGTTCTCATAATGATTTGATCACTTGTACTTAGGTGCATATTTTTGATCAGACACTTATTTTTGACTTTTTAAAGTCAAATGGGTTGAACTTTCTTGCTTGGTTAACCTATACATATGCATTTTGCTACTTGGTTGGAATTATTGACAACTAATCTTTATTTTGTAGCATTTCATATCCTTGAAACGTATACGTTGGTACCCTAGCAATGGGGAGTATACATCAAGGGGGAGCATATCATATTCTAACCATTTGTTTTGTAGGTTCATGCATCATAACCTTGGTACTCAATTTAGGGGGAGTATAATCCAAGGGGGAGCTTTAAAGTTCTCAAAATCATTGCATTATTCTCGGTACTCCAACTTAGGGGGAGTCATAACCACATTCCGCTACGCATATCATCTTTTTGTTTCGACAAAAAGGGGTAGATAGGATTAAGTTTTACATCACTATGATGTATCACAGTACATACTTTTATAATTAAAATAGTTTTTAAAACTTGCAGAAAACTAACTTAATATATATATATATATATATTTTTAAAAGACTCATACTTTATTTATCTCTTTACTTAAAAATACACTTCATGTTTTGTCATCAACAAAAAGGGGGAGATTGTTAATACAAATATCGTCCTAAAAACGTTATTTATATTTTATGATCTTTGCTTAATTTTGTTAATGACAATCACAAAGTCTATCTTTAAGCAAGGCATAAATATAAGATCAAGTCTTTTGAATTTATAGTAACAAGTCTATTAAAAACACATTTACATTTTACATAATCACTAGGAATAATATTTACTTTCTACATTTACATATTTCACTTTTATTTCTTAAAATATAAATAATAACAAATGACATCATGGCATACCTCATTAGAAAATATTAGGAAGATTTGAGATATTTTGGAAAGATTCTTAAGCAACAAAGTTGACTTTGGTAGATATGGGAAGATATGGCAAGATATGGAAAGATTTGTTGAAATCTTAGCTGTCATGTAACCGCGGATCCAAACCAGTACAAGGGAGGATCCAAATTAAGGGATCCGCCAAATCCGCCAACTGTTTGATCAGTTTACCTATAAATAGCAAGTTGATCATTCAGGCACAATCATCACTCATATAGCCTAAATTATACATTCATTCATTTATACATTACTAACCCATATCATTCATTCATTCTTAGTGATCTTCCTTTTTGTAGCAAAAGAGATCAAGCATCAACAAGCTTCAACACACTGTTGCAAGTCTTGATAATTAGATATTGTGTGATTTGTTAAAGTTTACACATCATTGTTACAACCTTTATTCAGTAAAGTCCGGTTAGTGTTTTAGTCCTCAAAACACATAGAGTAAACGGGAGTAGTTGTACCCTTGTAAAGAACTCGACATTTAGCTTAGTGTCGGTAATAGTATAGGCGACGTCAGGTTGGTTCTTCCTTGAAGTAGAACTCGGTATTTAGCTTTGTACCGGAAAAAGGTGTAAGCAACGTGTATTAAGGTTTTCTCCGCCAAGAAGGGAGTTTGTTTCTTAGTGAAGAAAAACTCTCGAGTTAGAGGCTCGAGGAGTAGAGTAGGGCATGGAAGAGAGTCCTTGTAGCCGAACCACTATAAATCTCCGTGTTGTGGTTTGATTGTTCTTTTCTCTAGTTACTTACTTATATTATTTGATTGTGTGCAATTACTTTGAAATCACGATAAGTCACAAAGCGAATTAATTTTAAAATGGTAAAACTATTCAACCCCCCTTCTAGTTTTCCACATGTTCCATCAACATCAAGTTTGATTTTCCAAATCCATTTAAGTCCGACAATGTAGACTCCATCAGGTCTTTCCACCAATTTCCATACTTCAAGACGTTTAAATTGATCAAGTTCTTCTTGCATTGAAACAATCCAATTGTCATAAGTCATGGCTTCTTTAATGTTCTTTGGTTCTGTTTGACAGACGGTAAGTGCATAAATGCATGTGTCACCATCTGTGTGAAGTATTTGTCATGTCATAACTGGATTATTCGGATTACCAATCACATTTACTAGAGGATGATCTCTTGTCCATTTGTGTATAGAAGGGTAATGTTGAAAATGATAGTGCATATTAGACGGATCCAAGTTGCTTGTGGACGACTCTGCAATATCAGGAACGGTTGGAGCCGGAGCAAATGGATTAAAGAATGCATTTCCGTCATAATTTGGAGGTGCGGGTACTCCTTGTTGTGGGAGATCTTCAGCTGCATTCTCAGTATTAGAAGTGGTTTGTTCTTCTGTTGTTAGAGATTTAGTTGAAGGTGCATCTGCAGCAATGGTTGTTGTTGTAGTAGCAGGTGTATCAGATACTGGATTATGATCACGTTGTGCAGCGGAACTTGTAGATACATCTTGAGCACGACTTGCAAAAGAATCATCGGACAGTGGAGCAAACAAGGTTTCCAAATCCTTACGGTTGAGGGAGAGTGGTGCAGCTGATTGATCTGGAAAATTTAGACGGTTAGTTACGGGTCCTAAGCTGTTTTGCTCAGAAGCCATTTCAGTAAGCTCATCAAAATTAGCATGTATTGTCTCTTGAATTTCTCTAGTGCGACGGTTCCAGATACGAAAACCTTTAGAGTTCTCACAATATCCAATAAAGATACCAATGTCAGCTTTGGCTTTTAGTTTTCCAAAGTCATCACGATCATTATTTGGGTAACAGAGAGCACCAAATACATGAAAGTAATTTATGTTGGGTTTACGGTTGTGAACAATCTCATATGGAGTTTTGTGATGCCTTTTGGTGATCATACAACGGTTTTGAGTGTAACATGCAGTGGAGACAGCTTCAGCCCATAGGTAATCAGGTAATTGAGCATTGATCAACATTGTTCTTGCAGCTTCCACTAACGTCCTGTTGCGTCTTTCGACAACTGCATATTGTTCTGGGCTTCTTGCAATAGATGTTTGATGTTCAATTCTCACTTTCTCAAAATAATCACGAAGAGTTTGATTCTTGAATTCAGTTCCATTGTCTGTTCTGACTTTTCTAACTGTATTGCGAAGCTGAACCTGAATTTTAGTGAGAAAGGTGATGATCATAGAAGGAGCTTGATCTTTGGTTCGTAGAAAGTAGACCCAAGTCCATCTGGAAAAATCATCGACAATTACCAATATGTAGCGTTTACCGTTGATTGTTTCCACATAAATCCATATGAAGAAGTTGAAGAACATGATCAGTATTGTGTTCAATTTTAGAAGGGAAATAGGCACGATTACTTTTTCATTGTTCACATGCTGGACATAGGTGATCTTTTGCATACCGAAACGGTCTTGAAATTCAGATGAGACAGTCGTTTGTGCCATAACCAGGATTTTGTTGAATGTGCTTTGGAGAGTAAACATATGGGAGAAGAAGCGGTCATGTCAGACATAGAAATGGTGTAGAGACTAGTTCCGCGTTTGCCCGTCATGAGATCGTTTCCTTGTAAATCACGAACGAAACAAGTTTTCTCCCTAAATGCTACTTCTAAATCTCCATCACAAAACTGTCCTACTGAGAAAAGGTTGTGTCCAAGGCCTTCGACATAGTATACACGGCTAATTTCGATGTTACCGTTGACATAATCTCCATAGCCCATTATAGCAGCGAAATGATCATTCCCGAATCTGACAGTGCCGATGAACTTTGCAACAAAGTTTACTAAAAGTTTGAGGTTGCCTGTCATATGTCGGGAACAGCCGCTATCAACAATCCAAAGAATAATTTGAATCACCTACATCACATGAAGACAAGTAAAACTAGGTTTCCTTTGTAGCCAACGTTGCCATGTCCAACTAATTTTTGCTTTCTTCTTAGTGAATTCACTAGGTGAATGGATTGTCTTAGGAGGTGGATTCACAACTATGGGTGTGTCTACGGCATTCTTAGAAACTACACTTGGCGGTTTTCCTAGTATAGACTTAGAAGCAGTAGTGGTCCTAGAGGAAATGCCATATGTACGTTTCTTATTACGAGGTAAAAGAGATTTTGCAACACACTTTGTATGATCACCAGATAACATGCTTTTACGACAAAACACACAAGAAGCATCAACATTAAAAACATTCAAAGTATTAGCATTCAAAACATCCAAAGTATTAGCATTCGTTACATCATGATTTAAATTACAAATTTTTAATTTTGATTCTAAATCAGACGCAACATGCGTTTTATTCAAACTCCTAAGGTGGTCTTCTACTTCTTGATCTTTTAGTGTTCCACTCTTACGTTTCCAGATACTAGTCTTCTTTTTGTTTCTTTTAGGCTTGGATCTGCTAACGCTATGAGGGGTGACTATTCCTGTAGAAGTCAAAGCATTCAAATTAGTAGTCTGAGTGGATGTCTTCCTAGGTGTTGTATCTATGTTATACATTCCTGGTGCAATCACATTTTTGTCAACAAACATCCCTTTTTCAAGTAATTTAATTTTCTATTTGAGTTCAATGATGATGTGATTCTTTTGTTGAATTTTTGAATCAAGTTCTCGATTTAAGCGAACAATGTCATTCCGATTCTGAAAAACTTCATCAATGTCCTTTTCATTTTCAAAGTTTTGACGTTTTAAAATAGCATTTTCATTTTCAAGATTCTGAACTTTGGATGTGTTACTGTTCTGAAAGGACATTGTTTCTTTTTAACTTTGCAATTTTAACTCAAAATCAAGAATTTGAGTTTGACACCATCGCAGCTTCTGATTGAGTTGAAAATTTTCTTTTGTAACACCCTCAAAATATCGCAGCGGAAGATTGTGTCACTGGGGTATTACTTCATAGTTCACAACACAAATTACAGAAAACGACTCTAAATGAGACATTTTGAAATAAATTATCTTTCGATTAAATTTCAGAGTTTACAAAGAGAGGTCCCACAAGTTTACAAAATGTACAACATAATAGTTGTAGAGTTTTTTGAACGATAATATATGCATCGTCTTCAAAATATTTTTCCGCGCTCCTTCCCATGCAAGCTAATTCCTTTTGAACCTGAGAAAAACATGCTAAAAAGTCAACACAATGGTTGAGTGAATTCATAGGTTTGTAAATAGTAGTGGAAAATAAAGTTCATAGTATAATTGCAATGTGCGCAATCATCATCCTGATAGTTATTATTGCTCTAAGCTCATGGCACGCACGACTGACTGTATATATATATATATATATATATATATATATATATATATATATATATATATATATATATATCACCGTACGATATATACATTAAACAATTTTGTGGAAAACTAGAAGGGGGGTTGAATAGTTTTTACCGTTTTAAAGTTTTATTTGCTTTGTTACTATATGTTAATTTCAAAGGAAACAATCACAAATAAATAATCACACAATGTAAACAAAAGATAAAGAGAGGAAAGATCAAACCACACGACACTGTTGTTTATAGTGGTTCGGCTACAAGGACTCTCTTCCTTGCCCTACTCCACTCCCCGAGTTTCCTACTCGAGAGTTTATCTTTCACTAAGAAACAAACTCTTTATCTAGGCGGAGAAAACCTTTACACGTCGCTTACTTCCTTTTCCGGTACTAAGCTAAACACCGGGTTCTTTCACAAGGTAGAACCAACCTGACGTCGCCTATTTACTTTACCGACACTAAGCTAGATGTCGAGTTCTTTACACGGGTACAACCACTCCCTACACTCTTTGTGCTTTAAGGACTAAAGCACTAACCACACTCACTGATTACAAATGATAGATATGATGTGTGAAACAAACTACAATATCACACAGTAATGCATGATTACGTGGTTTTGTAACCTTACAACAGGTTTTACCTCTCGAGGGATCTCAAGAGGCTTACAACCCCACCAGGCAGTGTACCTGACCGATGTAGTATAGTGTAGTGGTAAGTACGGGGGATTGATCATTCTCCACAGGGAATAGTGTTCGTTAGGTGTGAAAGGCTACTCTAATTAGGTCTAAGGGTTGAGGAAGATTCTTTTTATGTTTTTATATTTTTATGAAAGCAAGTAAAATCTCGGGTTTGAAGGAGTGGGCGGAATTAGTTGCTAGTCAACTAACCCAATTTACTACGAATGCAAATAAAATAAAATAACAAAAATGAAATGTGGTGAGAAACTTATGTGTAGAGAAATGTGTTTACTTAGATTTCCTTACTCCCTAACTATCTTTTACCGGTTAATTAGTGTGTATTAGTCGCGTGGATGACGGGTGTATTCCTTAATACCATTCGTGGGGTGGCGTACTTACTTCCCCAAACTCTACAAGCTCCTACTTCACTCCTATGTCGAGCCGGCTAGGAAGCTCCTAACATGGGATCACTAGAATTCGCTTGTGCATTAAATACAACCATAAAAACCTTTAGTACGCGTTTGGTTCATGTTTCTTAAGACGTTCAAGCAAGTTACCGAATAGGAAGTTAGCCAGTTTTCTTAAGCCTAACATAGATAAACAATCATCCAATACAACTAACAACACACTAACAACCAATAATCAATAGCTAAGTTTCATTAGATCTAAGCAAACACAAGATAAAATTAGCCTAACATGTTAAACAAAAGACAAGCATAAGATAGAATCAAACAACACATAGACATATTGAATGATTAATTGATAACTTATCTTTCAATGAAACATGGAAGATCTCAAGGCAAAAAGCCCTGAAAAAGTAGCTAAAATCGTCTTAGGGTTTTATCCCAAAATTCCACACACTAAGCCCTCCTTAATGACAAAAGATTAGAAAACTATATATAGATTTTTGGATCTGACGGCGTCACCTTATGCATTGTGACGCCGTCACCTCGCCGCTTTTAGGGTTCCCGGGTGACCTTCTTGACGCCGTCCCTCTTTAGCTCTTCAAAAATCCATTCTGGCCTATCAAGGCTTGACGCCGTCGGATCATGAACGTGACGCCGTCCCCTTATGATTTAAGCCGTGACGCCCTTGATTTAGTTAAAGCGTGACGCCGTCAGAATTCACATGCTAACTCACTGGCCCGTCATGAGTAAATTTCACATCCAACTTTTCTTGCCAAGGCATGACGCCGTCCCATGTTAATTGTGACGCCGTCAAGAGTAACTTTTAGCTGATTTTTGAGACTTTGCCGTTTTCTTCACTTTAATGCTCCAAAAACGTCCAAAATGCCTCCTTTTCCAGATTTCTCCTCAAAAGTACCTAAAATGACAAAAGGAACGATTTAGGGCAATATTTGATCAAATAAATACGATTTCGGGCTTAAATGACCCCTTAAAAGCGGTACACTTTTCGCCTCATCAAATACCCTTACACTTGAGATTTGCTTGTCCTCAAGCAAATGCGCTTTTATTCTAATCAAAATACAAGTGAGGGGTCATTTAATGCAAACATAAAAGTAATTACAACGAATAATCGTTCCACTTCAATCATAATAAGCACGGAGATTACATACTAGCACCTCACAAGTAGTGTTTAGATACTCACATCTCTCAAGTGTCATCAAAATAAATCTCATAAATGAAAACGGATAATATCTCTCACTACCTGTCATAGCAAATAGATTACCATAGGCTTGGGAAAGGATCGAAAACCTCCTCCACTAGGCGTAAGCACCTAAGATAAACTATCAAAGAGGGCTTTTAAATGGGTTATAACGTTAGGTGTAGGGAAAAGGAAAACACGGCTTTGTTGGATAAAGGATATTTTACTGGTGGCTAGTTAAAGATCTTGATCAATTACATGTACTATACAATGTTGCTAAGACAAGACTCGACTCAATCTTAAGCTAAAAACAAAATAACAAAAACATAAAATAAACATAAAATGAAACGGGATGGTAGTCCGTATGTTTTTTTCTATTTTTCATTTTCTCATTTTTTTGTATTTTTCTTTATTTTTTCGATTTTTTTTTTTTTTTTTTTCTTTTTTTTTTTCTTTTTTTTTTTTTTTTTTTTTTTTTTGCATACACTCTTGCCCTACCATCCAAAATAATACATCATAGGGGCATTGCATTCCCCTTACACTTGAACTTTTACATAACTTTACAAATACTAATCTAATGACTCGAATTAAGATAATTGAAAAACTTGGAGTACTTTTAAAACATTTAGCACATATGGGGGTAATAAATGATGTTCTTCCCCATTACTCCATTATACTAGTACTTTACCCATGAGTCCCAATCGTCCCAAAACAATATGTACAAGGATATGACTCGACTTAGCAACCATGTAATCAATTAGATAATTAACTTGGGGTTTAAACAAATGTTGTCACAATAATGCACTAAAGATGAGTGCATACAAGGTAGGCTAAGGCGATTTGGGTGTACATTTTAGTGGGGTGTAACAAATTCTTCCTTTAAGTAAAATGCTTAAAGGTCGAAACGAAAAGATAGGCTCTGAGGGGTGTACTAGGGGTATCGTGTACTAAAAATGAGTACAACGCAAAGGGTGTGGGAGAATTACTTGACCAATGTAGCCAAAATAATTATAACAAAAACACAGGTGTAAAACAATGGGTTAATCCTAATGCCTCTTATCATGTAGTAAATCTAACTACACGAATGTAGTCTCACTTGTGGCCTTGGAATGGTCCTAACGCAAGTTCTAGAACCTAAGTGCTACCGGTACACACATCATAGCATAAATGCTTTTCCTACCAATTCTAGGGGCGAACCTCACATATTTAGGGGTGGAAAATTTTTTAGTGGTACGGTTTTTGTGCTAGTCATATAACTCCTATCCGTGAGACGCTCATTAAGATCAAAGTTTCACTCCTATATGTTGTAAAAAATTTTAAATTTGGCACTAAAATTACCCTAATCAAGTATTTCTCTCAGTTTTATTACACATCTACTATTAAACAAACAAAAATCAAGCGCAATTGTATTCTCTAAAATCGTACTTTTACCCTCCCCTTACACTTAAGATGAACATTGTCCCCAATGTTCAAATAACAAGATGTAAAAGCATAAAGTAAAAGAATGAAATCAAATACTCCCCTGATTCGCTCGTTGGATAGTGAAATCACACGGTTAAATCTTCCTCCAAAGAGAATGTTGAAGCTCCATGACTAATGCATCGCCATAAGCTTGATTCCATAAACATTTCCTTGTCCAAAATAACCTGTTAACCTGAGAAAACAAACACGAAAACCTGCATAACATCGGCGGGATAAAATCTATATATAAGGATATAATGCTTGTGGAATGATAATTTTGCAGATTCCTGGAGATTACAAGTTGGAGATTTTAATAAAAACTTTTTATGAAAACAAAACTTTCAAAAATTTCTGGAAATTAAATCTGACGCCGTCAGGTTATAACCCCTGACGCCGTCAGAAATGACCTGACAAAAATTTTCATTTTAAGTTTCCGGAAAATTTCTGGAAAAACCTTTACCTTACTTCCTGGAAATCCTGCAAAACATCACTATGACTCGATACAAGCATTTGACTCAAACAAATACTAATATGTATGCTAATTTATTATTATTACGATTCATGTTCATATGTGTTCTAATAAACCGATTTAGATTTCCCTTACACTTATCTTTTGCAAAATACCTTTATATGTAGTTAAGACGAAGTTAAAAACAAAATAAAGCATTTTCACAATTTATATTTGAGACATGAACAGTAAACAAAAAGAATAAGAAATGCATACGGAAACAAATAAAATTAAATAAACAAACAATCAAACAAATAAAGCAAATAAAGCATGGGCTGCCTCCCAAGAGCGCTTGTTTTTGTTCGAGTCACGAGCCTGACTCTACCCTTATTTAACGGATAAAGGAGAGGTTTTTTCTACACTTAGGATTAAGTGCGGGTGATAGTAGCGATACACACCATCTGGGTGGAAGTATGCCACGTGAGGAAAGAGTGACGGATGAATTATATACTCAAAGGGGTGTGCTCCTTTCATCATAACCTTACCTAGTTCACTTTGGTCAATGGGTGAATTAAAGTTTTCTCCTAAAAAGGGATCATCTTCTATCAACTTCGAGAGATTCCTAGTTGGGAATCCATCTTGACCTAATAAACCCGGTTTAAACCCATAATGTTTCTTGTGATCAATCATGAATGGGTGATGTAAGTATGTAAGGTCATGGTTCACTCCTATGTTAGCTTCCTCTCTACAAGGCTTAGAGTCTACTACCTTCAACATAAAACTACCCGGACTATATGGTTTGATGGGTGGGTCGGGACCTAATTCAATTCCTAAGTTCACATCTAAGGATGGAAGATTAGGTAACGGTTTTGGTTGAGGCTCCGGTTCATCAAAAATAGGAAATCCCCTAGAACTAAGAGTAAGGTTGTGATCACTATAAGCATTCAAACCTATATCCTCTAGTTGTGTTTGGTCCAAGGGTTCTACCTCTATTGGGGTTCCTATAGTCTCTTCCACTTCTTCCGGGTAAGTCACGGGCGGTGTGTGTGCCTCAAATGATGGTAGGACTTGTGGGGCACTTGGTGGGCTTATGTTACTTACCTCATCATTCCTTACGTCAAGCTCACCTATATCCTCATCATGTGTTTTAGTAGGATCTAACCCTAACATTTTCCCAAGTATCTCAAGTGCTTCTCTAGGCATTTCAACTTCTATGTCCAAATCATACGGATCATCCTCAATATTCTGACTGCTATATTCAAACTGCCTAAAAGATTCATCATGTGTTTCTTGAGATTCGACGTCATCAATCACAAAACCTAGGTCTTTTTGATCAATGTGATCATGTTCGGCTAAATCCTCCGTCATATCAAGGTCACCTATGTGTTTGTTTTGTACTATGGCATTACATGACAACCACTTAGGTATCTCAACACTAATGTATTCATCCCCAAACAAACTTGTTTCATGATCCAGGAAATTTATATTCAATTGACTTGTACTAACGTTTGTTTGGTTGTCTATCCTATAATAATATTGGGCACAATCTTCTATGGCATCCCATGCTTCTTCAGCACTTAATTCCCTAAAGTCCCCATTGGCAAAATCCTCAATGCGCATTTGGTCATATTGGCCAACACGATAGTAAAAGGTTCGGGTTAGGGATGCTAAAGCGAAACTATGATGAGGGAATTTTCGAAGTAAATTTCTAAAACGAGTCCATGCATCATATATGGGTTCATCTCGATATTGTTTGAAATTCGAGATGTCAATAGGGTAGAATGGCCTTTGTGGTTGGTGGTATGGTGGATTTGCGTACTCCATAATGGTGAACGGAAGAGTCAATGGAAATTACGAACAAACACACAAAGAAAAAGATAGACTAAAGAAAACCTAGAAAAATAAAATAAAAATCTCACTAGAAAGGAATCTAGTGAGTAGACCTAATAGAAATAACAATTCAACCTAAACAATAACTATTCCCCGGCAGCGGCGCCAAAAACTTGATTGCGTGGTTTTGTAACCTTACAACAGGTTTTACCTCTCGAGGGATCTCAAGAGGCTTACAACCCCACCAGGCAGTGTACCTGACCGATGTAGTATAGTGTAGTGGTAAGTACGGGGGATTGATCGTTCTCCACAGGGAATAGTGTTCGTTAGGTGTGAAAGGCTACTCTAATTAGGTCTAAGGGTTGAGGAAGATTCTTTTTATGTTTTTATATTTTTATGAAAGCAAGTAAAATCTCGGGTTTGAAGGAGTGGGCGGAATTAGTTGCTAGTCAACTAACCCAATTTACTACGAATGCAAATAAAATAAAATAACAAAAATGAAATGTGGTGAGAAACTTATGTGTAGAGAAATGTGTTTACTTAGATTTCCTTACTCCCTAACTATCTTTTACCGGTTAATTAGTGTGTATTAGTCGCGTGGATGACGGGTGTATTCCTTAATACCATTCGTGGGGTGGCGTACTTACTTCCCCAAACTCTACAAGCTCCTACTTCACTCCTATGTCGAGCCGGCTAGGAAGCTCCTAACATGGGATCACTAGAATTCGCTTGTGCATTAAATACAACCATAAAACCTTTAGTACGCGTTTGGTTCATGTTTCTTAAGACGTTCAAGCAAGTTACCGAATAGGAAGTTAGCCAGTTTTCTTAAGCCTAACATAGATAAACAATCATCCAATACAACTAACAACACACTAACAACCAATAATCAATAGCTAAGTTTCATTAGATCTAAGCAAACACAAGATAAAATTTGCCTAACATGTTAAACAAAAGACAAGCATAAGATAGAATCAAACAACACATAGACATATTGAATGATTAATTGATAACTTATCTTTCAATGAAACATGGAAGATCTCAAGGCAAAAAGCCCTGAAAAAGTAGCTAAAATCGTCTTAGGGTTTTATCCCAAAATTCCACACACTAAGCCCTCCTTAATGACAAAAGATTAGAAAACTATATATAGATTTTTGGATCTGACGGCGTCACCTTATGCATTGTGACGCCGTCACCTCGCCGCTTTTAGGGTTCCCGGGTGACCTTCTTGACGCCGTCCCTCTTTAGCTCTTCAAAAATCCATTCTGGCCTATCAAGGCTTGACGCCGTCGGATCATGAACGTGACGCCGTCCCCTTATGATTTAAGCCGTGACGCCCTTGATTTAGTTAAAGCGTGACGCCGTCAGAATTCACATGCTAACTCACTGGCCCGTCATGAGTAAATTTCACATCCAACTTTTCTTGCCAAGGCATGACGCCGTCCCATGTTAATTGTGACGCCGTCAAGAGTAACTTTTAGCTGATTTTTGAGACTTTGCCGTTTTCTTCACTTTAATGCTCCAAAAACGTCCAAAATGCCTCCTTTTCCAGATTTCTCCTCAAAAGTACCTAAAATGACAAAAGGAACGATTTAGGGCAATATTTGATCAAATAAATACGATTTCGGGCTTAAATGACCCCTTAAAAGCGGTACACTTTTCGCCTCATCAATGCAACTAAAGGATTACGGTTCTGTAGATCCTTGAATGCTTGATCTCTTTTCTACAAAATGAAAGATCAAAGTGAAATGCAACTATGAATGATGTTAGTAAGATATGTACTGAATGAATATGTGTGTTAAAGCTATATGAGTGATGAGAAAGCCAAATGATCAGCTTGCTATTTATAGGCAAGCTGATCTTCAGCTCACGGATCCCACGGATCCCTCAGAAGGGATCCGTCCTTCATTGGACTTGGATCCGTGGGAGGATGACAGCTAAGGATTTGTTGTATCTTACCAAATCTTCCATATCTTACCAAATCATCCAAGATCCTCAAATGTCAACTATGTAACTTGCAAATCTAAACAAGATATATCAAAGATATTGTATGTGATGTATGCAATGATGTCATGGAAGGATTTTAGAATTAAAGTTTCCTTTTAAGGAAACAAGTTACTAAATAAGCAAACTTGTAATTCTTGGTTATTATGTGAAGTGTAAAATGTGTACTTAAGAGACTTAAGCTAGTATTTATTATTTGCTAAACTATATTCCTTTTATTTGTCATTAACAAAACTAAGAAAAGATCAAAGAATATAAATAACGTTTTTGAGACGCTATTTGTATTAACAATCTCCCCCTTTTTGTTGATGACAATACATAAGGTATATTTTTGAGCAAGAGAATAAATATAGCATGAGTTCTTAAAAATATATATTAAGTTTGTTTATTAAAGAAAAGTTTTGTAAAAATGTATGTACTGTGATGAATCACAGTTAATGCAAACTTAGTCCTTTCTCCCCCTTTTTGTCAAAACAAAAAGAGTAGCGTAGCAGAATGCGATTTTGAGAGCTTTAAAGCTCCCCCTTGTTTTAGACTCCCCCTAGATGGAGTAATCAAGGAAATAATGCATGATTCTACAAAACAAACGGTTAGTATATGAAATGCTTATGAGATGCTCCCCCTCGATGTATACTCCTCACTTCTCGAGTACCAACGTATACTATGAAGGGTATGATATGCTGCAAATGAAGTGTTAGTAATGAATGACTTCAATGAAGAAGTAGAATGCTTGTGAAGTGTTCTTCCAAACAATCCTTTCAATATGTTTTGACTTTTTTTTTTTTTAAAAGTCAAAGTAAGTGTCTGATCATTATTTGTACCTAAAGTAATCATAATCAAGGTATAATATATGCAATATTAGGATGTTAGTTCACAATGATAATATGCAATATGTTGATCACTCATAAGCATAAAACATCACATTCATAGATATTGAAAATTTTGTGACAAAAGTCACAATAATGAAATGATGTTACAAGTAGAATAAAAAGACATCCTAGAAAGAAATAAAAAGTTCTAAACAAACATCTTAAAGGTCCTAACAACTAGCCTAGAGAGCTCCTATTGAGGAGGATGAGAGATGACGTTTAAACGTTCAAGAATATGGTTCAAGATGAACCTCATCTCATTTTGAAGCTCATGGACCAAGATGTTGGTCCTTTGGGCCAAGTGAGCCATTCTCTCACAGTGTGCGCAATCATGACTTGAAAAGCCGGGAGGAAGACTAGGCTCCAAGTTTTGTGGTGGTGGTGGTGATGGTTGTTGGTTGTTGTTGTTGTTGTTGGATGGTGGTTGTGGTGTTTGGAGAGAGTTCATAAGGATGTTTTGAATGTCCATGGTTTCATGAAGGCGATGGTCAACCATACTCGAGAGAGTATAGAGTTGTGTTAACTCCGCACTTATCTCCTCTTGTGTTTGAGGAATGTTGCTCCACATCGCTTCATCTATGGCGATGAGTGTGGAAGTTGGTGATAGTGGTGGTATTTGTGGATGAGGTTGTGGTGCTTCACGGTATAGAGGACCATGAATCTCTGGATGGAGAGGATGGAATAGCATAGGTTCTAAGTTTTCAAGACTTATTGGTGGAGGATTGGTTGATGTGGGTGGAAGATCTTCTAACTCATCAAGATATGGTTGTGGAGATGTTGGTGGTGTCCTAAAGAGTTCCATTGGTTTAAGTTTTGGTGAGGATGGTGATGATGCAGACTTCTCAGACTGTGATGGAGCGGGAGCGGGAGCGGGTGGTGGTGTGGTTGCTACAGGAGTAATGGTAGGAGGTGGTGTTTTTATGACTACATGTGACGGAGTTGGAGTGGATAAAGTAAGGAAGTTTTCACTAGCAATGGGTGAGGATATGTTTAGTGGTGATGATTCTTTAGAGGATGAGTTGTGAATGTTGATGAAACAACAAGGTTTGACACTAATTCGGGCTGTCCTTTTTGGTGGCTTAGATGTGGAGGAGTTGTTTGACTTTGTCATTGAGACTTTTTGGTGAAGTATAATAGCTAAAATGTACAGGAGAAGAAATGGTTGTGATGTGAATTGAAGATCCTAAAGTGCTAATTTATAGACAGAAGGTTTGTGAGTCTGTGTGTTTGGATTTGATATGAATCCAATAGAGAATGTTGGTTTCTAATGATTTGGAACAAAAATTTGTGCAGGTCATATCAAGGAAGTCAATCCATTGAGCTTTGGTTGAGTAATGTGTTGTGGATTTGCAGTTAATACAAGGAGATAGTGGAAAATCTTATGATTTGATATTTCCACGGATTTGACGGATCCCTAAAAAGGGTTCCTTCTTTGTATCAGTTTGGTAACTCACACCTAAAATTCAAAAATTTAAATTTTGGTGGGAAATTTTGTTCCTAAGTTTCTAAGAATTCCTAAATGATTCTAAGATGAATTATGATCAGTGAATGAATCCTAAATGATACTAAACACTAAGATTTAAGAATCGGGATAAGTCGAAAAAGTTTTAGAATTTTACTGGGGAACCTGCGGATCCAAGTTGAATCAAAGGCGGAACCATAGTTAGGGATCCGCCTAATCCGCAAGTGGGCGGATGGCGGATCCAACGATAAGCCTTGGCGGAGCCCAGGTTTGGGATCCGAAAATTCACCTAGACCTTACTTAACATCTAATATGTATAGCAAAACAACTAAATATGATAATATTAACACACGATTGAACATAGTTTAATCCGTTCTTAGAAACTTACCGTTTTAGGTGTTATGCCAAACATAGGCTATAACCCGGAAAATTGATAACCATGATGGTTATCTACCTGCAAATGTTAGTTATTACACATACATAACAAGTATTATCAGATAAAGTCGAGACACATAGAAGTTTAACATCACAATATCCAACATTGTTCAAAACCAAACACTCCATCAACTAAGCTTCTTCTTCAACTTCTTCATACCCTTGTGCAATTTCATCATCCAACGACCAAGATTCTTCACCATTCCTTTGATGTTTCGATACTCAGCGGATTCATTTTGAATTGGAGGAAGATGGCTCAAGTATTCGTGTGGAGGAATCCTAGAATTTGGCAAACCATCATCTTCACTCATTGAAGATGATGAGGATGATGTTGGTACACGAGGACGTTTACCTTTATCTACACTTACCCTAAAGTCGCTCAAAGGAACGAAGGTATGTTCAATTTCATTGTAATCCGGAACAAAGCCTAAATGGTTTGGACGAGCGGGTGCAAAGGCTCTATAGAGTCGGGTTAAGAGCATACCATAAGGCATTGCAATCTTGCTTTGAACCGGAATGTCACACATTCTTTTGGAAACATAATAAGCAAGATTGAAGGGTTGACAAGTAGAGATGTTGTACATCATATGACACAAACAAGCATTGATGTGATCACGGTTTCCTATGGTGCACATCACATTAGCCCTTAAGACGTCTTCCATTTTCTTGAATTCGGGTTTGAGTTCATTTAGCTCCATTGCAAATGGATCTCTAGCAACTTCACGACCGTGATACATTCTTGTGGGGTTGTTTTTAGGAATGAAGAGATGTTCCCTAATCACTTCTTTTGATTCGAGAGGAGTGACATATGGTGCCGTCCTATCGAGATTGGATTCTAAGATTGTTAAGGACCATTTGTCCGAGTAAATACATGTCCCTTGGTTTGGAATGCCTAAGACCTCACCAAATTGATCAAGAGGGATGTTGACAAGATTTCCATTTAGAGTAAAATGAAGACTTAAGTAACCTTGGTCACTCGAACTAAGACCTACACTAGCATAGAACTCAAGTATGAACCTAGGAATAATTGGTTCATCTATATCTAAAAGAGAATCAAATCGAATTGCGGCTAATTGTTCCCTAAGTTGTGTTCCTTCATAGAACGATGAATCTACGACTCTACCCTCATGGACATACTTTTTCTCTAAGGCTTTGAAAATTTCGATTTGGGCATTGGTTAGACCTTTGGTTTTGTGGACTTTGGGTAAGTAGTTAACGGTTCTTTTGTGATCGTAGTTGGTTGCGGGAGGCATGATTTTCCTAAGTACAAAAGTTACATAGTTTTAGTTAAAATGATCAAAGGAAGTGTAAAATTCCTAGTGTGTGCCTACATGGGGACAATGTGGAGGTGCGGTTATCTCGACTCCTTTTGATGCAAGAAAAATTAGTTTATGCAAGTTTTGTTTACAAACGAGAGATAACCCAAACGCTCCTATTTCAATGTAGCTACGGTTGAATGTACCCGAAAATACATATTAATTATGTATTCCCTTTAGCATTCAAGAGACATTATGCAAGTGAAGTCTAAAAGATAACGTTTTTGCATTTGTATGAACAATGTTCAAAAAGATCATTTTACCTAGTCGTTAGAAGATTTTAGTAAAAAAATTTCATGGGGTTTTTGTTAAATTAAGACAATGTGCTATGAGATGCAATTCCTAACTAAGAAAAACATGTTTTTAAGTATAATGCAATAAATATGCTTCATGATTTTTCAAGAATTATGCATATACCCCAAGTTTTGGTTTTGTGCATGAAATGGAAATCCTAGACGCAGATCAGGAGTATAAATATGATAAGAATACTTACAGTGGTGTTAGAAGCACAAATTAGTGGAAGAAAATGGTCTAAATTGTGATGGAGATTAAGTGTGTGTCGAATACAGTAAGGTGATATGTTTTGGAGTGAGGAATGAATAGTATTTGTTCTTGTTTATTTAATAATAAACTGGACTCTGCATGCGACGGATCCGGCGGATCCAAAACAAAGGATCCGTCCTTGTTATCGATTGGATCCGCGGATCAGAACACATGTTTTGGTTTAGTGTCGTGTGCGGCTAAACTAATGTTTATACTAATGTTTCACCTAATCACTAGGTTCCATTAATCCTAATCCAAGTCTAAGATAGTTGAAAGGTTCTCGTTTAAGTGGTTTTGTGAGAATATCGGCAATGTTGTCCTCTGAGGAAACTTTCTCAATTGAGATGATTCCCTTTTGTACATTGTCGCGAAGGAAGTGATGGCGTATTTCAATATGTTTGGTTCTAGCGTGTTGGACTGGATTTTTGCTTAGATCGATAGCACCTTTGTTGTCGCAAAGAATGGGAATGTTGTTGAGTTCAATTCCATAGTCGACGAGAGCTTGTTTCATCCACAGTGCTTGTTGACACGCCTTTCCTGCAGACACATACTCTGCCTCTGTTGTTGAGATTGCGAGGGCAGTTTGTTTCTTAGCGAACCATGATGTGAGACAATATCCTACAAAAGTACAAATACCGCTAGTACTTTTCCTATCAACATAGTCACCTGCGTGATCTGAGTCAGTATATACTATGGTTTCTACACCCGTTCCTTTGGGATACCATAATCCTAAGTGTGTAGTACCTTTGATGTACCTAAATATCCTTTTAACGGCTTCAAGATGGGACGTTTTTGGATCTTCTTGAAAACGTGCACATAGACAAACTCTAAACATAATGCCAGGCCTACTAGCCGTAAGATAGAGTAAACTACCAATCATTCCTCTATATTTAGTGCTATCTACGGATTCATTTTCTTCATCCTTAGTGAGTTTGGTTTCGGAGGACATGGGTGTTCTCATGGGTTTTGAGTCTTCAAGACCAAACTTCTTAAGCATATCTTTGATATACTTTGATTGGTTGAAGAATATCCCATCTTCTAATTGTTTAATTTGGAGACCTAAGAAAAAGTTAAGTTCCCCCATCATACTCATTTTAAACTCGTCATGCATGATTTTTGAGAAATCGTCGCATAACTCTTGACAAGTTGAACCGAATATAATGTCATCCACATATATCTGGACTATGATAATATGTGATCCCTTTTTCTTGGTGAAGAGAGTATTATCTACTAGGCCCATGGTATACTTATGGTCAACTAGGAAAGTCTTAAGTCGATCATACCAAGCCTTTGGTGCTTGCTTAAGTCCGTATAAAGCTTTCTTAAGTTTGTAAACATAATTTGGTTTTTCAAAGTCGGCAAAGCCGGGAGGTTGTGCAACATATACTTCTTCATTTATAAAACCATTTAAGAAAGCACTTTTGACATCCATTTGAAATAACTTAAAATCATGTGCACATGCATATGCAAGTAATATTCTAATAGACTCAAGTCTAGCTACGGGTGCAAAGGTTTCATCGTAATCTATACCTTCTTGTTGATTGTAACCTTGAGCTACTAGCCTAGCTTTATTTCTAGATACAATACCATTTTCATCCATTTTATTTCTAAAGACCCATTTGGTGCCTATTATGGTTTGGTTTTTAGGTGGAGGGACCAATGTCCAAACATCATTTCTAATAAATTGATTTAGTTCTTCTTGCATAGCAATTACCCAAGATTCATCTTTTATTGCCTCGTCTATATTTTTAGGTTCAACAGTTGAAATAAAACAAAAATAATTACTTTCATTTTGAGCTTTGGATCTTAATGTTCTTTCATTAAGTTTTCCTATGACGTTTTCTAATGGATGACTTTTAGTTTCTTTAATATTGATTATTTCTCCTTTTACGGGTTCATTGTCATTTTCAATGTTTTCTATATCATTAACCATTTGACTTTCAACTAAGTCATCATCTACCAAAGGTGATGTCTTAGAGGGAGGTGGACTTTCGTTGAATATTACGTTCAACGATTCCTCGACTCTTGATGTTTCATTGTTTAATACAATGTATGCTTTACTGTTTTGTGAGTACCCAAGAAATACACCTTCATACGACTTTGGGTCGAACTTAGTGAGATAATCCTTTGTGTTTAAAATAAAGCACTTGCTTCCAAAAACTCTAAAATATCCTAATGTAGGCTTTTTGCCTCGATAAATTTCATAAGGAGTTTTATTTAAAAATTGTCTAATTAAAACTCTATTTAGGATATATGTGGAAGTATCTACAGCGTGACACCAAAACTTTTGTGGTATGTTTTGTTCATTTAACATAGTTCTACTCATTTCTTGAATTGTTCTATTTTTACGTTCTACTACACCATTAGATTGAGGTGTACGAGGAGCCGAGAAATTATGAGTTATTCCATTATTATTACAAAAATTTCCAAATTGGATTTCATTGTCAAATTCTCGACCATGGTCAGTTCTAATAGATACTATATTACTTCCTATTTGATTTTGAATTTTCTTGCTTAGAATTTCAAATTTATCGAATGCCTCATTTTTAGTTTTCAAAAACTTTGTCCATGTATATCTAGAGTAATCATCTACTATGACTAAAGTGTAAAAATTTCCTCCATAACTTTGTATAGCCGACGGGCCAAACAAATCCATATGTAATAATTCTAGGCATCTAGATGTAGATACCATGTTATTAGCCTTATGGCTATTATGTACTTGTTTCCCAATTTTGCAAGCATCACAAAAGTGTTGGTCATATTTCAACTTGGGTAGGTTCCTAACGAGTTCTTTGGATGACAAGGATTGAATAAGCCTCATATTAGCATGACCTAAGCGTCGATGCCATAGAGTTGAGTTTTCGTCCAAGGAGGTAAGACATAACTTATCTTTAGGTGTTTTATCTAATTTCATAACATAGACATTATTCTTTAAAACACCTTTTCCTACGGTTATGCCATCTTTAAGTATTTTACTTCCATTTTCACTGAAAAGGACGTTATACTTTTTGCGGCATAATTGACTTATACTAAGCAAATTAAATCCTAAATTATCTACATGAGCAACATCATCAATAGATAGAGAGTCATGAGAGATTGTACCTTTTCCGATGATTTTACTTTTAAGTTTGCTACCGAATGTGACATTACCTCTGTCATACACTTGGTAGGTTGAGAATAGATTTTTGTTTCCCGTCATGTGTCTTGAGCACCCACTATCTTTGATCCACTCATCAGGTTCAAGATCAACTTTCAAGCATACCTAAGTTCATAAAAGACTCAAGCATTTGGTCCCCAATATCTCATGGGTCCGTTTGGGTTAAACATGACATTATCATGGTTTATGTACTGAAATGGTGGACAATTGTTCCATGGCATATAGTTAGGACCATGAAAGTTTCTAGGCATGTTTTGGTTCCAGTTATTTTGATAAGTATGTTGTGGATTAACTATACTCTTTGGAAAGGGATGTTTGGGAAAACTTATTTGAGGTCTCTGTTGATCCGTTTTAACTCTATATTCATTTCTAGCTTGACCTCTTCCTAAAGATACTGCTGGTTTGTGTTTATTATTGGTTATGTTACTGTTAGGTTTCTTAGTAACTTTAACAAACTCGGAACGGTTGAGCTTGTGAACCTTCTGTTCAACTTCTGTACCCGCGGATCCTTTGGATATACCTGGCAGATCCAAATTTTTGGATCCGTCGGATCCGTGAGTGTCCAACTTGGTTGAATCAGTTTTATTCACAGTCTGTTCCTTATGATCACTTAATGTTCCTAGTTTCATAAATCCTAGTCCTGTTTTATCATGAGGTAGTTTTTGCATTTTCATTATTTCATCTGCACAACTTATGTTTTTATCAAACCTTTTAAACTTTGAATTTTGTTTGATTAAATCTTCCTGTGTGGTTCTTAAGGTTTCTAGTTCAAGTTTTAGTTCTTGACAAGACACACACGTTTCTTTACTATCTTTACCTTTTTCAATTCGTATTGCTTTTTCTTTAAGCCAAAATACTTCATTTTCTAACAGTGTTGTCTTTGTTTTCAAAAATTTGTTTTTGTTTATGATTTTTAAAGTGACGTCACACAGTTTGTTATATTCTACTTCTAAAGTTTCATCATCTATAGAGGAGTATGAATCATAATGTACCTCTTCTGTGTCATTAGCCATAAGAGCAATTTAGTTGTTCATAGGCTCATCATCATCATCTCCTTCACTATCGCTCCAAGCTCCACTAACGAAGGCTCTTTGAGACTTGGTCTTTGGAGGATTTGGACATTCTCCTATTAAGTGACTGGAGTCACCACACCTATAGCATTTCCTATCAACCTTACCTTTCTTATCGTCACGATCTTTTCGAGAGGATTTCTTTTCATCACGAGGTGGTTTTACAAACTTTTCTCGTCTCCTGAAGAATTTCTTGAAATCCCTCACGGCCATTGCATACTCTTCATCATCACTGTTTGAACAAGATTCATCATCGTCACTTGACTCGGCTTTGGCTTTCAAGGCAATAGACTTAATCTTCTCCTTTTTGCCTTTGACAATTTATGAGTCTTTTTCCATAATCATTTCGTGAACTTTTAGGTTTCCTATGAGCTCATCCAGTGTCATGCTTGAGAGATCCTTAGATTCTTCAATAGCTGTCACCTTTGCTCTCCATTTTGGATGGAGTGCTCTTAGAAATTTCCTGACAAAATTCTTACTAGAAAAAGATTCGTCAAGTGCTTTAAGTGATGTAATAATAGTATTGAACTTAGCAAACGCACTATCAATAGTCTCATCATCAGAGATAACAAATTGTTCGTATTGTTGAACAAGAAGATCAATTTTGTTATCTTTTACTTGTGAGTTCCCTTGATGTGTGATAATAAGAGATTGCCAAATATCCTTAGCCGTTTTACACATAAAAACTCTTTCATATTCTTTCTTAGGTAAGGCATTATAAAGCATCATTTTGGCTTCATTATTTTTGGCAATTAGTTTCTTTTGCTCATCACTGTGACGAGTAAGAGAAGCTCCTTCATCCCGACCACCCGAAATATTATTACTATTAGGTTTGTAATCACCATCAACTATTATATACCATAGATCTATATCCTTTGACTTTACATAAATCTCAAAGCGATTTTTCCAATAAATAAAACAATTTGGTTCAAATAGAGGTGGTCTCTGTATAGATTGCCCTTCTTTAAAGTTTTCAAAATCCATGGATCGTTTTAAGTTTTAAAATACAATATATTTTAAAGATCTTAAGTAACGTAGCTCCTGATGCCAATTGTGGAAAACTAGAAGGGGGGTTGAATAGTTTTTACCGTTTTAAAGTTTTATTTGCTTTGTTACTATATGTTAATTTCAAAGGAAACAATCACAAATAAATAATCATACAATGTAAACAAAAGATAAAGAGAGGAAAGATCAAACCACACGACACTGTTGTTTATAGTGGTTCGGCTACAAGGACTCTCTTCCTTGCCCTACTCCACTCCCCGAGTTTCCTACTCGAGAGTTTATCTTTCACTAAGAAACAAACTCCTTATCTAGGCGGAGAAAACCTTTACACGTCGCTTACTTCCTTTTCCGGTACTAAGCTAAACACCGGGTTCTTTCACAAGGTAGAACCAACCTGACGTCGCCTATTTACTTTACCGACACTAAGCTAGATGTCGAGTTCTTTACAAGGGTACAACCACTCCCTACACTCTTTGTGCTTTAAGGACTAAAGCACTAACCACACTCACTGATTACAAATGATAGATATGATGTGTGAAACAAACTACAATATCACACAGTAATGCAACTAAAGGATTACGGTTCTGTAGATCCTTGAATGCTTGATCTCTTTTCTACAAAATGAAAGATCAAAGTGAAATGCAACTATGAATGATGTTAGTAAGATATGTACTGAATGAATATGTGTGTTAAAGCTATATGAGTGATGAGAAAGCCAAATGATCAGCTTGCTATTTATAGGCAAGCTGATCTTCAGCTCACGGATCCCACGGATCCCTCAGAAGGGATCCGTCCTTCATTGGACTTGGATCCGTGGGAGGATGACATCTAAGGATTTGTTGTATCTTACCAAATCTTCCATATCTTACCAAATCATCCAAGATCCTCAAATGTCAACTATGTAACTTGCAAATCTAAACAAGATATATCAAAGATATTGTATGTGATGTATGCAATGATGTCATGGAATGATTTTAGAATTAAAGTTTCCTTTTAAGGAAACAAGTTACTAAATAAGCAAACTTGTAATTCTTGGTTATTATGTGAAGTGTAAAATGTGTACTTAAGAGACTTAAGCTAGTATTTATTATTTGCTAAAAGATATTCCTTTTATTTGTCATTAACAAAACTAAGAAAAGATCAAAGAATATAAATAACGTTTTTGAGACGCTATTTGTATTAACAAATTTGCCTCGGGTAGGTACTATGCCATATACCTAGAAATTCAAATATAGTGCGTTTGTGATATCTGCTGTATGATTAACACAAACGGGATTCGTCAATCCCGATAGGCCTATCCACAATATTTGCGCTCACTCGCAACAACAAGTGATTAGTGGTCCATGATAAGGGGACTTTTGGCATAAACAATTTAGGCATGCAATAATACATTCAGGGCTAGCATTCAGTTTGCAAGTAATTGTCCATAATAAAAACAGTAGCATTTATCTTCCCCAAAGAGTTTATAAACTAGTTAAACAAAAGTAGGGGCTATGAACTCACCTTAGTGTTCAATAGTAGATTATAGCAACAGATAGTGTATGGTGATACCACAATCTTTAACGATGACCTACGAGAGTATAGTGATCATGTATTAGTATAGTGCACCATAGTAGTGTACAAGTATATGTAAAGTTATTGACTTGATTAAGATGTTGTACATATATCTTATGCTGTGTAAATGAGTGTAGCATCCTTAAAATGTGGTTTGGCTAATAGCCTTTTATAAATAACTCTGTAATTACCGTTCGGGCTATCAGAATCTAGAGGTCATGTAGTGAACGTATGAGGAGCCAGGACACTTTAATTCGTAAATCCACAACTCGTCGATACGACACCCCGAAGAGGCCTCTTATGATTATGAAATTCCCTAGTGTTGTAGTACTTATCATTTATAAGTAAAAGTATTTGACGAGACAAATGTTGTATAAAAACATTTGTCGTGTTTCTTCAAAGACTATTTGTTTAACTAGTGTGGTGTCGAAATGGTTTAGCGTAACATTTGTCAAGTGTGTTGTGATGAAACTGCTAACGGCATTTCATAACTTTGTTGAAGTAAAGAAAATGAGTCAATTAATTGAACAAGTCTCAATGACAAGTTTCGGGTCATCAAACCCAAGCTAGCCGTGCGGCTAGACACACAACCTTGAGACAGAAACCAAGACCATAGCCATCGCTATGACTCGGTTAGAAGACCTTGAGACAACTTCTTTCTCTTAGCCTTGGCTGTGTCTCGGTCTCAAGAGATCCAAAACGCTATAAAGACTCTTGAGTCATGGCTACTTTTTGGTCTTAAACAGGTCCAGTTGGTTTTTATATTCTACAGCCTTCGTTTTTTACTTTCAGCTTACGTGCACGCGGGTTTTTGTATAAAACATCATTCTGAGCAATTTTCGTGTTTTACACTTTCAGTGGTTCGGACCACAAAAGGGTGAAAATCGCATTTTAATTCCAGATCAGTAAGCTTTTTAGCCCAGCACCAATTTAAACTTGTGATTAAGTGCAGAAAGTTGAACAACACTCTGCAGTCCCGCGGCAAAGGCCATATCTTGAGTTATACAACACTTTAGAACGTGAGGCTTTTTCCTACGTTTAAGTTTATGTCTTAGCTTCATATCATAAAAGTACAACAAGTTCCAGAAACCGCCAGAACTTTCCTGTTTTGTCCAATGAATTCTGTTAGTTAGATTTTGACATGTTTTACCATTTTAGCTCTAGTTTATTCATCGGGATGAGTTATGAGGTGCGCCACCCGGCGAAACGACCACAAGACATAGCTCTACGGACTTATCTTATTGCCTTAACCTCAAAGTTTACTAAGATGATCATTTTAATCATTCTTTGGGCTGTTCAGATTTCCGCTTCATAAAATCTACTTAGGGCTTGTCCTAGTTTATTTTTATGTTACAACTTCATATCTTCTCAAAATACATATAAGACTTGTACAAGGTATAAATTACATCAACATGAATGAAAGACCTGAAAACTAAATATAGTCTTACAAATTCTTGGATGGAAAACACCAAAAACCAAGAATTAACAATTAACAATATAAGCACAGCAGAAAACATCACCATATAAGGATCCATATAGCCATATGATCAATCTAAATGAAAAACAAATTAAACAAATATGTTTTATGCCTTTGTAGCGTGATCCGGGTAACACCACCAATATCACTACACGAATGGAATGAGAAACCCAATTGATCAATTGGAGATCACCTCTATGTGTATCCACACTACACTTCCTTGAACACCACAATGATGCTAGTCTAACCGGTGTAACAAATCAAGAACAATGCATACAATATGAATTGTTAATTTAGATGGAAAAACACAAAAACCCTAGAGGGTGTTTTGTTTGTGCCGCAGGGTATAGGAGAGGGAGGAGAGAAATCCTCCTTGATAGTTGCAAGTTAATTAGATAATTGATTCATTCAATATTTGATTGAACTTATCAACATTTAGTTACACTTTGCACCCTTATAAAAACCACAATAAGCCTCTCCTACCCATCCATAAGGCCGGCCATGGTGAGGGCCAATAATGGGCTTGCCCATTGTTGGTCCAATCCAAAAACACTAAGTCTAACTTAGTATTTTATGGCCCGTTATAGATTCCTTGTTACATAGCCGTTTATATATTGTAAATACGATAATTACAATCTATAAATGATGTCTCAGTGTATAAGTGTGTGACCCCATAGGCTCACATATGTCTAGCCATATAATTAGTAATTATGACACGAGCATACTCCAACAGCTCCCACTTGCGACGTCATAATAATCAAGTAATTATACAAGCAATGGTTAGCGTCTAGCAACACGCCAATGCCCCTAGAAATATGTGAGGTTAGTTTCTTAAACGTCTCATTTCAGATGGTTTATATGTCATCTATCCTTTTGTTACAGATACCGTGATGAAGCAAAAAGTGTACCGCTTTTAGGGGGTCATTTAAGCCCTAAATCGTATTTATTTGATCAAATATTGCCCTAAATCGTTCCTTTTGTCATTTTAGGTACTTTGGAGAAGAAATCTGGAAAAGGAAGCATTTTGGACGTTTTTGGAGCATAAAAGTGAAGAAAACGACAAAGTCTCAAAATTATTCTGGAAAGTACCTTTGACGGCGTCAGGGATTGCCCTTGACGGCGTCATGGCTTGGCAAAAAAAAGGTGGATATGAAAATTACTCATGATAAGCCAGAGAATTTTACAATGGAAAGTCTGACGGCGTCACCCTTTGAAGTGATCAAGGCCATCACGGTTTAACTTAAAGAGGGACGGCGTCAAGCCATATTCTGACGGCGTCAAGCTTTGATAAGCCAGAGCGGATTTTGGAGGTCTAAAGAGGGACGGCGTCAAGAAGGCCATCCGGGAACCCTAGACACGGCGAGGTGACGGCGTCAAGTCCTATAACGTGACGCCGTCAGCCCTTAAACTCTATATATAGTTTTGCAATTTTTTGTCATTAGTGTGCAACTTTGTGAGGAGAAACCCTAAAGACGAATTTCTGCCATTTTTAAGGGTTTTCATACCCTTGGATCTCCCATGTTTAATTGAAGATAAGTAATTGTTTAATCAATCAACATGTCTATGTGTTGTTTGATTATATATTGTTCTTGTCTTTTAATTAACATGCTAGGCTAGATTTATCTTGTGTTTGCTTAGATCTAATGAAACCTAGCTATTGATTATTGGTTATTAGTGTGTTATTAATTGTATTGGATGATTGTTCATCAATGTTAGGCTTAAGAAAACTGGCTAACTTCCTATTCGGTAACTTGCTTGAACGTCTTAAGAAACATGAACCAATGCGTACTAAGGTTTTTATGGTTGTATTTAATGCATGAGCGAATTCTAGTGATCCCATGTTAGGAGCTTCCTAGCCGGCTCGACATAGGAGTGAAGTAGGAGCTTGTAGAGTTGGGGAAGTACGTACGCCACCCCACGATTGGTATTAAGGAATACACCCGTCATCCACGCAATTAATACACACTAATCAACCGGTAAAAGATAGTTAGGGAGTAAGGAAATCTAAGTAAACACATTTCTCTCCACATAAGTTTCACAACTCTTTTCATTTTCAGTTATTTTATTTTATTTGCATTCGTAGTAATTTGGGTTAGTTGACTAGCAACTAATTCCGCCCACTCCTTCAAACCCGAGATTTTACTTGCTTTCATAAAAAATTATAAAAATACAAAAAGAATATTCCCTCACCCTTAGACCTACTAAAGTAGTTTTTCATACCTAACGAACACTATTCCCTGTGGAGAACGATCAATCCCCCGTACTTACCACTACACTATACTACATCGGTCAGGTACACTGCCTGGTGGGGTTGTAAGCCTCTTGAGATCCCTCGAGAGGTAAAACCTGTTGTAAGGTTGCAAAACCACGCATCAAGTTTTTGGCGCCGCTGCCGGGGAATAGTTATTGTTTAGGTTGAATTTTTATTTTATTAGGTCTACTCACTAGATTCCTTTCTAGTGAGATTATTATTTTATTTTTCTAGGTTTTTCTTTAGTCTATCTTTTTTCTTCGTTTCTGTGTTCGTAACCATTACCATCCGACATCATGGAAGGTGGTAATATCCTCGATCCCAACAACCCACCACCACAACAACCACCACCACCTCCTAGAGCCCGTACCTTAGGAGACTACTCCCGTCCTAGCCACCATGGCTATCGAAACACCATTGAGCTCACTCAAGGAACCAATGTCACACCCTTGCGATCCGACACCATCCGGTTGGTGCAAAGCGGATGCGCATTCCATGGACTTCGTTCTGAAGATCCTAATCAACATCTCAAGGACTTTCTCAAAATTGTTGATTCTATAGACCTTGATGTTGCCACTCGAGAGACGACCCGACTGCGTCTCTTTCAATTCTCTCTGCGGGACCAAGCTAGTCAATGGCTTGAGCGTCTACCCGCAGGATCCATCACCTCTTGGGATGATCTCACCACTCGCTTCCTTGCTCAGTTTTTCCCACCGGGAAGAACTACCAAGCTAAGGAATGATATCTTGATGTTCCAACAACGTCAACGCGAAACCCTCTACGAGGCATGGACTCGATTCAAGGACTTACTCCAAAAAGTCCCTCACCATGGCATAGAACTTTGGCTCCAAGTCCAAATCTTCTATGACCATATCAATCTCTCCACGAGGCAAACCATTGACCAATCGGCCGGTGGTAAGCTACGTGATCTAAGTGCGGAGGAATCATGGGCTCTCCTAGAAGATCTTGCTCTTTATGACAACGAAAGTTGGAGTGACCCCCGTGATTTGAATAAAACGGTCAAGGCAATATCTTTGCCTTCAAACAATTCAAGCACTTCCGACCGTAGGATCATAGAACTTGAAGACCAAGTCAAGTTTCTTATGAAATCCTACGAGGCTCCTAAACCTTCAAGCCAAGTGAACAAAATCAATTCTTCATGTGAATTATGTAGTGGTCCCCACGACACTCGTGATTGCATGGAACTCCCCGAACAAGCTTTTGCGGACTACGCATCCTCGCGTATCGACGGAGCGGGAGACAAGTGGTACACTTTCAAACCCGAGCAAAACCCCTACGGTGATACATACAACCCCTCATGGAAAAATCACCCAAACCTTAGGTGGAAACAAAACCAAAACACACAACAAACCAATTCTTCCAACCCACCTAATCGTTTCCAATCAAGCGGTTCCAACTCGAACCGTACTTTCAACAACAATCCTTCCAACAATGGTAGTACCAATAACTTTGAAGGATTGATGTCTCAATTTATGGCATCTCAAGAAGCTCGTTTGGCCAAGTTTGAAGCCGATTTCAAACAAAAACAAAGCGAGATGACCAATAAGATTGACACTTTGTTGAAAGCCCTCAATGACCGAGAAATGGGAGCACTCCCTAGCAACACAGTCAAGAACCCGAAACTAAACGTCAACGCCATCTCGTCGGTTTCGTCTCCTAGTTCTTGTCCACAATATTATTCGGTCAATTCCATGAGCACGTGTTTCAAACAAACCCAAGTCATAGTTGAAACACCTCCCACTCAAAACCTTGACGAAGAATTCAAGGAGCTCCACCTTGAAAGTCCGGTTATTGATGTGTTGGATGAGAAGAAGCTTAAGTTAGGCGAAAAAGGGACCGCCTTTGTTCAAAACAAGCTACCTAAGAAGTTAGATGATCCGGGCTTATTTGTTCTACCTTGCAAGATCGGTAATTCGGAGGCTAATGACACATTAGCCGATCTTGGATCAAGCCTTAACCTACTTCCGTTACCTCTCTACACCTCTCTAAAACTAGGAAAACTTGAAGAGACCGAGGTAATAATAGGTTTAGCGGATGGAAGTGTTGCTTACCCGGTTGGAGTAGTCAAGGACGTGTTAGTACACATAGGAAAACTAACCATTTTAGCCGATTTCCACGTCCTTGATATGGTTAGCGACCCTACATGCCCCTTGTTGATAGGTAGAGGATTTCTGGCAACCGCTAGTGCTATGATTGATTGTAAGGAATCTAAGATAGCGGTAGGAGAAGGTGATACTTGGTCAGTCTATGATGTTAAGAAACATGCCTATGATACTAGTGGGGAACCAACACCCCATTGGTTAGAATTAAATAGGAGACCATCTAGATATGGACCTTGGATCGATAGAGACTTCATAGGACCCCAACGCCTATTTTACCTAGAAGAGGACTTTGTGAACCGAACACATGCGGTAGAACAACTCTTGGCTAGGGACACCGAATTGGATCCATTTGAAGACCCTCTAGTTTTTAGGAAGATGATTGATTTCCTAGGAGTTTTGCCAATTAACCTAGGGATGAATAAGTGGATTCGTGAGGACGATGATCATAAGTGGGATTGGGACAAACCACCCAAAGATGGAGATGGGTCATGGCATATTAAGGTGACATTGTATGACCCGGATGGAGAGAAGTTTGAAAGGATATATTGTACTAAGCGGACCAATAGGAAACTTCAATCCAAGCTTAACCCTAAAGACGTCCTCGATGACGAGCTCACTTACATAGGGTAGAAGGACTTTGAGTCTAGCTACAAGACTCGTTAATAAAGAAAAGCGCTTCTTGGGAGGCAACCCAAGCTTTATTTGCTTTGTGTGTTTATTTATTTGTTTGTTTGATTTTATTTGTTTCCGTATGTATGTTTAATTTTTATTTTTATTGATTCATGTTCAAAACTAAATTGTGAAAATGCTTTATCTTGTTTTTAACTTCGTCTTAACTACATATAAAGGTATTTTGCAAAAGATAAGTGTAAGGGGAATCCAAATCAGTTTATTAGAACACAAATGAACATGAATCATAATAATAATAAATTAGCATACATATTAGTGTTTGTTTGAGTCAAATGCTTGTATCGAGTCATAATGATATTTTGCAGGAATTCCAGGAAGTAAGGTATAGGTTTTTCCAAAAATTTTCCGGAAAACTTAACATGAGAATTCTGTCAGATCATTTCTGACGGCGTCAGGCTTTACAACCTGACGGCGTCAGGTTTTAATTTTATGAAATTTTTGAAAGTTTTGTCTTCATAAAAAGTTTTTATTAAATCTCTAACTTATAATCTCCAGGAATCTGCAAAATTATCATTCCACAAGCATTATATCCTTATATATAGAATTTATCCCGCCGATGTTATGCAGGTTTTCGTGTTTGTTTTATTAGGTTTAACAGGTTATTTTGGACAAGGAGATGTATGTGGAATCAAGTTTTTTGGCGATGCTTTAGTTTTGGAGCTTCTACATTCTCTTGGAAGAAGATCTAACCATGTTACTTCATTATCCACCGAGCGAATCAGGGGAGTATTTGATTTCATTTTTTTTTTACCTTTTCACTTTTACATCTTGTTATTTGAACATTGGGGACAATGTTCATCTTAAGTGTAAGGGGGGGTAAAATACGATACTTTAGAGAATGCTTTTACGCTTGATTTTTGTTTGTTTAATGGTAGATGTGTAATAAAACTGAGAGAAATACCTGTTAGGGCAATTTTAGTGCCAAATTTAAATTTTTTTACAACATATAGGAGTGAAACTTTGATCTTAATAAGCGTCTCACGGATAGGAGTTATATGACTAGCACAAAAACCGTACCACTAAAAAATTTTCCACCCCCAAATATGTGAGGTTCGCCCCTAGAATTGGTAGGAAAAGCATTTATGCTATGATGTGTGTACCGGTAGCACTTAGATTCTAGAACTTGCGTTAGGACCATTTCGAGGCCACAAGTGAGACTACATTCGTGTAGTTAGATTTACTACATGATAAGAGGCATTAGGATTAACCCATTGTTTTACACCTGTGTTTTTGTTATAATTACATTGGCTACATTGGTCAAGTAATTCTCCCACACCCTTTGCGTTGTACTCATTTTTTAGTACACGATACCCCTAGTACACCCCTCAGAGCCTATCTTTTCGTTTCGACCTTTAAGCATTTTACTTAAAGGAAGAATTTGTTACACCCCACTTAAATGTACACCCAAATCGCCTTAGCCTACCTTGTATGCACTCATTTTTAGTGCATTATTGTGACAACATTTGTTTAAACCCAAGTTAATTATCTAATTGATTACATGGTTGCTAAGTCGAGTCATATCCTTGTACATACTGTTTTGGGACGATTGGGACTCATGGGTAAAGTACTAGTGTAATGGAGTAATGGGGAAGAACATCATTTATTACCCCCATATGTGCTAAATGTTTTAAAAGTACTCCAAGTGTTTCGATTATCTTAATTCGAGTCATTAGAATAGTTATTTGTAAAGTTATGTAAAGTTCAAGTGTAAGGGGAATGCAACGCCCCTATGATGTATTATTTTGGATGGTAGGGCAAGAGTGTATGAAAAAAAAAAAATATATATATATATATATATATATATATATATATATATATATATATATATATCAAGAAAAATACAAAAAAAATGAGAAAAAGAAAAATAGAAAAAACATACGGACTACCATCCCGTTTCATTTTATGTTTATTTTATGTTTTTGTTATTTTGTTTTTAGCTTAAGTCGAGTCTAGTCTTGGCTTAGCAACGCCATATTGTACATGTAATTAATCAAGATCTTTAACTCGCCACCAGTAAAATATCCCTTATCCAACAAAACCGTGTTTATCATATCCCTACACCTCACGTTATAACCCATTTAAAAGCCCTCTTTGATAGTTTATCTTAGGTGCTTACGCCTAGTGGAGGAGGTTTTCGATCCTTTCCCAAGCCTATGGTAATCTATTTGCTATGACCGGTAGTGAGAGATATTATCTGTTTTCATTTATGAGATTTATTTTGATGACACCTGAGAGATGTGAGTATCTACACAACTACTTGTGAGGTGCTAGTATGTAATCTCCGTGCTAATTATGATTAAAGTGGAACGAATATTTGTTGTAATTACTTTTATATTAGCATTAAATGACCCCTAACTTGTATTTTGATTAGAATAAAAGCGCATTTGCTTGAGGACAAGCAAATCTCAAGTGTAAGCGTATTTGATGAAGCGAAAAGTGTACCGCTTTTAGGGGGTCATTTAAGCCCTAAATCGTATTTATTTGATCAAATATTGCCCTAAATCGTTCCTTTTGTCATTTTAGGTACTTTGGAGAAGAAATCTGGAAAAGGAAGCATTTTGGACGTTTTTGGAGCATAAAAGTGAAGAAAACGACAAAGTCTCAAAATTATGCTGGAAAGTACCTTTGACGGCGTCAGGGATTACCCTTGACGGCGTCATGGCTTGGCAAAAAAAAGTGGATATGAAAATTACTCATGATAAGCCAGAGAATTTTACAATGGAAAGTCTGACGGCGTTACCCTTTGAAGTGATCAAGGCCATCACGGTTTAACTTAAAGAGGGACGGCGTCAAGCCATATTCTGACGGCGTCAAACTTTGATAAGCCAGAGCGGATTTTGGAGGTCTAAAGAGGGACGGCGTCAAGAAGGCCATCCGGGAACCCTAGACACGGCGAGGTGACGGCGTCAAGTCCTATAACGTGACGCCGTCAGCCCTTAAACTCTATATATAGTTTTGCAATTTTTTGTCATTAGTGTGCAACTTTGTGAGGAGAAACCCTAAAGACGAATTTCTGCCATTTTTAAGGGTTTTCTTACCCTTGGATCTCCCATGTTTAATTGAAGAAAAGTAATTGTTTAATCAATCAATATGTCTATGTGTTGTTTGATTATATATTGTTCTTGTCTTTTAATTAACATGCTAGGCTAGATTTATCTTGTGTTTGCTTAGATCTAATGAAACCTAGCTATTGATTATTGGTTATTAGTGTGTTATTAATTGTATTGGATGATTGTTCATCGATGTTAGGCTTAAGAAAACTGGCTAACTTCCTATTCGGTAACTTGCTTGAACGTCTTAAGAAACATGAACCAATGCGTACTAAGGTTTTTATGGTTGTATTTAATGCATGAGCGAATTCTAGTGATCCCATGTTAGGAGCTTCCTAGCCGGCTCGACATAGGAGTGAAGTAGGAGCTTGTAGAGTTGGGGAAGTACGTATGCCACCCCACGATTGGTATTAAGGAATACACCCGTCATCCACGCAATTAATACACACTAATCAACCGGTAAAAGATAGTTAGGGAGTAAGGAAATCTAAGTAAACACATTTCTCTCCACATAAGTTTCACAACTCTTTTCATTTTCAGTTATTTTATTTTATTTGCATTCGTAGTAATTTGGGTTAGTTGACTAGCAACTAATTCCGCCCACTCCTTCAAACCCGAGATTTTACTTGCTTTCATAAAAAATTATAAAAATACAAAAAGAATATTCCCTCACCCTTAGACCTACTAAAGTAGTTTTTCATACCTAACGAACACTATTCCCTGTGGAGAACGATCAATCCCCCGTACTTACCACTACACTATACTACATCGGTCAGGTACACTGCCTGGTGGGGTTGTAAGCCTCTTGAGATCCCTCGAGAGGTAAAACCTGTTGTAAGGTTGCAAAACCACGCATCATACAGATACCGTGTTGAACATTAGACATGGATCAAATGTCATTCTAATAGTTCAACTATTATGTTTCTCGATATAGATATTGAACAAGATTACCAAGTGGATTAAGATTCATCTTAATCTCATTTGGGTACGGCCATACAAACATCTGTTCAATTCATCGAGGGGCCCAATAGTATCTAACTCCATAACATGTGGAGGAACAAATCCTGTTTTGACTACACGTGTCATTCACATGCTTCATATCACTCCTGATAATGGCTATTGACGACGATCCATGTAGTGAATACTCGTAGGTTGGGTCAATCCAATGTTCATCACAATGAACAACATGTGAGTTTGGCAAATGAATCACCAACACGCTCACATTTGCCTTAATTTGATGATACTCCCGTATCGTCAACCGACAATGGATAATTTTAGAATAAATAAATTATTCATGGATTAAACATGCAAATATAGAACACAGTTGATATGAAATGAAAACGATCATAACCATTACATCAATTCATCAAAAATATAAACTGTTCAATGTTCCAATTATTAAAATACTAAAAATACAGATCTACATGAGACTACCAGCTGGTCTAAGTCCAATGCTCCTAGCATGTTCGACATGTTTGGCACAAGGCATTGGTTTAGTAAAAGGATCAGCTATGTTGTCATCTGTGTGAACTTTGAGAAGACGAATATCACCACTTTCGATTACTTCTCGAATGTAGTGAACTTTCTGACGAAAATGTTTGGCACCCTTTTGAACACCTGGTTCATTGGCTATGATAATGGCACCTGTATTTTCACAGTACATATCCATAGGTCGTTCATTGCTGGGGACAACGCCAAGCCCAGAAATGAATTTACGTATCCAAATCGCCTCCATTGCAGCTTCAGAAGCAGCTATGTATTCAGCTTCTGTAGAGGACATCGCGATAGTGCTTTGTTTGGCACTCTTCCAGTCAACAGCACCTCCGTTCATGATGAAAACATATCCCGTTTGGGATTTTGTTTCATCACGATCCGTCTCCCAGCCTGCGTCAGTGTAACAAGTAACACTGAGCTCACGCTTGACATCACCACCATAAACAAGAAACATATCTTTAGTATTTCGTAAATACTTTAATATGTTCTTAACAGCAGTCCAGTGACATTCTCCTGGATTCTGTTGAAATCTACTCGTTAGGTTCTGAGAGAACGCTATATCAGGTCTAGTGCATCTAACCGCATACATTATGGATCCCACAGCTGAAGCATAAGGAATTCCTTTCATCCTCTTCACCTCTGCAGGTGTAGAGGGTCCTTGAGTTTTACTCAATACTGTATTTGGTTGCATTGGAAGACTTCCACGTTTGGAATCTTGCATCCTAAATCGCTTCAGGATTTTGTCAATGTATGCACTTTGACATAAGCCGATTAATCGTTTTGATCTATCATGATAGATTTTGACTCCAAGTATGTACGCGGCTTCTCCTAGATATTTCATGGCAAAGCAATTTCCAAGCCAGGATTTTACATCTTGTAGCATTGGAATGTTGTTTCCCATGAGCAATATGTCATCGACATATAAGATTAGGAGCACGACTATACTTCCACTAGTTTTCATGTATACACATGGCTCATCGAGATTTTGAGTGAAACCAATTTTCTTGATTTCCTCATCAAATCTCTTATTCCAACTTCTAGATGCTTGCTTTAATCCATAAATGGATCTTTGAAGCTTGCATACCTTAGTTGGATGTTTAGGATTCACGAAGCCCTCGGGTTGCACCATATAAACGTCTTCGTTCAGGTGGCCGTTCAAGAAAGCTGTCTTGACATCCATTTTCCAAATCTCATAGTCATAGTACGCTGCTATGGCTATAAGAATCCTAATTGCTTTAACGTCTGCAACAGGCGAGAAGGTTTCTTCATAGTCAACCCCGTAGGTTTGAGTGAAACCTTTTGCTACCAGACGAGCCTTGTAGGTGTGTACATTTCCATCCATGTCGGTCTTCTTTTTGAAGAGCCACTTGCTCCCAACGGTTTTAGCGTTAAGAGGTAGGTCGACTTCGACCCAGACATCATTGTCTTTCATGGATTGCATCTCCACATTCATAGCTTCGATCCATTTATCGTGTTCAGGACTCGATAATGCATCTCGATAGTTAGTGGGTTCACCATGATCCCCTAACTCATGTTCCTCAGCATCGACATAGAAACCATATCGCTCAGGTGCTTGAGGTATCCTTGCGGATCTACGAATGGGAGCAACATCTTGATGAGGTTCAACATTTTCATGTTCAATCTCATTTTGATGTTCACTAGTGTTACCAGAAGGTTGTGCATCTTCCTCTTGAATTTCATCAAGGTCTACGTTGCTCCCACTTGCCTCTTGTGAAATGAGACTATTCTCAAGAAACTCAGCATACCGAGCAACAAATATTTTGTTCTCGGGTGGGTAGTAGAAGTAGTAACCCATTGTTTCCTTTGGGTATCCTACAAAGATACATTTGATAGCTCTGGGCTCAAGTTTGTTAGGTGTGTCTCGTTTCACGAGAGCCTCACAACCCCAGACTTTCAAGTAAGACAAATTAGGGATCTTCCCATGCCATATTTCGTATGGTGTCTTGTCTACCTTCTTGGTTGGAACCATATTGAGAATGCGTGTAGCAGACTCTAGAGCATAACCCCAAAAGGACATTGGCAACGTTGTTAGACTCATCATAGATCGAACCATGACAAGCAAGGTTCGATTTCTCCTTTCAGATACACCATTATGTTGTGGTGTATATGGAGGAGTGAATTGTGAGACGATCCCACACCTTTTTAGATGATCTAAAAACTCTTGACTCATATATTCACCTCCTCGATCGGATCGGAGGGCCTTTATGGTCTTGCCGAGTTGATTTTCTACTTCATTTTGAAAGACTTTGAACATTTCAAAGAATTCATGTTTATGTTTAATCAAGTAAACATAACCATATCTACTGTAATCATCAGTAAAAGTAATGAAGTAGTTAGCTCCTTCCCTAGACGTTGTTCTAAATGGGCCACATACATCAGTATGTATGAGTCCAAGTAGATCTTTAGCTCTTTCTCCTACATGGGAGAAAGGCTTTCGTGCCATTTTACCAGATATACAAGAGATGCATTTATCAAACGACTCATGGTCGGTTGACTCTAAAAGCCCATCGCGTTGCAGCTTCGTAATGCGTTTCTTGTTTATGTGACAAAGACGGCAATGCCATAGAAAAGTGGAATCTAAGTTACGTTTAGATTTCTTATTGCTAACATTATATATAGAACTAACGTTTGAAACAGAATCATGCATATCAATTTCAAAAATGCCATCACGAGGAATAGCATTAAAATAAAATACATTATCCTTAGAAACTGCAATACCATAATCCGTAAAAGTATGAATAAAACCATCATCTTTCAAACGTGAAAGTGAAACAACACCTCTAGTGATAGTAGGTTCAAAATGGCAATTATTTAAAACAATAACTAAACCATTAGGGAGGATGAGATCAAAGCTCCCTATCGCTTCGACAGCTGCACGATTGCCATTACCAACGTACAGGTTCAAAGCTCCTTGCTTCAACTTTCTGCTTCCCCTAAGCCCCTGCACATTATTACAAATGTGAGTACCACAACCAGTATCATATACCCAGGATTTGTTAGGAAAAGTGAAGAGCTCTATAGTGAAGATACCTGATGTGCTAGCTCCGCTAGCTTTGTTCTTCATCAACCCTTCTAGGTAGGACGGACAGTTCCGCCTCCAATGCCCCTTCACTCCACAATGGTGACAGGGAGAGTCCTTTGCCGGGTGCTCCTTCTTGGCAGGTGGGGGGATCTTTGGTTTGGGGGCGTAAGCAAGCTTACCCTTGCCCTTACTTTTTCCCTTGCCATGTGCCTTCGGCTTGTTATTTTTCTGGATATTCTTGTGCCTGATAGCTAGGACCATTCTGACAGTGTCAAATAGTTGTTGCTCAGTTGGCTGTCCAAACATGGTTTTTAGTTCTGCCAGCATGTCAAATGCTGCAAGGTCCTCTAAGTCCATTTGGAGCTCAGGGATCATGCTTGCAAGCATGAGACAAGCCACTTCTTGTTGCTCTTGTACCCTACGCGAGTAGGCGGTACGCATAGCAAGAGTAGCAGTGGCAGCAGGTGCTTCAGGTAAAGGTTGTTCCAGATGGTAAAACTTTTGTGTAGCCTCGAGGACGATCCTCAGGTTTTTATACCAGTCCAAAAAGTTGTTACCATTCAATTTCTCTCTTTCAAGAAATGATCTGATGTACGAGTTGTTCATGGTTTGATTAGGAGTTGTCATCTACAAAACAAACAAAGTTCAAATTTTAGTAAGTTTCAATAATTAATCCTTTTTAAAATTAACTACCCAAGTTTAAGCATATTAAAACAATTAATTTTACGAAAAGGCTAAGATCCTCATTGAGGTTCCACCATCACATCAGTTGATCTGCTAGCAATGGTGGATTCAATAGGTAGGTAACATCGACCAATTGCATTACATGTGCAACTCTTAGAACTTTATGGGACTCATGGTACTAGTGAACAAGCAACTAGTGTCAAGCTGGCATGTTTAGTCCCATCTTTGCCTCGGGTCAAGGTCTAACCGCTTAACTCGATTAAGTCATCCAATTTGAAAACGTGTGATAATATATCTAGGTCTCACGCATAGAGAATAGTCACCTTGGGTTACAATTCAACCTAGGTCCCACGCATAGGCAAAAAGTAATTGCAAGTGTCCTCAAAATTGGACGGCACGACTTAAATTTTGACGGGTAAAATATTTTGATGTGGATCAAAAACGTGTACGAAAGAAGCATGCATTCATTCTTCGTAACACAAGTTAAAAACGTTTCTTAACTTAAGTCTAATTATTGTTTTATTTACGTGTGTCAAGTTGTCCATTTTCAAGACTAATATATATCCTAAGTGGATTATTATTTAGTTTGGACAATACAAATAAATAAATAAATAAACAATCTCAACTGGTTTAAGTGTTATTTATAAAACAATGATTTTAAGTTTCAAATCATATTTAAACTTAGTTAAACTAAATCATAAGACTTAGTTCAAAATGGTTTGTGTTTTGTTTCAAGTTTTTAAGAAAACAATTTTCCGTTTTACATATAGTCACAACATATATAAAACAACCAAACAAACACACAACCACAATATGCAAAGCCTCAACCGATGAAAATCCTATGCTTGGTCTCGTAAGCCATCACGAGAACCAAGAGTCAACTAGGGACAAATATCACAACCACACGGAGGGCTCCCACTTGCCCCAAGACAATCATGGGCAAGTAAAGGCCCATAATGCACATGAAAACAAGATTCTGTCAGCCCAGTTTTCCTGTCTTGCGAGGCCCAAACGGCCTAGAAGGAGTCCTCCTCTTGCTTCGGCTCAAACTAGAGAGTTGTAGACCCATGTCTTGTGAACCTGAACGAAAAAATTTAGCCAAAAATACCTTACCAATCTCCTGGAAATCGCATTTTCCCATCAGGTGTCCAGCAGCTACTTTTGGTTCAAAACTCTTCATTCTTTCGCCACTTGCTTCCAAGCCTTTTGTTACAATATATATAAAGTAAAATACATCTAATCTACTTTCTATCTACTGTAAAAATGCCCAAACAGTGGCAAAACCAAATGAAATACATTACAAAAGTGCCGAAACAATGGCAAACCCCAAAAACAAGAAAATCAACCAACAATCACAATCACAACGCACAAGTGGTCTAGGTTTTCATCGGCTTTTCATATTCACATAATAATACATTAAAATTATGATCATGAAAAGGTGTTGGCTAACTCCATGGACAAACATGCATGTATTTGCCATGGATAACAAAATAAATAACAAGAATTAAATTGTTAGCCAACGAATCGAAGAAATAATTAACAAGTGTAACACCCCTATTTTCGGATTACGCAGCGGAATATAAGCTTGGGGTGCTACTTCATGGTTCACAGTCATGGAAATAGAAAACGACTCGAAAAGAGACGTTTTTAAATAAAAATTGTTATCATTCATTTATTTAATATCAGAGTACATAAGATAGGTCCCATAGGGAGGTTCAGAAATACATAATAAAAGTTACATTTATTTATTGAATGATAACAAAGTGGACACTCTTGTAAAAAGAAAGTCCACAGCCACTTCGTGTCATCGCCAGACTTCTAGATACCTGAGATAAACATGCTTAAAAAGTCAACACAAAGGTTGAGTGAATCTATAGCGTTTAACGTTTAAATAATCGATTTGAACACAAGCTAAATAAGAGAAATCAATTATATCATATTCAACAATATTGCACTAAACCTCATGACACGCAATGCGTTAACAGTTTCCAGATTCCACAATCATGATTGAAATGAGAGTGGTCTTGCCCCCGAGTTAAAGATATCAAATATAATGCATCTGCCTAACCGGCTACCACGAAGATATCCATCCGGTTAGAACAAATGGGTCGTCAGGCCAATAGATCTATTCACATATTCGCGCTCACCCAGCAGGTGACTAATGGTGCATGATATGAGGGTCTTTTAAATAAATAATTCAATCTCAATAATAACGAACAGTTAGCCTAGTGCAATAACAATCAGGAAAATACTTGTGTTCGATTTAATAGCATGTATCTCCCCACATATTTGGAAAACACGTAAGTAAAAAGTGGGACTATAAACTCACCTGAACAATCTGGATGGAAAACAAAAGGAAATACAGTTGATAAACGTCTCCGGCTTGCAACCTAGGTTGGTATATCAATTTCTCAGTAATCATTTTCGAATATAAGTTTTATTTCCCATTTTACGTTTTCAGTTTCGTTATTAGGTTTTAAATTTCTAATATTAATAATAATAATAATAATATTATTATTATTAAATTAAATTTAGGGTTTTAAGTATATTTTCCTTTTAATCCTTTAAGTATCTAGGGTTGGCGAGTTCTACCCTCAACTTTATTAAAATGACAATTTGTATCCTTGAACTTTTAGAAATATACAAAATTTACCCCTGAACTTTAGTTAATTGACACTTTATACCTTTATGTTTCAAAATGGACAACTTTTACCCCTTAGGGACTTCTCGATTACACAACAAGTCTATTTTAGAAAGTTATTTAAAATCTGACAATTTCAGTCCCTATGTCTCACTTATTTCCCACTCGACATCCTTGTTCCAAAAACATTTTATTTCGGGCGTTTTAAGCCAAGATCTTTTACGTAACCTTTTCCTAAGTATTCTTAACTTTTTTAAAAGTATTCTTGTAAAATATTGAAGCTTGGTTCGAACCCACGAATTAGCAATTCGAAACAGAACCTATACGACCTAGTTTTACTCGACAGAAAAATACACCCAACTTTATACGCCTGGTTCTCTTTCATTTCTTAACGAAAATTCGTGATTCTTTTTCCTACAATTAGCCCTTTCAAAGTACTTCAAGTATGTCGAATCTTAGAATTTATAGATTACGTTTGATAGGGTAAAACAAAGACCAAAACAGCAGGTCTGCTGTTGGTCGACTGAAACAAAAAGAAAAAGAAAACGCATATATTTCTATATCCGATTTTTAGACACCATGTTTTTATGATTTGGTTAGTTATTATAACATGTTTTAAGCATCTCTAAACTACTTTTAATAATCTAGATCCTTTAGAACATTATTTCGAATTTTAGGTTATATATGAACTCGATAGAACTAAAAATTAAACAAGTTGTGTTTTAATTATTTCTGGGTTATAACACATGTTCTAAACTTCATTTGAACATATTTTATCTATATGAAAGCAAGTAAAAAGGGCTAGGACATACCTTTCTTGAAATGGTCGACTAGGGTTAATTGGGGTGTGATATGGTTCGAACTTGGTTCCTACTGGACTTGGCTTGCTCCTACTGCTTCTCTAGGCTTGGTTTAGCTTATGTGGGACTAAGGGATCATTGGTGTGAAAGGGTGGTGGCTGGTTATGGTGGTTCGTATGGTGGATGATGGTTCTAGGGTTTCATATGTATTGCTATTTATAGAAGGCCAAACTAGGGTTTCCTGGGACTTCTAGGGTTCTGTGGGGTCGTGTAAGATGAGGTGTATGGCTGTGGTTGGTTCCATGTGGAGAGGAGGGGACAAGAATGAGGTGTAGGGTTCTCCTTCTCACATGTGGTGCTTAATCTAGAAGAAGAATGATGTGGCTAATTTAGGTTTACACATGTGGTGGTTTAGGGTTTAGAAAAATCTAGGGTTTAGTTTAATTATGGTTGTAGTCGAACTAGACTATCCTAACTAGAAGGATTTGGTTCGTGTGGTGCATTATAGGGTAGTACCTAAGGCTTAGTTGGGTAGTACACTAGGGTTTTAGGCATGGTTAGGGTTTCCTAAGTTTAAGGTAAGCTAGAAATAAAACTTGAATCTATTTAACCAAATTTTGTATGTATCGAATTGTATATATTAGGTGAAAAATAGTTTTTGTGCTTTGGGAGATTGTACTTTAGGCTAAGGAGACTTGTACTAGGGTTAGGAAAATAAGAAAAATATAATTTTAATTATTTCCTAATTTTATGTAATTTTTATATAATTTTTATTAAGCTTTTTATACCTTTTAATGAGTTTTCAAGTTTTTGTGCATAAATGAGTTGTACATTATGTTTATGAAGTTGTACATATATAAAATAAATAAATAAATTATTTTTATAATTTATTATATGAAACTATTACAAATAAATGTTATTTAAATAATTATTTCTAATGTTTTTATAAAGTTTTTAAGTTATTAAATTTTTATGCTTAAAGGACTTGTACCTTGACTTAAAATATTTGTACATAATATTTTTATAAAAATATTAACTAGGGTTTACAAATAAAATAATAGTTTCTAAGAATTTAGGGTTTTATCAGAAGTTATAGTGAAGTTAGGGTTTTGTGCTTTAGTGACTTGTACATAATTTAAATAACTTATATGTTGCTATTTTTATAGTTTCATTATCTTCACATGTTGCTATGGTGGTTTAGTGTTTCATAAAATTCTTATTAAATAAGAAACATTCAGTTTTAAACGTACATTAGCGAAATAACGTAAAGTGGTAAGTGGGATCTTATAACATTTTAGGTCAATGATGTTTTCTTAGGTAAATACTAAATTAATTAAGGTTGGGTTGCAAGCAGGGTTTTCAGTGATATGATCTTCGTCACATAGGATAATAATTACAATCGAGAAAGAAAAGAAAAAAAAAATTCTACGTGGAAAAAGTTAAGTACTAGAAAATTATATATATATATAGGGAAATCTTACAGTGGTTACATTATCCCCCCGTTGAAGGGAATCTCGTCCCGAGATTCAGTCAGTGTTGGTTACGGTTTTGGTGATAATGGTTTTGGTTGTTGCAGTTGTTGTTGTTGTTGGAACGGTAGTCGAAATGATGGGAATTCCTTTTATCATCAAACTTTCGTTTGGGATCATTGTTTCCCTGAACTGAATTTCGCTTAATTTCTCTATCCATCAGTTTCTGAGCCGTAGTCATTGCTTCTTCCAATGATTGAGGCTTTGAAACAGTAACATCCCCTTCGATGCTTCGAGGCAATCCTTCAACATATTTCTCCAGCAACTTCTCAAGATCAGGCACCATATTAGGACATAGGAGAGCAAGCTCCTGAAACCTTCTATTGTATGCCTTGACATCTGTTCCTTTCACTATTAGCTGGTGAAATTCATCCTCCAATTTCTTGATTTCAGTACGAGGGCAATATTTGCTTAACATTCTCTTCTTGAGATCATCCCAAGTGAGTTGATGAGCTGCTTCTACTCCCATTGTCCGGGAAGTAGCAGACCACCAAGACAAAGCATCATCTAACAAAGTTCCTGTTGCGAAGGCAACTTTGCAATCATCAGAACACCCGCTCCTTACAAAGACCACTTCCATACGTTCAAACCAACGAGCTAATGCTGTAACTCCTTCAGTTCCCTTGAAGAAAGTCGGTTGGCAGTTCATAAAGTCTTTGTAAGTACACTTGCGAGCATTGACTGACTCATTATCTCCATTGGGTCGGCTTGAGCTTCCAATACGAGCTATTTCCGCTGCTTGAGTTTCAAGAGCTGCAGCGACACTGTCTGCAACAAGCTTTTGAATAGCAGCTTGCGACATGGTTGGGTCTGGGGATTTGCGAGACATATCTCTATCACCACATGAAAACTTATATGTATTTAGATTTATATCATTCACAGCAAAATATCTAAACCATATATAGCCATAAATAACTCGTTATCTTGTTATACATAACAAAATTGATACAAGTGTCACATTTAGGCTACATACCCTTATGGTTGATATAAAGTACAAAAGCTGTTTTGATACAAACTACATATTAGTGCCATGTCTATACTATATTTTCCAAAATTTAGACGTAGCACTCAAAAGATAATATATATATATATATATATATATATATATATATATATATATATATATATATATATATATAGTGGTTAGATCTACTGTCTTCCAGAAGTTCCCTTAAGCTGACTGCTGAGTTCGGCTATCATACTAATGAGAACTTTCATATTCTCCTGGTATATCATTTGCATCTCTGCGACCGTCATTTCTAAAGTTGCAATCCGATTTTGTGATGTTGCTAACTCCTCATTCTTTTTTATCATCTCATCTATTATCTTCAGTTCATTTTCATAGACAATGGGTATCTCATGTCTAATCTCCTCGTAACGCTTCTCAGATTCTTCGCGGTTCTCATTCATCTTTTGCTTTATCACTTCCTGATCTGCCATCATGTCTTCTATTCTACCTTCAATATCTTCAAGGCGCTCTAGCGGAAGTTCGTCGAGATGTCCCAATGCAGTCTCAATCTGCTCCTCTTGGCGCTCTAGTCGTGATAGAAGAGTAGAGACAGACGGCTGACGCTCCTGTGCCGCTTGGGAACTTTCTCCTATCTCAAAAACTCGCGGAGGGGTAGAGACATCAGGAGTAGGAGATCGGGGCATGGTATTATATCGTGCAATAATAGCTTGGACCTCATCACTCAATTCAAATGGTACGGATGAAGGTGTGAAGTTGGTAGATGATGGTGGTGGCGGAGGTAAAGACGTTGGAACTACAAGTTCAAAATTAGGTAGCATATATGGATATGGACGAGGTAAAGGCGAGGAAAATACTGGGAGAGTTCTCATTCGTGCGGTTCTCCGAGTTCTCTCTAGAGGTCTCTCCAAAACTGAAGTAGGATCTGGCTTAGAGGATTCTCCTTCTGCAATCATATGAGCTCTTTCTCTTACTTGCACATAAGGATCCTCAGAATTTGGCACAACATCTGTCATCAAGGTATCTTCCGATGATTCCTCTATAGGGTCTGATTCTGAATCATGCCCAAAAGCTGAAGGAATTTCGGGTACCACCATGACATCCTCTGCTGAATCCAACTCTATTACTTGCCTGGGTTGGGGTATGACGTCTGGTACAATTACGATATTTTCGATTTCCGCGGTCGACATAGAGATAATAGAATGAAGAGGGAATTTTATAGCTCTGTAACCACCCAAAATTTATAAATATTCCACTATATAATTAAATAATGAATAATAATTCATATATAAATAATGTTTCAATATCGTCGTGGCACGAAGGACTCTGGCTAAGTTTTTGTGAAAACCGGTTATAGTCCAATGTTTGAAAACATTTGGTTCTCTATAACCACAAGCTCTGATACCAATCTGTAACACCCCCATTTTCGGATTACGCAGCGGAATATAAGCTTGGGGTGCTACTTCATGGTTCACAGTCATGGAAATAGAAAACGACTCGAAAAGAGACGTTTTTAAATAAAAATTGTTATCATTCATTTATTTAATATCAGAGTACATAAGATAGGTCTCATAGGGAGGTTCAGAAATACATAATAAAGGTTACATTTATTTATTGAATGATAACAAAGTGGACACTCTTGTAAAAAGAAAGTCCACAGCCACTTCGTGCCATCGCCAGACTTCTAGATACCTGAGATAAACATGCTTAAAAAGTCAACACAAAGGTTGAGTGAATCTATAGCGTTTAACGTTTAAATAATCGATTTGAACACAAGCTAAATAAGAGAAATCAATTATATCATATTCAACAATATTGCACTAAACCTCATGACACGCAATGCGTTAACAGTTTCCAGATTCCACAATCATGATTGAAATGAGAGTGGTCTTGCCCCCGAGTTAAAGATATCAAATATAATGCATCTGCCTAACCGGCTACCACGAAGATATCCATCCGGTTAGAACAAATGGGTCGTCAGGCCAATAGATCTATTCACATATTCGCGCTCACCCAGCAGGTGACTAATGGTGCATGATATGAGGGTCTTTTAAATAAACAATTCAATCTCAATAATAACGAACAGTTAGCCTAGTGCAATAACAATCAGGAAAATACTTGTGTTCGGTTTAATAGCATGTATCTCCCCACATATTTGGAAAACACGTAAGTAAAAAGTGGGACTATAAACTCACCTGAACAATCTGGATGGAAAACAAAAGGAAATACAGTTGATAAACGTCTCCGGCTTGCAACCTAGGTTGGTATATCAAGTTCTCAGTAATCATTTTCGAATATAAGTTTTATTTCCCATTTTACGTTTTCAGTTTCGTTATTAGGTTTTAAATTTCTAATATTAATAATAATAATAATAATATTATTATTATTAAATTAAATTTAGGGTTTTAAGTATATTTTCCTTTTAATCCTTTAAGTATCTAGGGTTGGCGAGTTCTACCCTCAACTTTATGAAAATGACAATTTGTATCCTTGAACTTTTAGAAATATACAAAATTTACCCCTGAACTTTAGTTAATTGACACTTTATACCTTTATGTTTCAAAATGGACAACTTTTACCCCTTAGGGACTTCTCGATTACACAACAAGTCTATTTTAGAAAGTTATTTAAAATCTGACAATTTCAGTCCCTATGTCTCACTTATTTCCCACTCGACATCCTTGTTCCAAAAACATTTTATTTCGGGCGTTTTAAGCCAAGATCTTTTACGTAACCTTTTCCTAAGTATTCTTAACTGTTTTAAAAGTATTCTTGTAAAATATTGAAGCTTGGTTCGAACCCACGAATTAGCAATTCGAAACAGAACCTATACGACCTAGTTTTACTCGACAGAAAAATACACCCAACTTTATACGCCTGGTTCTCTTTCATTTCTTAACGAAAATTCGTGATTCTTTTTCTTACAATTAGCCCTTTCAAAGTACTTCAAGTATGTCGAATCTTAGAATTTATAGATTACGTTTGATAGGGTAAAACAAAGACCAAAACAGCAGGTCTGCTGTTGGTCGACTGAAACAAAAAGAAAAAGAAAACGCATATATTTCTATATCTGATTTTTAGACACCATGTTTTTATGATTTGGTTAGTTATTATAACATGTTTTAAGCATCTCTAAACTACTTTTAATAATCTAGATCCTTTAGAACATTATTTCGAATTTTAGGTTATATATGAACTCGATAGAACTAAAAATTAAACAAGTTGTGTTTTAATTATTTCTGGGTTATAACACATGTTCTAAACTTCATTTGAACATATTTTATCTATATGAAATCAAGTAAAAAGGGCTAGGACATACCTTTCTTGAAATGGTCGACTAGGGTTAATTGGGGTGTGATATGGTTCGAACTTGGTTCCTACTGGACTTGGCTTGCTCCTACTGCTTCTCTAGGCTTGGTTTAGCTTATGTGGGACTAAGGGATCATTGGTATGAAAGGGTGGTGGCTGGTTATGGTGGTTCGTATGGTGGATGATGGTTCTAGGGTTTCATATGTGTTGCTATTTATAGAAGGCCAAACTAGGGTTTCCTGGGACTTCTAGGGTTCTGTGGGGTCGTGTAAGATGAGGTGTATGGCTGTGGTTGGTTCCATGTGGAGAGAAGGGGACAAGAATGAGGTGTAGGGTTCTCCTTCACACATGTGGTGCTTAATCTAGAAGAAGAATGATGTGGCTAATTTAGGTTTACACATGTGGTGGTTTAGGGTTTAGAAAAATCTAGGGTTTAGTTTAATTATGGTTGTAGTCGAACTAGACTATCCTAACTAGAAGGATTTGGTTCGTGTGGTGCATTATAGGGTAGTACCTAAGGCTTAGTTGGGTAGTACACTAGGGTTTTAGGCATGGTTAGGGTTTCCTAAGTTTAAGGTAAGCTAGAAATAAAACTTGAATCTATTTAACCAAATTTTGTATGTATCGATTTGTATATATTAGGTGAAAAATAGTTTTTGTGCTTTGGGAGATTGTACTTTAGGCTAAGGAGACTTGTACTAGGGTTAGGAAAATAAGAAAAATATAATTTTAATTATTTCCTAATTTTATGTAATTTTTATATAATTTTTATTAAGCTTTTTATACCTTTTAATGAGTTTTCAAGTTTTTGTGCATAAATGAGTTGTACATTATGTTTATGAAGTTGTACATATATAAAATAAATAAATAAATTATTTTTATAATTTATTATATGAGACTATTACAAATAAATGTTATTTAAATAATTATTTCTAATGTTTTTATAAAGTTTTTAAGTTATTAAATTTTTATGCTTAAAGGACTTGTACCTTGACTTAAAATATTTGTACATAATATTTTTATAAAAATATTAACTAGGGTTTACAAATAAAATAATAGTTTCTAAGAATTTAGGGTTTTATCAGAAGTTATAGTGAAGTTAGGGTTTTGTGCTTTAGTGACTTGTACATAATTTAAATAACTTATATGTTACTATTTTTATAGTTTCATTATCTTCACATGTTGCTATGATAGTTTAGTGTTTCATAAAATTCTTATTAAATAAGAAACATTCAGTTTTAAACGTACATTAGCGAAATAACGTAAAGTGGTAAGTGGGATCTTATAACATTTTAGGTCAATGATGTTTTCTTAGGTAAATACTAAATTAATTAAGGTTGGGTTGCAAGCAGGGTTTTCAGTGATGTGATCTTCGTCACATAGGATAATAATTACAATCGAGAAAGAAAAGAAAAAAAAAATTCTACGTGGAAAAAGTTAAGTACTAGAAAATTATATATATATATATAGGGAAATCTTACAGTGGTTACAACAAGAATTAAAACCCCGAATGGTAAGCGTGACAAATGGCTAGCATTCAGTTTGCAAGTAATTGTCCATAATAAAAACAGTAGCATTTATCTTCCCCAAAGAGTTTATAAACTAGTTAAACAAAAGTAGGGGCTATGAACTCACCTTAGTGTTCAATAGTAGATTATAGCAACAGATAGTGTATGGTGATACCACAATCTTTAACGATGACCTACGAGAGTATAGTGATCATGTCTTAGTATAGTGCACGATAGTAGTGTACAAGTATATGTAAAGTTATTGACTTGATTAAGATGTTGTACATATATCTTATGCTGTGTAAATGAGTGTAGCATCCTTAAAATGTGGTTTGGCTAATAGCCTTTTATAAATAACTCCGTATTACCGTTCGGGCTATCAGAATCTAGAGGTCATGTAGTAAACGTATGAGGAGCCAGGACACTTTAATTCGTAAATCCACAACTCGTCGATACGACACCCCGAAGAGGCCTTTTATGATTATGAAATTCCCTAGTGTTGTAGTACTTATCATTTATAAGTAAAAGTATTTGACGAGACAAATGTTGTATAAAAACATTTGTCATGTTTCGTCAAAGACTATTTGTTTAACTAGTGTGGTGTCGAAATGGTTTAGCGTAACATTTGTCAAGTGTGTTGTGATGAAATTGCTAACGGCATTTCATAACTTTGTTGAAGTCAAGAAAATGAGTCAATTAATTGAACAAGTCTCAATGACAAGTTTCGGGTCATCAAACCCAAGCTAGCCGTACGGCTAGACACACAACCTTGAGACAGAAACCAAGACCATAGCCATCGCTATGACTCGGTTAGAAGACCTTGAGACAACTTCCTTGGCTTAGCCTTGGCTGTGTCTCGGCCTCAAGAGATCCAAAACGCCATAAAGACTCTTGAGTCATGGCTACTTTTTGGTCTTAAACAGGTCCAGTTGGTTTTTATATTCTACAGCCTTCGTTTTTCACTTTCAGCTTACATGCGCGAGAGTTTTTGTATAAAACATCATTCTGAGCAATTTTCGTGTTTTACACTTTCAGTGGTTCGGATCAGAAAAGGGTGAAAATCGCGTTTTAATTACAGATCAGTAAGCTTTTTAGCCCAGCACCAATTTAAACTTGTGATTAAGTGCAGAAAGTTGGACAACACTCTGCAGTCCCGCGGCAAAGGCCATATCTTGAATTCTACAACACTTTAGAATGTGAGGCTTTTTCCTACGTTTAAGTTTATGTCTTAGCTTCATATCATAAAACAACGACAAGTTCCAGAAACGGCCAGAACTTTCCCGTTTTGTCCAATGAATTCTGTTAGTTAGATTTTGACATGTTTTACCATTTTAGCTCTAGTTTATTCATCGGGATGAGTTATGAGGTGCGCCACCCGGCGAAACGACCACAAGACATAGCTCTACAGGCTTATCTTATTGCCTTAACCTCAAAGTTTACTAAGATGATCATTTTAATCATTCTTTGGGGCTGTTCAGAATTTCAACTTCATAAAATCTACTTAGGGCTTGTCCTAGTTTATTTTTATGTTACAACTTCATATCTTCTCAAAATACATATAAGACTTGTACAAGGTATAAATTACATCAACATGAATGAAAGATCTGAAAACTAAATATAGTCTTACAAATTCTTGGATGGAAAACACCAAAAACCAAGAACCACTACCCTAAGTCTTTCAATCACCAACAATCTTTCAAGTCTTCAATCCAACTTGTTGTAGCCTTAAGGAAACCCTGCACTAGTCTTCTACTTCAGCCTTTGTTCTTAAATAACTCTTGTTTCTAGCTTAGAATCACCAAATCTTCACTTGGACTAGGTAGAACACACCATGGTCTTCATCTTTTCTTAAATAACTTGGAGCTTGAATCAAAAGGATAGATGGTGATGTGTGGTTACTTATGTACAGCAAAGAGAGGAGCCAAAGAGAGTATTTGGTGACTTATCTTTGTGATGAAGTTATGAGGAGGGGGGAATTGTGCTAGTAGAAGGTGTCAAATTATAAGACATTATGTCTTATTTTTAAGACACATAGTCTTATGACTATGCACATGAGGCGCCACCTCAAGCATGAGGTGGGGTGGTGCCTTCTTTCTAGCTTGGGAGGTGACTTCGTGATGAAGTTATCTTCCTACGGGGTATAGTTTGGTCCCAGTAATTACTAATGTTAAGCCGTTAAGTCCCAAAACTTAAAACCGCGGTAACATAAAAGTATAATACTTATGAAAATGTTTAAACTTATCAATATACTCCAACTAAGTATATTAAAAGTGTGATAAGTCTATTGGGGTGCATTTATGTTGTTAAAACCTAATAACTTAGGTTTGGGCATGCGTATTACGTAAGAAGTATAATGCTCACGTAAAAATGACAAAATGACAATAGTTCATACTCGTATTAGATATGACTATTGGTGAGATTTGAGTTTTTTTTTTTTTTTTTGATCATATAGACTCATCCTAGTCTTGTATCGGTGTGCGTTGTTTGCGATTTTCACGTTTTGCGAGATATCTTCTCGTTAAATAGACAGAGGTGAACGAAAACGTTCAGAGAGTAATAATTCAAAGAAGAGTGAATTATTTAACTTGGATAATTACCGGTTACAGTATTTGCTTTTACGTTACGGTAAAAGTCAAATAGTCAAGAAGTAAAAGTCAAAATCAACTTTGAAAAGTCAAAGGGTAAAATAGTCATTTTTACCTTATGAAATTTTACGGGTTGCTACAGTCTCCACCGGTTAAGGGAATCATGTCCTCATGATTTAATTTGTGTTATGAGTTGATGATGTGTCTCAAAAGAGGTGGGGGTAATTCTGTCGCATTTGGTCTTCTCGTTCCCAAATATATTCAAACTTTGGCGAGAATTCCAACAATTTTAATAATAGGAATGCGACTTTGCTTAAGTCGTTTGACCTTACGGATATGATTTCGATAGGTTCTCTGTTAAAGTTCAAACATTCGTCAATCTGGATCTCTTCCAGAGGAATAATTAGTGTCTCAATAGAAGGACATTTCTTCATATTGCTCACATGAAAGATGTTGTATACACTGCTAAGTTCTGGTGGTAGCTCAAGTGTGCAAGCTACCGAACCAATCCTAATCAGGATCTTGAATAGTCCGATGTTGAGCTGTCTAGGAAAAAGGTGAGTATTTGTGGTGAATTCTGATCTCACGCTCTCAGGTGAGATCAGGAACTCATTTAAAGTTTTGATAGGTGAGCAAGAGTGCTCTAATTAATATTAGGACCCAACTGGAGGGCCTAATATTGTAGTGGTAGTTGGAGGCGCCGCATGAGTAAATGTTGTACCAGTGGTTAAAGGCTGCTCTTACAAATATTTTATGAGTTATAGGCTCAGTAATTTCAAAAGCACAGAAGGAGCGGTTGGTTTAGCTCGTTGGTTTGGGAGGACAGAGTCAGTATTTCTAATCAGCAACTGTGCTGAATACTGCAAATTCAAATATGCCACAAGCACATTTCTGAACAATGTTTTGTCATGGTGGAATGTTGTTGCTCAATCTATTAATATTGAGAATACTTACAAGATTGCTTGGACTAAGTTGAAGAAGTTATTGATCAAGAAGTACTGCCCTCATAATGAGGTCTAAGAAATGGAGGTGAAGGTTTCTTGCTGTCAGTGGTGTTGACATCACAACTTATATTCGTCGCTTTCAAGAGTTGGCAGTAGTGTGCCTAATGATAGTCTCAACCAATGAGATGTTATTGGAAAAGTTCATCTGTGAACTTCCACTCAATATTCAAGGATCGTAACTTCGTTTGATCCACTCACACTAGATGTAACAATCCCGATGTCTCGTAATCCAGTGGATCAAGTTGTGCAAGCTTAGTCTGCTCAAGGACCCAACAATAGCAAAACAGAAGGCAAGAGAATGCCAGAGCCTATGATGTCGTTGCCTCAACTGAAAGAAGAGGTTATGCCAAGAATAAACCATTATGTCATCGATGAAAGTTGCATCATATTGGTTCTTGCACTGTTAGGTGCAGAAGTTGCTAGAAGGTAGGCCATATGACCAAAGATTATAAGGGTAAGAATCCCGTTAATGGTGGTAATGCTCAACCAGTGGTAACTTACCTTGGATGTGAGGATATTTTAAGAGGCACTGTTCCCAGAACATGGGCCAACAAGTGAGAGGAGCTCGTGGGAGAGCTTATACGTAGGTGTCCACACACTTAAGTAAAGTAGGCATCTCACGTACCCAAGTAAGCAGGTAGAATACGTACTCAGTCTGTTAGTTTGAGATTGAACCAAATCAAGAGTGTAACAAATCTGTTAACTCAATAAATAGCTCATGATTGTAAGAATTTGTAACAGCAAAAGTGATAACTTAAGAATGAACTCAGACAGTTCAAATGAGATCTTAAGATTTTTGCTGAGTGGTAGAATACTGGTGATTCTCAAGTTCGAGTTCATACTCATGTCTCATCGGATACAAATAAGCCCACTTATTTATAATTCATTATTTACATAGAGAGGCGTCCCAAACAATGTAAATAAAGAAATATAAACTTATGGTTCGGCGATTCACAATTTCTTTATTTAAATAAAAAGGCGTCCCAATTCATTTAAATAAGGATATTATAAATCATCCTACTTAAGAATTCCCGACAAAACACTCATACTTAACCGATGAGTTACAAGGCAGTGTGTTACAAGATGTCATAAGTGTTCCGAGAGTACGGAATAAACGTTCACACTCATCATCGAAGACGAGGAGTAAAATAATCAGAGAAAGTCGACATAGCATTCAAAAGAGTTGGTGAGTTCAGTGTTATGAAATAGTTTTCTCACAATGTTTGAGAAATACTAGAGAGATCATTGTGCAACTCATAATGTCAGTAAAAATAAACAAGACTAATGTGTATTTCTAAATGTATGAGAAATAAATAAGACTATTGTGTGTCTCTCGATGTCTGAGATATATAAATAAGCAAGTTGTATATCTTACAATATCTTGGATATATGAGTAATCAAGTTGTGTATCTCACAACGTCTGAGATATATGAGTAACCAAGTTGTGTATCTCACAATGTCTGAGATATATGAGTAATCAAGTTGTGTATCTCACAATGTTTGAGATATATGAGTAATCAAGTCGTGTATCTCACAATGTCTGAGATATATGAGTAATCAAGTTGTGTATCTCACAATATCTGGGATATATGAGTAATCAAGTTGTGTATCTCACAATGTTTGAGATATAAGAATGGTAATTATATCAATTACAGTGTCTCGAGTAATTTCGTAGATCATCAGAAAATATGTATGATCGGGGAAATCTGGTTGTGCCGTAATGCCTTGGAATAGGCATACGCAGTCATATTTAGTCAATCGTTCATATAAACAGTCTGTATAAAAATAATACAGCATTGTGTTAAGGAGTAAGCATGGCGCACAGAATGTAGAAGACAACAATGAGTAAAGTGGGTCTTAATGTAAGATGTATTTATAGTCTAGGTTCAAATGCAACCTGGTTCTCTATAACTGTAGCTCTGGTACCAATCTGTAACACCCTCAAAATATCGCAGCAGAAGATTGTGTCACTAGGGTATTTACTTCATACTTCACAGCACAAATTACAGAAAACGACTCTAAATGAGACATTTTGAAATAAATTATCATTCGATTAAATATCAGAGTTTACAAAGAGAGGTCCCACAAGTTTACAAAATGTACAACATAATAGTTGTAGAGTTTTTCGAATGATAATATATGCATCTTCTTCAAAATGTTTTTCCGTGCGCCTTCCCATGCCAGCTAATTCCTTTCGAACCTGAGATAAACATGCTAAAAAGTCAACATAATGGTTGAGTGAATTCATAGGTTTGTAAATAGTAGTGGACAATAAAGTTCATAGTATAATTGCAATGTGCGCAATCATCATCCTGATAGTTATTATTACTCTAAGCTCATGGCATGCACGACTGACTGTATATATATATATATATATATATATATATATTTCACCGTACGATATATACATTAAACAATTTGCCCCGTGTAGGTACTATGCCATATACCTAGAAATTCAAATATAGTGCGTTTGTGATATCCGTTGTATGATTAACACAAACGGGATTCGTCAATCCCGATAGGCCTATCCACAATATTTGCGCTCACTCGCAACAACAAGTGATTAGTGGTCCATGATAAGGGGACTTTTGGCATAAACAACTTAGGCATGCAATAATACATTCAGGGCTAGCATTCAGTTTGCAAGTAGTTGTCCATAATAAAAACAGTAGCTTGTATCTCCCCCAAAGAGTTTATAAACCAGTTAAACAAAAGTAGGGGCTATGAACTCACCTTAGTGCTCAGTAGTAGATTATAGCAACAAATAGTGTATGGTGATACCACAATCTTTAACGATGACCTACGAGAGTATAGTGATCATGTCTTAGTATAGTGCACGATAGTAGTGTACAAGTATATGTAAAGTTATTGACTTGATTAAAATGTTGTACATATATCTTATGTTGTGTAAATGAGTGTAGCATCCTTACAATGTGGTTTGGCTAATAGCCTTTTATAAATAACTTCGTATTACCGTTCGGGCTATCAGAATCTAGAGGTCATGTAGTGAACGTATGAGGAGCCAGGACACTTTAATTCGTAAATCCACAACTCGTCGATACGACACCCCGAAGAGGCCTCTTATGATTATGAAATTCCCTAGTGTTGTAGTACTTATCATTTATAAGTAAAAGTATTTGACGAGACAAATGTTGTATAAAAACAATTGTCGTGTTTCGTCAAAGACTATTTGTTGAACTAGTGTGGTGTCGAAATGGTTTAGCGTAACACTTGTCAAGTGTGTTGTGATGAAATTGCTAACGGCATTTCATAACTTTGTCGAAGTCAAGAAAAATGAGTCAATTAATTGAACAAGTCTCAATGACAAGTTTCGGGTCATCAAACCCAAGCTAGCCGTGCGGCTAAACACACAACCTTGAGACAGAAACCAAGACCATAGCCATCGCTATGACTCGGTTAGAAGACCTTGAGACAACTTCCTTGGCTTAGCCTTGGCTGTGTCTCGGCCTCAAGAGATCCAAAACGCCATAAAGACCCTTGAGTCATGGCTACTTTGGTCTTAAATAGGTCCAGTTGGTTTTTATAGTATACAGCCTTCGTTTTTCACTTTCAGCTTACGTGCACGCGTGTTTTTGTATAAAACATCATTCTAAGAAACTTTCGTGTTTTACACTTTCAGTGGTTCGGAACAGAAAAGGGTGAAAATCGCGTTTTAATTCCAGATCAGTAAGCTTTTTAGCCCAGCACCAATTTAAACTTGTGATTAAGTGCAGAAAGTTGGACAGCACTCTGCAGTCCCGCGGCAAAGGCCATATCTTGAGTTCTACAACACTTTAGGACACGAGGCTTTTTCCTACGTTTAAGTTTATGTCTTATCTTCATATCATAAAACTACGACGAGTTCCAGAAACGGCCAGAACTGTCCCGTTTTGTCCAATGAATTATGTTAGTCAGATTTTGACATGTTTTACCATTTTAGCTCTATTTTATTCATCGGGATGAGTTAGGAGGTGCGCCACCCGGAGAAACGACCACAAGACATAGCTCTACAGGCTTATCTTATTTCCTTAACCTCAAAGTTTACTAAGATGATCATTTTAATCATTCTTTGGGGCTGTTCAAAATTTCAGCTTCATAAAATCTACTTAGGGCTTGTCCTAGTTTATTTTTATGTTACAACTTCATATCTTCTCAAAATACATATAAGACTTGTACAAGGTATAAATTACATCAACATGAATGAAAGACCTGAAAACTAAATATAGTCTTACAAATTCTTGGATGGAAAACACCAAAAACCAAGAACCACTACCCTAAGTCTTTCAATCACCAACAATCTTCCAAGTCTTCAATCCAACTTGTTGTAGCCTTAAGGAAACCTTGTACTAGTCTTCTACTTCAGCCTTTGTTCTTGAATAACTCTTGTTTCTAGCTTAGAATCACCAAATCTTCACTTGGACTAGGTAGAACACACCATGGTCTTCATCTTTTCTTATATAACTTAGAGCTTGAATAAAAGGGATAGATGGTGATGTGTGGTTGCTTATGTACAGCAAAGAGAGGAGCCAAAGAGAGATTTTTGGTGACTTATCTTTGTGATGAAGTTATAAGGGGGGAGGGGGGGAATTGTGCTAGTAGGAGGTGTCAAATTATAAGACATTATGTCTTATTTTTAAGACACATAGTCTTATGACTATGCACATGAGGCGCCACCTCAAGCATGAGGTGGGGTGGTGACTTCTTACTAGCTTGGGAGGTGACTTCGTGATGAATTTATCTTCCTACGGGGTATAGTTTGGTCCCGGTAATTACTAATGTTAAGCCGTTAAGTCCCAAAACTTAAAACCGGGTAACATAAAAGTATAATACTTATGAAAATGTCTAAACTTATCAATATACTCCAACTAAGTATATTAAAAGTGTGATAAGTCTATTGGAGTGCATTTATGTTGTTAAAACATAATAACTTAGGTTTGGGCACGCGTATTACGTAAGAAGTATAATGCTCACGTAAAAATGACAAAATGACAATAGTTCATATTAGATATGACTATTGGTGAGATTTGAGATTTTTTTTATAACATATAGACTCATCCTAGTCTTGTGTCGGTATGTGTTGTGTGCGATTTACACGTTTTGCGAGATATCTTCTCGTTAAATAGACAGAGGTGAACGAAAACGTTCAGAGAGTAATAATTCAAAGAAGAGTGAATTATTTAACTTGGATAATTACCGGTTACAGTATTTGATTTTACGTTACGGTAAAAGTCAAATAGTCAAGAAGTAAAAGTCAAAGTCAAATTTAAAAAGTCAAAGGGTAAAATAGTCATTTTTGCCTTATGAAATTTTACGGGTTGCTACATCTTTTGACAGTTTACTTTGCACATCATCATTGATTTTACTGATTCTCTCATTTTCTCTTTTTAAATTCACAATTTCATATCTCAACTTTTCAGTGTCAGCAGAATGATCATAAACAAGCATAGCGTTGCAAGACACATAAATGGAATTCATGAACACAGAGATAATATCAGAACATAGAATATCTTCCAAGAATCGATCTGCTTCTTTTTGTAAAACTTTGTTTTGACGTTTTTGTTTTGAGATCGCATTTTCAAATCATCACACTCAAACCTTATAACTTTCAAATCATCACACACAAACCTTACAACTACTCCTCACTTTGGATAAGTGATAGTTAGTTCAACAACCTTCAATCCTCACAAACACATGAAACCCTTCATGCACCAAATTATCTCTAACACACAACTAGGATCATCCAACCTAGAAACCTAGAACTTCGTTACCTTAACCCAGTTAGAGATATCCACCAACAATCCTGTTAGGATCACATACACCTTTTCTTTTTCCCTTTTGAAATATATCATGCATCTCATTGTCAGTGCAAACGATATATTAACCTAAACCATCCTTTCCCACCTTTCCTCAAAGGGCAAAACCAACATCTCCAACCACATCATCATCATCCTCCACCTTTAGGATTCCTACACCCTTACCTCCACCAAGTCCACCACAACGTTTAGCTATCACACTAACCCTATCACCATCAAACCTCTTTGGACTTGGCACCAACACATCATCCTTATCACCATCACCATCACCACAACCTTTAGCTCTCACACTAACCTTGTCACTTACATCACCTTTTGAACTTGGCACTAACACATCATCCTTATCACTATCACCATCACCACAACCACTAATGGGTCATCCCATTATTTATCCCCTACAACCACATAACCCAAGTTGTCCTTGTTGTCACCGCAACCAACACTCTCCCACCTTATGGAATCACTTAGGTATAACCTCTACCGAGTCTACTTTATGGCACGACTTGTCATAATAGTAATCATTTAGAGTATGTCTTATCAACAAACTATCCTTAACATCAATCATCTTAGGTAGATGATTATGTTGTTCAAAAGGTTTGTTAGAACTTTCCTTCCCAATGACAACTTGGAAGAAGTCATTTAGTGCGTCAGTCAATGAACAAATCTCGTTCTTGATTAGTGTGATTGAGTGAACAATTACACCTTAGGTTTTCGGTCGGGTTGTGACACTTACGTGTTAACATAGTTTAACCCATGCATGTCTTGCTATGTGTATTCTATCCCTATAATGTTGCTCCTATACCGTTATATATTATGCTGCACGAAGCTAACCCTTGATGTAGGAAAAGCCTTTGTAAGAATTTGATCCATGGATCCGCTAGTTACTAAGGTGAATAAACAAGGGGATTCAATTACCATAGGGGAGCATTGAGCTACGGGGAGCTCGGGAGTATTTGAATACATAGCATGGAGTCGTCTTTACAAGTGGTGATAGAAGGCTTCACTGGGATGATGCAAACTCGCCTTTCTAGGGAGAAAATATAGTAGTAAGGGGGAGTAGGGAGTAAATCCAAGGGATCGTTCGAGGCTGTTGGGAATAAAATGTTCAAGTCAAAGAGCCTGCCAAAGATGTCAAAGAGCCTACTAGTTGATTTTGAAGAGTATGAAGATGTACTAACAGTACCTTCTGGGTAGAAGGTACTGCTGGTTGACAAAGGGCCTGCCAAGCATTATGTCAAGTTGATTAGATATTTTGTAATAGATATTTAGTTGAATTATTAGTCTTTGTACATTGTTATACGTTATGTAGAAGTAGTTTAGTATTCTGTGGTTCACAGAAGAATATTACAGAGTTGTACATTGGTAGTTGTATTTAATTGTAGGCTAGAATAGTCAAAGTATAGTATTATATTCAACCACTTGACAACTTGTAATAAGGGTTCCTTATCGTATAAAAGGTTCCCTTAGTCGCACTTCATGCATGCATCTTTCCAACTATTAACCAAAACCGAACTATCTCTCAAGTAACTTAGTTACTCAACTCACAAATCCTTTTACAATCTTAGATTCAAGATTACTTTGTAATCCCGGTGATATTTAGATCATCCGTATTATTTCATCAATAATATTGAATCGTTTTGTGTTAACCAAAGTTGTGTTCCTTGTTCATTGCATACTCACGTTTACATAAACTCACCACCTTGTGTTCTTTTAAGTGTGTTGTAGTAGATTCCGCATGCTAAACACATTCATACATAAATATCTCTCAAACACTTTACTAAGATTCACATCCTAAGTGTTTGAACACAAATAAATCCTTTCCACAAGTGGTATCAGAGCCAGGCTGATATTTACAAATTAAAAGAAAAATGGATGTTGAACATATTCAAACAAATGTTGCAGCTAAACTTCCATTACTCAAGCAAAATGAGTTTGAAATGTGGCGACTAAGGGTAGAACAATACTTTCAAGTGCAAGACTATGCACTTTGGGAGATCATTGAAGGAGGCAACTCATTTAAACCCTCAATCACCACTACAACAGTAAATGATGCTCTTGTAACACAAATACAAGAACACCCATCAAATGCAGATGAAAGAATTCAGAAGCGAAATGATCTAAAAGCCAGGAGTATGTTACTGATGACTATCCAAATGATCATCTTTTGATCTTTAACAAATACAAAGATGCTAAAACCCTTTTTGAAGCTATTGTGGCTAGATTTGGTGGTAATGATGCTACCAAGAAAACACAGAAAACACTTCTTAAACAGCAGTTTGAGAACTTTACAGCCACAACCAATGAGTCTTTGGACAGTATGTTCAATAGACTTCAAAAGCTTTCAAGCCAATTAGCCATCCATGAAGTGATGATAACTCAAGAAGACCTAAACTCCAAATTTCTTAGGAGTTTACCCACAGAATGGTCCATGCATGTCATTGTCTAGAAGAACAAGCCAGATATTGACCAGATGAGTCTTAATGATCTCTACAACAATTTTAAAATAGTAGAGCATGAAGTAAAGAAGACTACTGGGTCAAGCTCAGGAAATATGGCTTTTGTTTCATCTCCAAGCATCTCAAAGGTTGTTGATGAAGAAAAAGATGGCAGAGAAGAAGGTACTGCCAACACAAACTTTGGTACTGCTAGTACTTCCAGTAGTACCAAAACCATTTTAGATGAAACAATTGGGTGTGCTTTTCTTACATCTCAACACAATGGGTCCATATTAACTTTTGAAGATCTTCAAGAGATTCATCCTGATGATCTTGAAGAAATGGACATTATGTGGCAACTTTCACTACTGAGCATTAGGGCTAAGAAGTTGTTGATGAGGACTGGCAAGAAGATAATGATAAATGGAAATGAGCCTGCTGGGTATGATAAGTCAAAAGTGGAGTGTTATAACTGCCACATGAAGGGTCACTATTCTAGAGAGTGTAGAAGACCTAAGAAGCAGGATGACAAGGGTAGAGGGTTTGACAACAGAAATAAGGGAAGCTTTGAGAAGAAAGGAAGCTTTGAAAGCAAGAGTAAGGTTGTAGAAGTTGCTGAGCCTAAAGCAATGGTTGCTATTGATGGCATGGGTTTTGATTGGAGTTTCATGGGTGAAGATGAGTCAACTTCTGATGAATTGGCTTTGATGGCATTCTCCACTCCTGAGGTACAAACTATCAAATGTTCTAATAATTGTGAATTTCTTAAAGAATTAGAAGTTATAAGAAAATCTTATGATGCTCTGACATTAGAACATAGAAAAACCCATCAAACCTTAGTTAATTATAAGTGTGGTATGGCCAAGCTTGAAAAACAAATCATTCATTATAGAGAAAATGAACTTACCTTTTCTGATGCAAAAGCTAATCTTAATAGACAAATATTTTTGAAAGATTCAGAAATAGAAATGCTAAGAACTGAGTGTACTAAAGTGACATTGGCTAGAGATAATATTCAACTGACTGTTACTAAATTAGAAATTGCTTCTGATTGCACAAGAAGCATAGTTGAAAATCAGATGAATAAAAGAATAAAATCTGGGATAGGATACAATAATTGTGCACCTCCTTATAGAGGAATTCCTTGTCCCCCAGGATCAGATCTAGCTGAGTCAGGTTTACATGAAATCATCAACAAACCATTAGCTAAACCTGTAGAGAAGAGTGAACCTTCTGAGAGTGCTAAGAATGCCTCACTCTCTAAGGTGCTCACTGATAAGAAACCAGATGTCCTAATTATTGAAGATTGGGTATCTGATGATGATGAAGATGAGACTATTCCTATCAAAGGAATCAAAGTAGGACCAATCAGTCCTAAAAGAGTAGAAATTAAGGCTAAGACCAAAGCTGTTTTGAAAACAGTTGAAAGTTGTGAAAAATGTAATAACAGACCTAGAGGAAGCCAAAGAAATTGGAACAACCTTAAGTCACAACAACTAGGTGATGACTTTGTTATGTTCAATAAGGCTTGTTATTACTGTGGTAGCTTTAATCATCTTCATGCTTATTGTAATAAATGGGTTTCTGGGAGTAAAACAAAGTCTAAAACAAATGTTACTCACCCCAGAAAAAGTTTTGTTAAGTCTAACACCACAAAAGTTAAACATACTGTTAGACAAAATAAGCCTGTTATTACAAAACCAACTGATAAGGGTACAAGAAATACTTTTAAATATGTACCAAAAGTTGTGAATAGTCCTATTCAAAAGAAATCTGTGGTCAAAACACAAATTTGGAAACCAAAAACCAAAGGTCCTGCTAGACCAAATGGTACTGCCAAAATTGGTATTGCCAAAATTGGTACAAAGAGACCAAAGACCACACATTGGATTAAAAAGGAAAGTGCTGTTAAGTCCTCAGCATGTTGGATCTGGAAACCAATCCAATCAAAAGGTGCATCAACAATCCTGAAAAGGTTTGATTTCATTGATGCAAGAGGCAAACCCAAGTCTGTCATGGCTTGGGTACCTCAAGGAAACTAATATGTTTATTCATGTGCAGGAACATTCATCTGATATTGGAGATCAAGGATATGTTGATAGTAGATGTTCAAGGCACATGACAGGCAACATGTCATTCCTCTCAGACTTCAAAACATTTGATGGAGGATATGTTACCTTTGGGGGAGGAATAAAAGGAAAGATCACTGGTAAAGGTACTATCAAAACTAGTAAACTAGATTTTGAAAATGTGTATTTTGTGAAAGAACTTCAGTTTAATCTCCTTAGTGTCTCACAAATGTGTGACAAAAAGAAAAATGTTCTATTTACTGACAATGAATGTATGGTTCTTTCTTCGCCAAAATTTGATCCGTCTGAAAACGGTCGTCTTTTATTTCTCTATCACACAAGTCAACCACTTGTGAATGGTCAACCGTAATAAATGATAAAATATAAACAGTCTCAGAACGAATACTCGTGTGTAGTGTGTAGTCAGGTAAGTGATTACCCGAATCGTTTCCCAACGAGATGTGAATGGAAAACTGTGAAAAGCTAGGATTAGAGTGATTGATGATTGTGATATTGCTTGATTATTCTAAAAAGATAAATTCTATTAAATAGAAGCTATCACTATTTTTCTGCTTCGTTTAATCTAAATTATGCTAAAAACACGAGTCGGGAACTAATTAAAACGCGTATACTACTGAGATATATGTAAAATTAACCCTACAAGTGTTCTAATAAAAGAGTTTTGGGATACTAAGCTAAAATATGTGAAAGATAATTAAAAACGATTAAAAATGTAAGAAAAACGGTTATCTAAAACTTACGTATACAAAAACTACAAAGAAAACTAAAAACGAGCGTTATTAATAAAAATAACGTACGTGCGCAAGTAAAAACGTAAAATTTATGAAATATAAACACTATGGGTACAATTATAATTTTTACATGTTCTATATGATAAAAGAAAATTTTAGAAAAAAGAATTATATTTTTTTGACTTTTATATTTTTTATTATGATTTAATTACTATTATACAAATAAAAATACGAAATAAATACTAAAACTGATCAAAAAAATCTGAAATTTTTTATGTAAATACCTAATATGTTTACAGACTTAGGAAAATTAAAATGAAAGTATCAGCTTATCGGAATAAGCTACAATAAGCTAAAAAAGGGAAATAAGCTAAACCGAAAAAAATGTGGTTAAAAGGAATTGGGAGGAGAAGTATGACAGAACTGGTGCTCCAGAGCTACTGGAAGGGGGTGTGTGTGAGTTGCGCATGTTATACTAGCGAGAGGTCCAGGGTTCGAATCCCACACCCCACGTTTTTTGCTAACTATTTTTTTTGGTTATTTTCTTTTTGCAAACTTATTAAATAGCTTATGGTGAGTAATTTATGTAACTGGGACGAATTTTGAATCTCAATAAATAAGCCAGAAACAGCTTAAAGAACTAGCAGTTGAGCTTGAAACTTATTTTGTGAACTAGAAAACTTCGAATGATCTAAAAGCTTCGAAACAAGCTATGAGCTTGTCGAATGAGCTTCTAGGATTTGAGTAGTGACTAATGAACTTAAAGAAGCTAGAAAATCACCAGGCTTAAGAGCTTAAAAAGCTCTAACGAGCTTAAAGCTTATATAGCTGCTGGAATGGTGCGCTGCACCAGGGCAAAATGGCCAACTTCGAGGGCTATTTTCGAGGCTTTCGAGTGATCTAAAATTCGAGTGAAAAATATCTAATTGAGACTAGCTGGTGAGGTTTAACTGTGAGGAAAAATTAGCTTAATCGGGTTTATGAGCTATGAGATAAAAATTCGCAAAGTTTCCAAATTCTATGAAATGACTGCTATATGCAGTCGCTGATCTGATGTACTGCTATTGTAGTGCACACTTGTGCACTTGATCTAAGGTTCTAGGGACTCACTAGGTGGACTAAAAGGAGTGCAATAATGCCAAGAAATTGGCCTAAACGAGCTTGTGGCTGAATTGAGCTTGTATGAGCTCTTGAGGGACTGAATTCAACACAAGGGGTACAAAATGGATCTAACTTGTTCTAGAGCTGATCTAATATCGAAAATAGCTTCTAAGGGCTGTGAAAAGCTAATGCAAACTTGAACTTATGGTCAAGTAACAGTAATGGTGGTGTTTGGATGGTTTGACATTGCAAAACCAAACAGTCCTTTATGGACTGTTTTGGATTTTACTAATCGAACTGATTCTATATGAACTTATATCGAAATCTAGTGACACTAGTAATATGTTAAGCTTATTAAAATGACTTATTGACTGATAAGAAACTAATTTAACTAAGCTAGCTTATTATTCTATTTTTTTTTTTTACTTTTATTAGTTTATAAGTGAAATGATGATACAAGTTAAGTTACTACTAAGAAATTAAATGAACTATGATTATGAACTATTGAAAAGCTAATAATGATAAAGATAAACTGAAATGAGCTTATAGAACAATGATATGAAGATTAAGCTAATTATGAAAATGAGCTTACAAGCGAATTGCTTTTGAACCAGAGAACCAAGGAACCAAGAACAACCTATGGGCTTCCCATGAAGCCACTAACCCATAAGCTTCCACAATAATCGGCTTGTTGATCCAGAATAGCTTATAAGCTAATTTGTTGACTTTCGTTGACTTTACTTCGAAATGGAGATCAAGAACTAATTAGAGCTATATAAACTTACATTAAGCTACTATGAGCTTATGTCAGTTTATAGGAAAGGTTAATGGAGCTTTTGGTAGATTTTAAATGAGCTTGTAGCTTATACGATTTAACAATGTTACTTAAAACTTACTTATAACTGAAATTGAATACAAATTAACTTGAAATGGAATGAAACAACTAAACTGAGCTTGTATTGATAATCTTAACTTGAAATTACAAAAGAGATACTTGAAATTTAAATTTGCGATTAAACTAAAATTAACTACTTGCCAAAATTGGCTTACAAGCCTATCTATATATACTACATGTAACTGGGATATTCATGTCGACATCCACTGATCTCATTCCCACCTTTGGATTGCTTCAATTCGATCTCAGCCCTTGATCTCACTTTTTGGCGCCAAAATCCCAAAGGGTAACTTGCAGCCGATTTTTGTGCATTAAATGCATTTGAGATGACTTGTGATGTTATAGGGGACAATTTGGAGTATAGGGATGAGATATGGTTGTTTGTGTAAAAGATGGCAGGGTGTAGGGGTGGCAGGTTGTAGCTTTGGCATGTGTCCTCCCCTGGTGCAAAACCAGGGGAAAGGGTTTTGTTGAGAGGGTGACAGGGAGGCAAGTGAGGTGTAGGGTTGAGGCAAGTGGTGAAGGTGGAGGTGGAGTGGTGTTTGTAGCAGCAGTGAGGTGGAGGAAGGTTGAAGAAGGCCAGGGTCAAACATGGGTGTTGACCCGTTTTATTTAAAAAGGGTAGGGTGGGCTTGGTTTGTTGTATGGATTGGGCTGGGTATTTTAGTTTAGGCTGGGTTTAGATAATAGGGTAGTGGGTTGGGTTTATTTGTTTATTTATTTTGGGTTAAGGGTTTAGTTTGGATCCGGATTTAGTTTGTAGCTAAAATATCACAAGGACCAAAAGTGTAACTTTCTGAAACTTGAAGGACCCAACCTGTAAATTCACAATACATATCACAAGGACCAATTATGCCATATAAGAATAGTTCAAAGGTTTATTTTTGATAAATTCCAATTTTAAAACCTTAAGGACTATTTCTGACTTTTTTCAAAGTTGAGGGACCAAAGTTGTAAATTTGTAATTTTTAACTTCAAAGGACTTTTCTAACAACTTATGAATCCCCAAGGACCTAAAATGATATTTGTACAAGTTTTAAGTGATCAGGGACTAGATTTGACAACTTTTAAAAGTTGAGGGACTGAAACTGCCAATTATGCAAACTTTGTTCGTTTTTCAACTGTTTTTAAACATTTTGCATCTGAAACATATAAAACACAATTCTGGGATAATTTCAGTATTATGATGCATTTCTGAGTGTTTTTGGATGTTTTGGCAGTTCAGATTAGGTAAAAATGATGAGTATTTAGACACTCATCAATCCCCCACACTAAACTATTGCTAGTCCCTAGCAATATTTTATGAAGATTTAATGGATTTGAAAGACTCTTTACCAAAAGCCATTACTTCTGGAGTAGCCAATTGTTTCAGTTCAAGTAAGAACTTTGGTACAATGATAACCAAATGATTTTGAGCAAACCACAAGCTGTCAACGGATTTGATTTGTCTTTACCAGAAGCCGTTTGCTCTCGGATTAGCCAATCCTTATGTGGGTTAGACATGGCGGACTGATAACCATTTTTTTGAGTTCTAAGTGAGAAAAAATTTTAAAATTTTGGCTAAAATGGGGGTACTAGATGGTACATTTGATCAAATTCGCAAGAATTCCCCCCCACACTTAGAACTGAATATTGCCCTCAATATTCAAAGAACCGGTTGTTAAACCAACACTTAGAACGTGAAAGGGAAATACTAATAGCCTTTTATTTTGATATATACACATGTTTTTTTTTTTTTTTTTTTTTTTTTTTTTTTTTTTTTTTTTTTTTTTTTTTGAAATTTACATATATACAACATGTGGGGCATCTCCCCCACACTAGGTGGTAGAACAGAGAAAGAAAACAGAGACACGGGTGAAAACCCATGTTTTGCTAATGTTTTTGATTACCGAGTCACTAGCTTGACTCGATCCCCGCATTCATTGGTTCATGGGGAAAGTTTGAAGATCCGGGACAACCATGAATGGTATGTCCTCTCCAAAGTAGTGTTTTAAACGATGACCATTCACTTTGAAATTAGGCCCGTCAGATTGAGATAACTCAACGGTACCATATGGATAAACCTTTGTGATAGTGAATGGACCAGTCCAACGGGATTTGAGTTTGCCTGAGAAGATCTTTAATCTTGAATTGAAAAGAAGGACTCGATCACCAACGTTGAAAACGCGGGTTCTTGATTTTAGAGTCATGAATCTTTTTTGTCTTTTCTTTGTAGATCAAAGAGTTCTCGTAGGCCTGATCACGCAGTTCATTTAGTTCATTCATTTGAACTTTACGGTGATCACCCGTAGTTTGGAGGTCAAAGTTAGCATGTTTCAAGGCCCAGTAGGCTTTGTGCTCTAATTCGATCGGTAGATGACATGTCTTTCCGTACACAAGTTTGTAAGGCGTACACCCAATGGGGTGTTTTGTAAGCTGTACGAAAGGCCCATAATGCATCATCCAACTTATCCGACCAGGATGCACGATTTTCTCCTACAGTCCTTTCCAGGATTCTTTTAATACCCCGATTTGAAACTTCTACTTGTCCACTTGTTTGTGGGTGATACGCAGTAGAAAGACGGTGAGTTACACCATACTTTTGCATGACTTTATCAAATTTGTCATTGCAAAAATGCGTACCACGATCACTGATTATAGCACGTGGAGTTCCAAAACGGGCAAACAGAGCTTTCAGGAATTTTACAACAACTCGGGCATCATTAGTGGGTAAAGCTTTTGCTTCAACCCATTTTGACAAATAGTCAACAGCCACGAGAATGTACTTATTTCCTCGAGATGATGGAAATGGCCCCATAAAGTCAATGCCCCAGAGATCAAAGATTTCACAAACTTGAATAGCATTTTGTGGCATTTCATTTCGTTGCGAAATATTACCGTGACGCTGACAAGCTTCACAAGTTTTGATAAGATCTTGGGCATCCTTATAGATTGTGGGCCAATAAAACCCGGAATCAAACACCTTTTTGGCGGTGTAGTTTGGACTATGATGGCCCCCAGTGGGCCCAGCATGGCAAGCTTTGAGAATGTCAATAGCTTCCTGTCCGTAAACACATCGTCGGATGACTTGATCCGCACAGATTTTGAATAAGTAGGGGTCGTCCCAGAAGTAATGTTTAACATCCTTGAAGAATTTATTCTTCTGTTGGGTCGACATCCCTTTCACTATGAAGTTACCCGCATGGTAATTTGCGAAGTCGGCAAACCATGGGGTAGTAGAATCTCCACGAAAAGCAACCGTACTGAGTGTCTCAAGAGGAAATGTTTCATTTATTTCTTTTTTCTCGAAAACATCTTGGTGTGGGTTCTCTAATCTGGATAGATGATCAGCGGCTAGGTTCTCAGCTCCTTTTTTATCACGTATTGTGATATCAAATTCTTGCAGGAGGAGAACCCAACGGAGTAATCTCGGCTTTGCATCTTGTTTTGCAAAGAGATATTTGAGAGCCGAGTGATCCGTATACACTACACATTTTGTCAAGATTAAATAAGGCCGAAACTTCTCAAAGGCATACACCACAGCCAACAATTCTTTTTCTGTAGTGGTGTAATGAGTTTGAGCTTCATTCATGGTTTTACTTGCGTAGTGGATAGGCTGAAAATGTTTAGCTTTCCGTTGCCCCAGGACTGCACCGATAGCAAAATCGCTTGCATCGCACATGAGTTCAAAGGGAAAATCCCAGTCGAGGGCAACCAGAATGGGTGCTTCAGTAAGCTTTTTCTTTAATGTTTCAAAAGCTTCGATGCACTCGGGTGAGAAGATAAAAGGAGCATCCTTTTCAAGAAGATGAGTCATAGGCCGGGCAATTTTAGAAAAATCTTGTATGAATCTACGATAAAAACCGGCATGACCCAAAAAAACTCCTAATACCTTTGACGGTAGTGGGATGAGGTAATTTACTAATGACATCAACTTTAGATCTGTCAACCTCAATCCCGTTCTTTGATATCTTATGGCCGAGGACAATGCCCTCTTTGACCATAAAGTGACTCTTCTCCCAATTTAGACAAAGATTGGTGTCTTCACACCGTTTCAACATGTTTTCTAAATGGGAGAGACATGTTTCGAATGAATCCCCAATGACTGAGAAGTCATCCATAAAGACCTCCATCGTTTTCCCAATCATGTCGGAAAATATGGACATCATGCACCTTTGGAATGTGCCTGGAGCATTGCATAAGCCGAAAGGCATACGTTTATAAGCAAAGGTTCCATAAGGGCATGTAAATGTGGTCTTTTCTTGATCTTGTGGATCAATGGGGATTTGAAAGTAACCCGAGAAACCATCAAGGAAACAATAGTACTCGTTTCCCGCTAATCTCTCAAGCATCTGATCCATGAAGGGCAGAGGAAAATGGTCTTTTCGGGTGGCATCATTTAACTTACGATAGTCAATGCAAACACGCCACCCAGTAACCAATCGAGTTGGAATCAACTCATTATCCTCATTTGTGACAACAGTTATGCCACCCTTTTTTGGAACGCAGTGGATGGGACTAACCCAAGGACTATCAGAGATGGGGTAAATCAATCCTGCATCAAGAAGTTTGATAACCTCCTGTTTGATAACATCGTGGATTTTGGGATTTACCCTTCGCTGGTGTTGGACTGCTGGTTTGAAGTCATCCTCCATTAATATTTTGTGAGTACAAAATTCAGGGTCGAGACCCTTTATGTCGGGAGAGGTTCCAAGCAATTGCTTGCTTGTGTGACTTCAAGACCTTTATTAGAGCAGTCTTTTCCTCATCACTTAAGTCTTTAGCAATAATGACGGGTAATTTATCATCACCCTCCAAAAATGCGTACTCAAGATGAGGTGGCAAGTCTTTGAGTTCGACCTCAGGAAATTCATCGTTTTTCTCAAACGATTTAATTTCCTCATTATGAAGTTCAACGGGAGGGAGTGGAGGAGAATTGTCCTGATTTAACAATGTCTCAAGAAGAAGAATATCTCCCTCCAGATCAATCTCAGCGTCATCAATTCCTTCCAGAAATGAATCACACTCGAGATAAGCCTCGATCTCTTCCAAATTGAAATTGCTTCCCTCAAACGGAGTGAGAGAAGGGGAAGAGTCGGAAATTATAGGTAGAGAAGATGTGGTGGTATCCCCACTCACAGAATTATGAGAATAACCAAGAAACTCTTGAGAGTACTCCTCTGAAACAACATCAATGAAATCGATTCGGTTAACCGATTCAGGATCATTATTTGAAGAGTACCTCGAAGTTTGATCGAGGTTAAAAGTAACAGCTTCGTTATCCACACGTAATGTGATTTCATGCTCAAATACATCAATGAGAGCACGGCCCATTTTTAGGAATCCTCTTCCAAGAATGAGAGGAACCCTAGGATCAGCATCGAAATCAACAACCACAAAGTCGGCCGGAAAATGGAACTTTCCCACTTTTACAAATACATCCTCAGCAATGCCGCGAGGAAGAGATGTGGAACGATCTGCAAGCTCTAGAGTCATGCAGGTAGTAGTGAGTGCAGGAAGAGAAAGTTTTTCCCAGACTGAATAAGGCATCAGGTTAATGCTTGCACCAAGATCGGCCAAGGCATAGCATTCAACCATTCCTGGAAAGACACAAGGTAGTAAAAATCTTCCAGGATCTCCAAGCTTCACCGGAAGCTTTTTCAAGATAACTGCTGAGCAGTTCTCATTTAATGGAGTCTTTGCCATTTCAAACAGTTTTTCCTTGTTGCTTAACAAGTGTTTGATTGTGGATGCAAATTTGGGCATCAGAATGATAGCATCCGCAAAGCTTATATCAAAATGTAATTCCTGAAATATTTTGAAAAACTTTTCCATTTGTTGACTAGCTTTTTCGCGGAGCTTTTGCTCATGTAAACGTGATGGATAAGGAATAGAAGGTTTGGATTTAGGGTTTTCAACAGGGATTTCAAAAACAACTCCTGGTGTGGGTTTTGGTTTCTGGACAACTTGAGGTAGGACATTGTCGGCACCTCCGTTATTAATAGGAAGTTCCTTGTCCTCAGTTACCTCAGGTTCACTTTCCACTACCTTAGGGAGAGGAGAAGAAGTGGTAGTAGAAATAGTGGGTCCATCATAAGCTTTACCACTGCGTGTGGTGACAGCTTTGAGTTCACCCTTTGGGTTTGGAATGGTATTACCAGGAAGACCTCCCGAGGTAGAAGGTGGATTGATGTGATTCATGAGACTGGTAAGCATATTCTTAACTTCGCTTTGAGAATGATCAATTTTATTAGAAAGCTCATTCTTAAGCTCAGTTCCTTGCTTGTATATTGAAGTTTGAAATTCATTTCTCAATCCAGAGATCTGATTTTGTATTGCCTTCATTTTGGTCTCATTAAACTTGATGTAGTTATCAAGTTCGTTTGGGAGAGGTCCTTGATGATTCGGAGCTGAATACCCTTGATTACCCTCTGGGGTGGGTATTGATTGTTTGGGGCATTAAATTGATTTTGCATGTTCTGCCCTCTCTGTTGATTAGGATTACTCCTATTTAGATTGTTGGGAGGAGGAAATCCGGGTGGCCCGAATTGATTGCTAGCACGGTGGTTTGGGTCCACTTGAGGACGGTATTGATTACCTCCTTGATTGGATGTTCCGGCTAAAGCATTAATATCAAATGTATTGCCATCGGTGGCAGTACAATTATAGTAAGCGTGAGGACCACCACAAGTAACACAAACTTCTATTTTTTTGACTTCAGCAGTGTGAGAAGTTTGCGGAGCGGACTCTTTCTTTTGTGTGGAGAAAACCAAAGCTTGAATAACCTTCGTGAGTTCAGCAAGCTGAGTATCAGTACTGGACTGACTCACGGGAGATGAAGTGGAAGGACCAGCACTAGCCTGGGGATTATATGTCCTGTTTCGTGTAGTGCGGACCTTAGACTTATTTTCAATGAGAGCAATGGCTTCCTTAGTGGATTTGCTCAGAAAATTACCTCCAGCTGAGGCATTGAGAGAATCTTGGTCAGATGGGTTTAACCCACTGTAAAAAGTGTCCATCTGCATCAAATCGGTGAAACCGTGATGAGGACATTTGCGGAGCAATTCTTTGAAACGATCCCATGCTTCTCCAAATGGTTCATCAAACCTTTGAGTGAATTTCATGATTTCGTTTTTAAGATGCGTGGTTTTGGAAGGAGGAAAGAATTCATTTACGAATTTTTGAACTAAATCTTCCCATGTTTTAATTGATCGAGGGGGTTGTTTGTCAAGCCAAATCCGGGCTGCCCCATCTATAGAAAACGGGAAAAGAAGAAGTTTGATTGATTCCTCCGGGACATTTTTACATTTGATGGTGGATGTGATTTTATTGAACCATCGAACGTGATCTTGAGGATCGTCCCTCTCAAAACCATAGAATTGACGTGATGTAACAAGGTTTATCAACCCAGTTTTCAGCTCAAAATTCTCAGCCACGATGGCTGGAACAACAATGGCATCTCCATAACCCTCGGTGGGTGCCTGGAGAAGCTCATTCATAGGGCGGTCTTCTGCCATGATGATAGGGGTTTCGGGTTCAGTCCGTATCTCGGGTACGACTGATGGAGCAGAACGTCTACGACGTCTTCGAGGTATTTTTCCAAGCTCACGGAGAGGGCTTGATGACCTAGAAGAACGAGTGCGCATGCACTTTTAGCAAAAAAATTTCAATTAAATCAAGATCGAGTAAAAACACAAGTGAACTTAAACCAATAATCAACAAGCGTACGGTAGCTCTCTAAAAGATAAACGCACAGAGTGTCAGTTTATCAATTAAAGGTGAGCCGATATTCGCAAGTGATACAAAGGCAAGTTTTAAATCTTTGGTTTGGGAACTTATTATGGTCGTACCCCCAGTTAGGTAGTACTCAGTCTTGGTTCTCGATGGTAATATTTTATTATTTGTTATTTATTAAAGAAAACGGAAAATGTTTTTGGGTTTTTTTAATTTATATGATAATAATAATAATAATATATATAGAAAAGAAAAGAAAATATTTTTGTATTTTATATTGTTTTCGGGAAATAGGAACTTCTGATAGAAGGATCTCGAATCACTAATCGCTAAAATTCTTCACAATAGTCGCAGCACACCTCCCCGGCAGCGGCGCCAAAATTTGATCCGTCTGAAAACGGTCGTCTTTTATTTCTCTATCACACAAGTCAACCACTTGTGAATGGTCAACCGTAATAAATGATAAAATATAAACAGTCTCAGAACGAATACTCGTGTGTAGTGTGTAGTCAGGTAAGTGATTACCCGAATCGTTTCCCAACGAGATGTGAATGGAAAACTGTGAAAAGCTAGGATTAGAGTGATTGATGATTGTGATATTGCTTGATTATTCTAAAAAGATAAATTCTATTAAATAGAAGCTATCACTATTTTTCTGCTTCGTTTAATCTAAATTATGCTAAAAACACGAGTCGGGAACTAATTAAAACGCGTATACTACTGAGATATATGTAAAATTAACCCTACAAGTGTTCTAATAAAAGAGTTTTGGGATACTAAGCTAAAATATGTGAAAGATAATTAAAAACGATTAAAAATGTAAGAAAAACGGTTATCTAAAACTTACGTATACAAAAACTACAAAGAAAACTAAAAACGAGCGTTATTAATAAAAATAACGTACGTGCGCAAGTAAAAACGTAAAATTTATGAAATATAAACACTATGGGTACAATTATAATTTTTACATGTTCTATATGATAAAAGAAAATTTTAGAAAAAAGAATTATATTTTTTTGACTTTTATATTTTTTATTATGATTTAATTACTATTATACAAATAAAAATACGAAATAAATACTAAAACTGATCAAAAAAATCTGAAATTTTTTATGTAAATACCTAATATGTTTACAGACTTAGGAAAATTAAAATGAATGTATCAGCTTATCGGAATAAGCTACAATAAGCTAAAAAAGGGAAATAAGCTAAACCGAAAAAAATGTGGTTAAAAGGAATTGGGAGGAGAAGTATGACAGAACTGGTGCTCCAGAGCTACTGGAAGGGGGTGTGTGTGAGTTGCGCATGTTATACTAGCGAGAGGTCCAGGGTTCGAATCCCACACCCCACGTTTTTTGCTAACTATTTTTTTTGGTTATTTTCTTTTTGCAAACTTATTAAATAGCTTATGGTGAGTAATTTATGTAACTGGGACGAATTTTGAATCTCAATAAATAAGCCAGAAACAGCTTAAAGAACTAGCAGTTGAGCTTGAAACTTATTTTGTGAACTAGAAAACTTCGAATGATCTAAAAGCTTCGAAACAAGCTATGAGCTTGTCGAATGAGCTTCTAGGATTTGAGTAGTGACTAATGAACTTAAAGAAGCTAGAAAATCACCAGGCTTAAGAGCTTAAAAAGCTCTAACGAGCTTAAAGCTTATATAGCTGCTGGAATGGTGCGCTGCACCAGGGCAAAATGGCCAACTTCGAGGGCTATTTTCGAGGCTTTCGAGTGATCTAAAATTCGAGTGAAAAATATCTAATTGAGACTAGCTGGTGAGGTTTAACTGTGAGGAAAAATTAGCTTAATCGGGTTTATGAGCTATGAGATAAAAATTCGCAAAGTTTCCAAATTCTATGAAATGACTGCTATATGCATTCGCTGATCTGATGTACTGCTATTGTAGTGCACACTTGTGCACTTGATCTAAGGTTCTAGGGACTCACTAGGTGGACTAAAAGGAGTGCAATAATGCCAAGAAATTGGCCTAAACGAGCTTGTGGCTGAATTGAGCTTGTATGAGCTCTTGAGGGACTGAATTCAACACAAGGGGTACAAAATGGATCTAACTTGTTCTAGAGCTGATCTAATATCGAAAATAGCTTCTAAGGGCTGTGAAAAGCTAATGCAAACTTGAACTTATGGTCAAGTAACAGTAATGGTGGTGTTTGGATGGTTTGACAGTGCAAAACCAAACAGTCCTTTATGGACTGTTTTGGATTTTACTAATCGAACTGATTCTATATGAACTTATATCGAAATCTAGTGACACTAGTAATATGTTAAGCTTATTAAAATGACTTATTGACTGATAAGAAACTAATTTAACTAAGCTAGCTTATTATTCTATTTTTTTGACTTTTATTAGTTTATAAGTGAAATGATGATACAAGTTAAGTTACTACTAAGAAATTAAATGAACTATGATTATGAACTATTGAAAAGCTAATAATGATAAAGATAAACTGAAATGAGCTTATAGAACAATGATATGAAGATTAAGCTAATTATGAAAATGAGCTTACAAGCGAATTGCTTTTGAACCAGAGAACCAAGGAACCAAGAACAACCTATGGGCTTCCCATGAAGCCACTAACCCATAAGCTTCCACAATAATCGGCTTGTTGATCCAGAATAGCTTATAAGCTAATTTGTTGACTTTCGTTGACTTTACTTCGAAATGGAGATCAAGAACTAATTAGAGCTATATAAACTTACATTAAGCTACTATGAGCTTATGTCAGTTTATAGGAAAGGTTAATGGAGCTTTTGGTAGATTTTAAATGAGCTTGTAGCTTATACGATTTAACAATGTTACTTAAAACTTACTTATAACTGAAATTGAATACAAATTAACTTGAAATGGAATGAAACAACTAAACTGAGCTTGTATTGATAATCTTAACTTGAAATTACAAAAGAGATACTTGAAATTTAAATTTGCGATTAAACTAAAATTAACTACTTGCCAAAATTGGCTTACAAGCCTATCTATATATACTACATGTAACTGGGATATTCATGTCGACATCCACTGATCTCATTCCCACCTTTGGATTGCTTCAATTCGATCTCAGCCCTTGATCTCACTTTTTGGCGCCAAAATCCCAAAGGGTAACTTGCAGCCGATTTTTGTGCATTAAATGCATTTGAGATGACTTGTGATGTTATAGGGGACAATTTGGAGTATAGGGATGAGATATGGTTGTTTGTGTAAAAGATGGCAGGGTGTAGGGGTGGCAGGTTGTAGCTTTGGCATGTGTCCTCCCCTGGTGCAAAACCAGGGGAAAGGGTTTTGTTGAGAGGGTGACAGGGAGGCAAGTGAGGTGTAGGGTTGAGGCAAGTGGTGAAGGTGGAGGTGGAGTGGTGTTTGTAGCAGCAGTGAGGTGGAGGAAGGTTGAAGAAGGCCAGGGTCAAACATGGGTGTTGACCCGTTTTATTTAAAAAGGGTAGGGTGGGCTTGGTTTGTTGTATGGATTGGGCTGGGTATTTTAGTTTAGGCTGGGTTTAGATAATAGGGTAGTGGGTTGGGTTTATTTGTTTATTTATTTTGGGTTAAGGGTTTAGTTTGGATCCGGATTTAGTTTGTAGCTAAAATATCACAAGGACCAAAAGTGTAACTTTCTGAAACTTGAAGGACCCAACCTGTAAATTCACAATACATATCACAAGGACCAATTATGCCATATAAGAATAGTTCAAAGGTTTATTTTTGATAAATTCCAATTTTAAAACCTTAAAGGACTATTTCTGACTTTTTTCAAAGTTGAGGGACCAAAGTTGTAAATTTGTAATTTTTAACTTCAAAGGACTTTTCTAACAACTTATGAATCCCCAAGGACCTAAAATGATATTTGTACAAGTTTTAAGTGATCAGGGACTAGATTTGACAACTTTTAAAAGTTGAGGGACTGAAACTGCCAATTATGCAAACTTTGTTCGTTTTTCAACTGTTTTTAAACATTTTGCATCTGAAACATATAAAACACAATTCTGGGATAATTTCAGTATTATGATGCATTTCTGAGTGTTTTTGGATGTTTTGGCAGTTCAGATTAGGTAAAAATGATGAGTATTTAGACACTCATCACTTCTGATTTTAAAATGCCTGATGAGAGTCAGATCCTTCTTAAAATCCCAAAAAGGAACAATATGTACAGTGTCAATTTAAAGAACATTGATCCTAAGGAGAGTCTAACTTGTTTGGTAGCAAAAGCCTCATTGGATGAATCTATGCTTTGGCATAGAAGGCTTGGTCATGTAAACTTTAAAACAATCAACACTATTGCAAAATATGATTTAGTAAGAGGTTTACCCAAAAAGATTTTCCAAAATGACCAAACCTGTGTTGATTGTCTAAAAGGCAAACAACATAGAGCTTCTTGTAAGCCCAAGACCCAAAACTCTATTTCTCAGGCTTTACATATGCTTCATATGGATCTCTTTGGTCCTACAAATGTGTGTAGCTTGAATGGAAAGAGATATTGTCTTGTTGTTACTGATGATTATAGCAGATTCTCTTGGGTTTTCTTTTTAAGATCTAAACATGAAACTAGTGAGATTCTTAAATCTTATATCACTGAGGTAGAAAACCAATCTGATAAGAAAGTCAAAGTCATCAGATGTGACAATGGGACAGAGTTCAAGAATAGGGTTATGGATGACTTTTGCAAGGAAAAAGGTATAAAAAGGGAATTTAGTGTAGCTAGAACCCCACAGCAAAATGGAGTAGCAGAAAGAAAGAATAGAACACTTATAGAGGCTGCTAGAACTATGTTAGTAGACTCTAAGTTGCCTATTTCATTTTGGGCTGAAGCAGTTGGTACTGCCTGTTATGTACAAAACAGGGTTCTTGTGACAAAGCCACATAGAAAGACACCTTATGAACTTTTCTTTGGTAGAACACCATCTTTAAGTTTTATGAGACCTTTTGGTTGTCATGTCACTATTCTAAATACCAAAGATCATTTAGGCAAGTTTGATGGAAAAGCAGATGTAGGCTATTTGATAGGGTATTCCTTGCAGAGTAAGGCCTATAGAGTGTTTAACACTTGCACTAGGCTAGTGGAAGAGAATCTTCACATAGAGTTTCAAGAGAAACTAACAAATGTGAAAGGAATTGGACCAGATTGTATGTTTGATATTGATAGGCTTTCAGAATCTATGAATTATGTGCCTGTTTCAGGTACAAATACTAATGATGATGCAGGTTTTGAAGATAATGTTGAAACTCCTAAAGATCAAGATTACATCTGGATGCCAATTTGGAAGGGAATGGATCTATCTTCAAGTCAAGAAGAACCTTCAAACACAAGAAATGAAGGCAATGAAGATGATCATGGAACTCAGAATCAAGAGAATCAAGAAAGTGGTGCAAATGACAATGGTACTGCTAGTTCACCAGATGGTCCTGCTAGTTCAAGTATTGATACTGCTGAGCCATTGAATGTTCAAATAGATGATTCTTTACCAGAAGAGGTGGGGATTAGCAATCTTCCATCTACCTATGAAGTTCCTAAAACACCAAACACTATCATTCTCAAAGATCACCCAACTGATGATGTGATTGGTAGCATAAATTCTGGTGTTAGAACAAGATCTCAAGTTGGTTTATCTCAAGTCTTGTCTTCAGATGAAGAAGGGTTTATCTCCTCTATTTATGAAGAAAAGAATCATGATATTGCCAACATATGCCTGTTTTCATGTTTTCTATCTCAGGCTGAACCCAAAAACATAAACAAAGCTTTAGATGATGCAAGTTGGGTGGAAGCAATGCAAGAAGAGCTTCTCCAATTCAAGATTCAAAAGGTTTGGATATTGGTTGATTTGCCCAAAGGTCATAGGGCAATTGGAACCAAATGGGTGTTCAGAAACAAGAAAGATGAAAGGGGTATAGTGATCAGAAACAAAGCAAGATTGGTAGCCCAAGGATATACTCAAGAAGAAGGGGTAGATTATGAAGAAGTGTTTGCTCCAGTTGCAAGACTTGAAGCAATTAGGCTATTCTTGGCCTATGCTTCATTCATAGGCTTCACTGTCTATCAAATGGATGTTAAGAGTGCATTTTTATATGGTGAAATTGAAGAACCAGTATATGTGTCTCAACCTCCAGGCTTCATTGATGCAGAGTATCCAGACAAGGTTTATAAGGTTACCAAGGCTCTTTATGGCCTACACCAAGCTCCTAGGGCATGGTATGAAACATTGGCTTGTTTTCTACTAGAAAGTGGATTCCAAAGAGGCAGGATTGATCCAACTTTGTTCATCAAAAGAACAAAGAAAGACATCTTGCTAGTGCAGATTTATGTTGATGACATTATCTTTGGATCAACAAACCAAGACTTGTGTGTAGAATTTGAAAAACTTATGCATAGTAAGTTTGAAATGAGTTCCATGGGGGAACTTACTTTCTTTTTGGGTCTCCAAGTGAAACAATCCAAAGAAGGCATATTTATCAGCCAAGATAAGTATGTAGCAGAGATCCTAAGGAAATTTCAGTTTGCTGATTCTAAAGTTGCAAGTACACCAATGGATCCAGACAAAGGGCTACTCAAGGATGCTGAAGGAGAAGATATGGATTTGCACAATTATAGATCAATGATTGGGTCTTTGATGTATCTTACATCATCAAGACCAGATATCATGTTCTCAGTATGTGTATGTGCAAGGTTTCAAATACATCCCAAAATCTCTCATCTCACAGCAGTCAAAAGAATCTTTAGATATCTTAAAGGTCAACCTAGGTTGGGTCTTTGGTATCCAAAGGAATCATCTTTTGAATTGGTGGCTTATTCGGATAGTGACTATGCTGGTGCAACTCTAGACAGAAAATCCACAACTGGTGGATGTCAATTTCTTGGTTGCAGACTCATCTCTTGGCAATGCAAGAAACAAACAATGGTGGCCAACTCTACAACTGAAGCAGAATATGTTGCTGGTGCAAGTTGTTGTGGGCAAGTTCTTTGGATCCAAAATCAAATGCTTGACTATGGGTACAATTTTCTTAACACCATTATTTATATTGACAATAGCAGTACTATATGTATCATTAAAAACCCAGTTCAACACTCAAAAACAAAACACATTGAAATCAGACACCATTTCATAAGGGATTGCAATGAGAAAAGGTTAATTCAAGTTGTTAAAATTGATTCTGAAAAGAATTATGCAGACCTTCTCACCAAAGCTTTTGATTTAGGTAGATTCAAATATCTTGTAGGAGGTATTGGAATGATAAATCTTTGAAAAACATGTGTTTTTGTACATAAAATTAACTGGTATTGGCTTTTAAACATGGTACTGCTAGTTAGTCAATAGGTACTGTCAGTTCATAATTGGTCCTGCTAGTATAAAATTTGCTATGTTTTGTTCATATTGATGCTTAAATGTTTAAAATGCTATAGATCAAGTGCTTTGCACTTTGTTCTTTTGGTTTGCAACTAACACATTTCAGGTTGATAACAAAACAAGAGATCTTTCAAACAAAAAGGGGAAACAAAAGTTATATTAATCTCAGGGGAGATAACAATCTCAGGGGAGGATATGATAGCCCAGAATGGAAGAGAAACCAATTTATGAAAGCAAAAGACAAGAGCATACAAGATGATGCAGAGTTGGAAAAAGAGAAAATTAGATCACATATCTAGAAGGGATGAAGCTTTTCTAAAGGAGAAAGTTCTATCTAGATCAAACTAAGGAAAGTTTCAACTCAAAGGCATGCAAATAGATGATTTCACTTGTTGAACCAATCATCCAAGATACACAGCATCATTGCCTTTTTAATTTCCTCCATCCAAGGAAATTGCACCATCTTTAGGCCAATATGGCTTTTGGTTTTCAGTTCACCAAGTTTTTACAAACTTAAGAGCTGGCTAGTCTTTAAGCAAACGGCTTTTGGTAAAGACAAATCAAATCCGTTGAAGGTTGATAGTTTACCAAAAACTATATGGTTGTTAACTAACCATACTTAATTGTAAATAGTTAGCTAGTCCTTAAGCAAACGGCTTTTGGTAAAGACAACTCAAATCCGTTGATAGCTGGTAGTTTGCTAAAAACTATAAGGGATTTTTGCAAAACTATCAAAGGTACTGGTAGTTCAAAAATTGGTACTGCTAGAGTAAAATGGTACTGCTAGATAGCCGTTGAGCCTGTCAGAAAAAGTTTTAGCCGTTGGGCCTGGTAGTTAAATTTAACCGTTGGGGTAGTTATGTAAATTACTGATGATTATATTATATTATATTATATTTCACATATAAAAGATCTTTTTAACCGCCTTTTCATTTACTTATTATAATCTTTCTTATTGTCGGTTAAAAGTAATTCTCACAAATCTTCTTTCATCAGTCCCTATCATAATTCACATACTCCTTTCATCTTCTACCAGTACTACCAACAAATCCCACCATCATATTCAAAATTTTCATTATGGATTCCACAGTTGTTCTAAACTTTGTTCAACGTCACAATCAATTAGCATTTTTGGAGAAGTCAGAGGATAATGCCTCTTTTCATCAAGTAGTGGACTTTTTAAATAACTCCTACATCAGGTTTGCTTTACTAGTCAATCCCACTATTTATGAAACTCAAATTTCACAATTTTGGAAAACAGCTAAAATTGTAACTTCTGAAAATGGGGAACAAAGGATTAAGGCCAAAGTGGATGGTAAACATTTGACTCTTACTGAGTCATCCATAAGAAGACATCTTCATTTGGATGATTCTGATGGTATTAGTCAGTTGCCAGATACTGAGATTTTTGAAAATTTAGAAAGAATGGGGTATCATGCTGAGTCTACCAAACTCACTTTTCTGAAAAAGCATCTTACTCCACAATGGAGATTTTTGATTCATACAATCCTTCATTGTTTGAGCCAGAAGAAAACCTCTTGGGAGCAATTTAGTGGAAACATGGCTTCTGCTCTCATCTGCTTGGCTACAAACAGAAAATACAATTTTTCCAAACATATTTTTGAAGGATTGATTAAAAATATGAATAGTGAAACAAAATTTTTGATGTATCCAAGATTTATTGGATGCATCATTGCAAAATTAAAACATTTGTTACTTCCCACAGACACAATTTATGAAACACCAAAACTTTCTCACAAAGTATTTTTAAACATGAGAATTGGTTTCAGAGGGGAAGATATACCACTATTTGATGAAATGTTACCACAACATCAAGAAGAACCAACACCATCAGCTGAATCACCATCATCTAGTTCTTCAACTGGTTACATCTCACCAACACATCAAACATCACCAATACTGTAATACCCGAAATTCTTAAACTTGCAAAATGACAAAATTACCCTTGGATTTAAAATTTTACTTAGTGATTATTTAAAACACCAATTAATCCCAAACGCTTGGAAACGAATGCCATATGAAGTGAAATAATTTGTACATGAACATTTTAGCAATTTATATGTTATAAAAATATTTGTAATATTTATATAATGTTTATTTAGCCGAAATTAATTATTATTATGTATTATGTTATATTTTCTAAATTAAAAATAAAATAAATATAAGATAAATACTAAAAATACAAGATTAATAGAAAACAGATTTTTGACCTTATCACCATGTCTTGGGCCGGAAGTTTATGCCCTCCCCTCTTATACATATACGATCTATATATAAATCCCTAATAATATCCCTAAAAAGATCGACCAAACAACCCTAAACACTCCCATTCGATTCTGCGACTTCCTGGAGCTGGAGCAATAATTTTTATGGGTTCTTCTAAATGCAAAGAAGGCTATAAAAATAGGTGTTCGATTGTAGGAAGCATGGTTCGGTTGTTCTTGATTTCCTTTGCTCGTTTTCTTTTGCCGAGAGGTAAACAATTTCCCCAACTCATGCGTTTGTTTTAAACACTTCCTGGTATTTTTAGGCACTTGCTTACATCCTATGTAACCTATATAAAATATCTAAATCGATCCATGCAAGCTTTATAAACCGTTTTAAGTTATTCGATCAAATAAACCCTAAATCGAACTAAATCCTAAAATCGACCAAGCAGATTTTTCTGAGCCTTGAATATATTTTTAGTAGATCCTATATAGTCCATATAACACTCGAAAAATGTCACTTGAATTTATAGAAGCTTGAATCATCCTTGTCGAATTATTTTGCAAACCGGATGTAAGAATAAAAAGGGTTTAAAACTAAAAAAAAAAAGGGAATCGTGTGCTTAGGGTTAGGTTTGGATGGTGATATTGAGTTTAATTAATGTGTTTTAAGGAGTAATTAATGCTTGGTAATGATTGGGTAATTTTAGGTTAGGGTTTATACTTGTTTTGGTATTACCGATTGGATTTTTATAACTTAAGGGGTGTTTTGTAATTGTTAAAACTTAAAGGATAATTTTGTAACATATTTTAGGTCAGGGAAAACTTGAGAAAAATATAAGTTGGGAGAGCTATGTGTAAAATTTGAAAGATAAGGGTTTAATGGGTAAATTATTAATCGAATTATAAATAATTAAAGTAAAGGGACTAAAGGTGTAAATTCTGGAAATTTAGGGTTGTTTCGTATAAATAAGTACATCAAGGGTGTAATATGTAATTTTGGGTATTTATGGGGTCAAGGTGTAATTAAAATAAAGTGAGGATGTAAATGGTAAGATTTATAAACTAAAGGGACTAATTATGTAATATGTGAAACATGGAGGTGTAATTTGTCTCAAATGATAATGTGAAGGCATATTCTGTAATTTAGTAATTATAAAGGCTTAATGTGTAAGTATGAATAACCTAAGGGTTAAATTGTAAGTTAATAAGTAATAAGGACCTATCTTGTAATTAATGTAAGTCAAGGGTTTAATTGTGACATTTGTAAACTTGAAGGATTGAATAAGTAAATATTAGTAACTTATGGGTTAATTGTATAAAATATGGAAAGTGTGATATTTACACTTTAGACCTTGAACTTTGGTATAATCACTTTAAAACCCTAATTTATGGGAAGTTATCGTATTAAACCCTAATCTTATAAGATTAACATTTTAAGTTCATAAATGATTCTAAATGATGAAGATAACCTTGAATGATGAATATTCCTAAATATAGGAAGTTACTAAAAGATGAAAGCTATTTAAAATGAAAAGTCAATTAAGAAGAAGTAATCTGATTTGAGATAAGTTGTTAACCATAAAATGAACCTAATTCAGGTGTAAGGAGAAGTGAAATCTTCCTCATTATGACTCTTCTTTGTGATTCCATTACTTTGCTAAGGTACATATATTCTGCCCTTCTTGTAAGGTGCCTTCGTTTCTCTTGATCTCTTGTTTTGATTCGTTTAGGATTCCCCAAACCATTGCTATGTACCCTTGTTTTGTGAACCTTAGATTTGAACCTTTGTTTTGAACCCTTGCCTTGACCTTTTGTTTTGAACCTTGTCATTGAACCTTGACTTAAATATGGATATGACCTACTTGAACTAAAGCTTTAAATTGAACCCATTGATATGTAAACATGAACTTGAACTTGACTTGTACACTTGACCCTGCCTTGAACCCTGCTATGAACCTTGATATGAACCTTGCCATACACCTTGCCTTGGACCTTGATATACTTGAGATTTTAACAGGATGAGAAAACCTTTTTAATTAATTATGAAGATGTTTTAAGAAAACTATTTTTAAATGGAATTTTATGAACTTGAATGAAAACTATTTTGAGATTATCTTTATGGAAAACCATTTTGAAAGACCATTTTTATAAAGACATATGTTGAAAGACTATTTTTATGAAAAAAACCATTTCAAAAGATTGTTGTATGGAAACTATTTTAAAAGGATTGTTTTCAAATGAACTTTTAGATGGAACCTTTACTATGAACATTTGTTATGATCTCTTGTCTTGACCCTTAACCTGAACCTTGATAGACTTGGATTAGAAACTTGACTTGACCCCTTGATATTCGACTTGAAACTTGAGCATGAAACTTGATACTTGTATACTTGACCTTGACCCACAGTTTGAGACTACGAGCCATACTAGGCATGAGGGTTTCATGTCCTTGTCATTGATGCACCAATGACTTGACTTTTGGGTAGGAAAGTGATACCTATCCCGTCCCTGCCATGACTTGATAATTGCATTGTACACGTAGATGAAGACATTGTGGCAGCCTACAGGGGCGCATGGATGCATCCTAGATTTGTACTTGACTTGACTTGATTACTTGAATTGTTTAGTGACATGATGGTTGTGTGCGATACACGTCATTCACTCTTGGGAGCTTGCAACTCCAACCCGTGGAGGTATCCCCTCATATTATAATTGGCATACCGAGGTCACCCCTCCGTATACATGTATACTTGTTTGCTTGACTTGATTGGATATGTTCTGGGCTCGTAATGGATTTCTGTTTCTGTTACCCTATGACTTGATACTTGACTCGACTTGAATTGAACTTGGGCTGGTGGTGGGTTACGGTTTACTTTACACCTACCTATTGTAAACATTTCTTGATAACCTTTTCATTTTCCTTCCTACTCTTGTTACCCTTATATTATTCCATTTACTTCACTATCCCTTTACTATTGCATTGTATCGTTATATCTGTTCACTGAGCTTTCGTAGCTCAGCCGCGTTTCTTTTTCCCGCGGCAGGTTTTAGTTTGGAAGCTGGGTTTGAGTGGAGAGTACTTGGGCATTAGAAGACTTTATTAGCTATTGAAGATGAATAGAAGAACCTAAAAATTTGACGTAGAGGATATTGAATTGTAACCTTGAATTTCATATTTTCCCTTTGTAACCATTGAATCCTATTGTATTATTAATGTCAAACGCTTATGTTTGTTATGATATGTAACCATTGTTGTGACACCTTTTCCCTTGTCGGGTTGGGGTGTTACAAATACCATCTCCAGTACCATCAGCAACACCACCACAATCATCACATCATGTATCACAAACCCAATCACCTCAGACAATGCAAGAACTAAAAGAGAAGGTGAAGTTCTTAGAAGATGCTCTTAAAAGTCAAAGCAAGAAATTTTCTGAGATCAACATCAAAATAGTCAAGAGGTTAAAGAAATTGGAGGGTGAAGTGAAGAAGCTAAAGGGTAAAAGATCTGCAAGGGTTGTTTTATCTAGTTCTTCAAAGTCAGATGCTGATAGGATAGGTCACTCTTCCAAAAAGGGGAGGATGGATAGTTCTGAAGATGAGGAGGAGGCTCAATTTGAATTCCATGAAGGAACTCAAGTTTATGATGAAGAGCCTGCTGATATAGAGCAAGAGCCTGCTGGGCCAGAACAAGAGCCTGCTAGGATTGAGAGGCTATTGGCTATGGAGTACAAAGGGTCTGCTGAGAAAGTGTACAAGAGAAAGAGGGATTTAGAGCCTCAAGGGAATTTGTTTGTTCAAAGGAGGATTTTTGTTGCTGATGAGCAATCTTCTGCTCCATCTCAAGAACCAACTCCAAAGGATAAGGGCAAAAGCATTATGATTGAAGATGAGCCTAAGTCCAAGAAATTGAAAAGAACACAGCAAATACAGATGGCTTTAGGTGAAGAAGAGGCCAAAAGGGTTCATGAAGAAGAACTAAAAGCACTTGAAGCTTCAAGAATGCTTGCAGTAATGAAAGAGCATAAAGATGCTAAAGATGCTGCTCAGACTCTTCTTGATACTCAAATTGCTCAAGAAACCTTTGATGCACAGATGCAATGGATTATTGCTAATGATCCAATTGTGAAAGGCCAAGCAGCAATAATAGTGAATGACAAGAATCTCAATTCTGATGAGAAAACAGCAGCACTTGAATCTTTCATCAACAAGAAGTATAAAGAAGCAGCTTTGGCTGACATTTTTGAAAAGATGAAAGAAAGTCAGAAAAGAGGTTTTAAGGTGGGCCAATCTCAGAAAGATCAAGTAACTTTTATGAAGAAATTTCTAAAAGGTCAAGCAAATTGGACTGATTATCAACTGAAGAAGAAATCTGCTGATGAAATCTACTACTTGTATCTTCAAGCCTACAAAAGTCTTTACTACAAAGTTCCATCTGATGTAAAGCCCTCTATGAAGAAGCAAGATGCTCAGAAGAAAGAAGTAGCAAAATTGGACACAGAGCAAGTAAGTAAGATGTTAATTACTTTGCCAACTATCATTCATGTTGATCCAATTAGCTGTAGACGCCCTATTATTGACTGGGAAGTAAACCATGATAGATTAGGAAAGTCATGGAAAATAATAAGGGTTGGGGGTCAGTCTGCTATCTTTAAGAATTTTGAAAATTTAGTTAGAGCATGTGACAGAGCAGACTTGGAAGAATTGTGGAATCTATTGCAGATTAGGCTAGACACAAATTCTAGTACTGATGCTAAGGAAAAGGAACTATGGGTAGAATTCAATAGGATGTTTGATCCTGATCCCAAAGATGTTCATTGGAAATTTCCCTATTATGATCCTTCAACAACATGGGAATTTCTAAGCCTTAGCAATATTCATCATCTTTACACACAGAGTGGGATAGAACTCTTTATGTTGGCTGAGAAAGAGTATCCACTTAGTTATGAAGTGCTTAAAACCATGATCTCCAAGAGATTAAGATGTGACAAAGATGAAGAGAAATCAGAAATTGTTCAAAGTTTGCTGAGGAGCATATTTGAGCAATGTGAAAGAAAAAGGAAGAACAGAGAGTGAAGGTTTTTGGAAGAGTTCCCTCAAATCCTCAAGGTATGTATTTTATTCATCAGAAACTTGTGTATTTTAATGGAAATAACAAGTTTAGGGGAGGATTGTTGGGAATAAAATGTTCAAGTCAAAGAGCCCGCCAAAGATGTCAAAGAGCCTGCTAGTTGATTTTGAAGAGTATGAAGATGTACTAACAGTACCTTCTGGGTAGAAGGTACTGCTGGTTGACAAAGGGCCTGCCAAGCATTATGTCAAGTTGATTAGATATTTTGTAATAGATATTTAGTTGAATTATTAGTCTTTGTACATTGTTATACGTTATGTAGAAGTAGTTTAGTCTTCTGTGGTTCACAGAAGAATATTACAGAGTTGTACATTGGTAGTTGTATTTAATTGTAGGCTAGAATAGTCAAAGTATAGTATTATATTCAACCACTTGACAACTTGTAATAAGGGTTCCTTATCGTATAAAAGGTTCCCTTAGTCACACTTCATGCATGCATCTTTCCAACTATTAACCAAAACCGAACTATCTCTCAAGTAACTTAGTTACTCAACTCACAAATCCTTTTACAATCTTAGATTCAAGATTACTTTGTAATCCCGGTGATATTTAGATCATCCGTATTATTTCATCAATAATATTGAATCGTTTTGTGTTAACCAAAGTTGTGTTCCTTGTTCATTGCATACTCACGTTTACATAAACTCACCACCTTGTGTTCTTTTAAGTGTGTTGTAGTAGATTCCGCATGCTAAACACATTCATACATAAATATCTCTAAACACTTTACTAAGATTCACATCCTAAGTGTTTGAACACAAATAAACCTTTCCACAGAGGCAACTACCTTTTTGATCCGACAAAAGGGGGAGAAGGGGAGTGTAAATAGGTAACTTTTACATTTTACTATGTGATATGGTTTACATATTTGTCATCATCAAAAAGGGGGAGATTGTTAGTGCAAATATTACGATATTTAAACTAAACGGTTTCTTCGGTTTTAATAATGACAAACATGTAACTTGTAATACATAACGTAAAATGTGCAAGTTACTTGTAAACACAAATCATCAATGCATACTTACATCAACACCTCTCGACGTCTCAAGTATGCTTCAACGAAGTCGTAGATTTCCATCCCGACATAAATCACTCAAGGTATGGACAAACAAATCTACTACTTGACAAATGATCAAAGGATTATATTTTTCTAAACTTCACATTTTTAATGTGACAAAACATTTTTTCAAAAATATATTTCACAAATTATTTTTGAATTAAAAAGAAATGTTTTATTTTGAAAAATATGTTTAAAAATCCCAACAGTCAAATTTCCCCCCAAAACAGCTCCTAACATCCCCAAATAAACCTTCCCCACTAAAGACAAACGAAGGAGCGTCCACGGTACCTTTAAATAGGGACGGCTCCACTAAATTTAGTGGAGCCGTGGGTCTGTAACGGATAGTTTTTCCTTTGCCTATAAATAGTGGACCATTTCACACTTCCAACTTGATTTTTCCAGTCATTTTTCTCTGGTCTAATCCCTCCTCACTTAGATGACTTTCTTTGATCATTTGGAGAGTCTTAGTTTGTTTAAGAGTGATCCAATCCTCCATTCAAGTGATCCTCTTCATTCCTCTTGATTAGCAAGAGAAGAACACAAAGTATCCAAGTAGATACAAAGTGTTGTCATCCCTCTTGATTAGCAAGAGAAGAACACAAAGTATCCAAGTAGATACAAAGTGTTATCATTCCTCTTCATTTGCAAGAGAAGAACTCAAGGTATCCAAGAAGATACAAGAGTTGTAGTTGTTAGGTCTTGTAACATTTGTTACACTCTTGATTGTATCATAGCATACATCAAGATCATTTTTCTTTTGAGAGTTTGTGAGGGAAGATCATTGTGATCTTGTCGAGATCTTGGAGATCTCTTGAAGCCATTGGGCTTGTGTGATTGATCATGTGGATCAAGGGTAGATCGAGTCAAGTGGGAGTAGATCATTGTGATCTTGTCGAGATCTTGGAGATCTCTTGAAGCCATTGGGCTTGTGTGATTGATCATGTGGATCAAGGGTAGATCGTGGTAGATTGGTGCTAGCTAAGATTAGCACTCGACATCTAGTTTAGTGTCGGAAATAGGATAAGCGACGTGTAGATTGGTGCTAGCTAATATTAGCACTCGACATCTAGCTTAGTGTCGGAAAACAAGTTAAGCGACGTGTACGGTTTTCTCCGCCTGAAGGGAGTTTGTTGATTAGTGAAGTAACTCTCGAGTTGGGTACTCGGGGAGTGGAGTAGGGCGAAGAGGAGCTTCGTGACCGAACCACTATAAATCACCGTGTCCGGTTTGCGCCTTCTTACTTATCTCTTTACTTTCACTTTATTCTTTATCGCTTTATGTTTATATTTGCATTGCGTTATGCTTGTGTGGCTAGTTGCTTATGTTATGTTAATTATGTATGTGTCATGGTTGATTGAGCTTGTGTTGTAGTTTACTACATTCATCTCTAGATGTTAAATGACCATAGTTGACACTTTTCATATTACGTCACACTTGATCGGGTGTTTGATACAAAAAGATTTAAGTTTTTTAATGGAAACGTATTCACCCCCCTCTACGGTTTCCACATTTTTTCTTCCAATTTGGAAAACAATTTATTTTTAGAAACAATTAATTCTCGCAGTTGATGTTGTAAATCTTGTTCTTTCACATAGGCTTTTTGGAATACGACTTCAAAACTTTGTTCGCGTTTCTCTTTTGTTTCATAATTAGTAAGTTGTATTTTATAGCACTCAAGATCCTTAGTTAACAGTGCAACTTTTGCTTTTAAGTTTCTATTGATCTCATTGCATTTATCAATTTGGGATTTTTGTGAGTCCAACTGGGTTTGGGTAGTCAAAAGCAAGGTCATGAGTTCTGGATCTGGACCAAGCAAAGGATCATTTTGTTCAAGTTGATCATTATTATCGTCCTCAATTGGATCATCAAATGTAACAACTGGGTTAATTTGATCTTCATCAAATGTAACAACTATGTTCATTTGTTCATCTTCTTAAGGAGATAAGAATGACTGATCTTGAACAACTTGCTCCTCGTTTGATGCAGATGCAGATGGTGATACAATTTCATGTATTAGACATGTTGAATCAGGTACCTGAGACAGTCCGTCCGTATCATATACTGGGCCTGTTTCACCCATGTGCAATTCCTGCATGTTAACCATCAACATCACGACTACATTGGCTTCCAAGTCTTCCATATCATCATCAGAATAAGCATTGGCCATGAAGTTGTTTTCTTTCTCAGTGAGAGTTCCCCCAGATTCATCCTTGAGAGCAAGAAGGAGTGCCTGTTTGTGAAACTCACTGCCTCTTGTTCTTGGCTTGGGACATGCATTTGCTAGATGACCATTTCCACCGCAGTCGTAACATTTAACCATTGTATTTCCAATCCCAGTATTCCCAGTCTCAACTATTTCAACCCTTCTCTGTGAAGTACAAGCATTGTTCCTACTGCCACCTGCTGCATTAAACCTCTGTCCAGTTCTTGAGTTTCCCATACCTCCCGATCCATTTCTTCCATAAGCTCGATTCTAAATTTCAACTCTTCCATCTTGTACAACAGCTTGATTCCGAGTGTTGGATGAAGTGCGAAGACGATTGTTGGATTTGTTGGATAACTTGCTGAAAGCACGAGCAATTAATGCAAATCCTTCATTCAATGAGTTGAATGCATCATCTTCATCATTATTTGCATTGGAGTAGAGCATGGTATTCGTGTTGTCATAAGGAACTAGTTGATTCTCAGTTGATTGTGGTGTTGGTTCATATGAAATGAGTTGATTCGATGAGGTTTGTTGAGGATAAGCAAAGTGATGTGGTTTTTGGACAAAAGCCTGGTTTGATTGTGGAGCAAAGTAAGATTGAGTTATCAATGCCAGTGAGTTTGGAGTTGTAGAAGGCGAATAACTACCACGAGCAGCTCTATCTTTGTCAACTTCTGACTGATGATGCTTCAAATAATCATACAACAATCCATACGATGCATTGTGTAGATTTTTGCTTGGCGAACAAAGGTAACATATTTCTGCCAATCTGGACCAAGACAACTGAGGAACTTTGTGTTGACTGCAATCCTGGGTAATTTAATGTTGTGTCTGTCCAAGTCATTTATGATGTTGGTGAACCTATGGTAATAAGACTCTAGTGATTCTCCTTCTTCAATCATGAACATTGTGTATTCAAGATAGAGTTTTGATTCCATATCTTCTTGGTTCAATTCTGTGCCTTCCATGAGTAGATGAACGTGTTCCCGCATGTCCTTTGCAGTTTTCTGAGCATCAATACTTCGGAAGATTGGATTAGGAATTCCCTAAAGAATGTAGGACATTGCAAGTTCATTAGCTTCCTTGTGAAGTATTTGTTCTGCAGTAAGCTGAGCATCAGGAATAGGGGTCACAGTTGCTGCTCTTGGAGGAATTTCATTTGGATCTCCAGGAACCGTTGTAGTTGGTATTTGAAATGGACCTTCAATGATAACCTTTTTCATGTATTTGCCATGCGGTTTCTTGAGTTCGATGAACCGTAAGAATCGACTTGCCCATTGCACATAGTTACCAGGAGTGAGCATAGGAGGTGTGTCTAATGATCCAGCCTCATGTCTTGATTGTTGACTGCTTATTGCTTCACACATCTGATCAAACCAGTGTGGTTGTTTTGCTGGAAGTGGGTAAGACTACATTGGTTGTTGTTGATATGGTTGTTATTGAGGGAATTGTTGTTGTGGGAGGAATTGATGTTGTTGCATGAAGATTTGTTGTTGCGGATAATGTGGTTGTAGAGGATACTGTTGTTGCTGACGATACTGTTGTTGTTGATTGTACAAGTAATTGTAGTTCGGTGGTTGAGACATTGTTATGATTAGTTAACTTGTGTTTGTTATGGATCTTGTAGACAATTGAGAAGTGTGTGAGTTATAAAGTTTGGTTTTGGTTAAGTATGAATTTAGATGTATATTGTTCACTATTCACTTTCAATTCCGACAAAACACTGTTCACATTCAATTTCGATGAAACACTACTCACAGTTTCCAATTGCGACGAGGTCACTGAATTGCGATGGATTTATCTAAATTCCGATGAAATTTTACAATTATGATGGATTTACCCAATTTCGACAAAAGTAGCTGAATTCCGATGGATTAATCAATTTCGATGGATCATGGGAATTGCGATGGACTTTGCAATTGCGACAAAACCTTGCAATTCCGATAACTTATCTGAATTGCAATTCCAATGATTTTCTCACTAACTTATACAAGATAGGAGATTTTCCACAAAGTCGAATTATTTTCACAAGCTTGTACAAGCAACGAATCTACTAAGTAATCAATTCCGATAAGCCTTTGGTCTTTAAATCCGATAAACTCTAAATGTTCCAATTCCAATAAACCCTAATCTTCAATTCCGATAAACCCTCTTAATGAATTCCGATAAACCCTTTTCACCAATTTTGATAGAAACACAGTTTTTTCAAAGCACTTTTTACCAATCAAACGCGATGTTTAAACTGAATCTCTTTGGATCAAAACGTTTAAAAACACTTAAATAATAAGAAAGTTTCAAACTTTAATGTTTTAAACGAAATTTGAGGAATTTCGATGAGATGCAACTATGTAAACCGAATGTAAATCTAGTATAATTCGAAAAAGATCTAACCTTTTGACTATAAATCAAACTTCTACACACTATAGAGATCTTAACACTTTACAAGTGTGAAGATTAAGTGCTAGAAATGAGGTTTTGTCACTAATTCACTACAAAACCAAACATAAACTATATAAAAGCTACGAATTAAGCAATAACACACAACTCAACTATCTTCTAGCGAATGATACCACTTGTTAGGTCCTAGATTAAGTATAACACAAGCACAATAACATGTAATAGATGAGAGAATAAGAGAAGAAGAGAAGAGAAGTGGCGGATTCTATTTCACACGTATGAATAGCAAAGGTTCGGTACAATAGTGAATAAAACCAACAAATAAAAGAGTAACATTACATGACTATTTATAGGCAAGTGTTATGGCAACACTTTGCCTTGATCTTCTAGAAACTAAGCCTTATCTCACGGCCCATAGGGCTTCTAATAGGGCCGTGAGATGTATAACTAACATAAAGCCCTTAAGCAACCTAATAATATGACCAAGACTTGATTACATATAAAATGTGTTCCCAACACTATTTATTTGACGTTTATAGGTTACAATCACTTTAATCATATGTAATCTATGGAGGTTAGTAAATGATCACATTAAGTAGGTAAAATGTGTTATACGATAAAAATAGTGCAATAATATAGTTAATATTTGTACATTTTTATGAATGGTTTGTTGAAACCTACATGTATATTATACACGGTTCGGTTCGGTTAACTAACTGAAAGTAAAAAAAGAAACCGAACCGTGATAAGCGGGTTTTCTCAGTTTCGGTTTCTTCAATTATCGGTTTTTTGCGGTTTCGGATTAAGCGGATCGGCTCGGTTCGTCGGTTTCTCAGATTTTTTGAACACCCCTAACATATAGCAACGTCGCATAGTTTTTCAAGGGTCATTACGTGCTATTAAACATGCATAGTGTATAGAATATGATAACAATTCCTAAATTTAAACATCAAACTCAACATCATAACAGTTAAACAAAGTCAAATTGTCTGTCCAACAAAAATCTATACAAACTATTAGGTGATATTAATACATAATAATAAGTATACGTAAAAACTTGACCGTGCAAGGGTATTATAGCTATATATAAATACAAATACTTTATATAAATTTATAGAAAATTCTTTTTTAACAACCTTGTGTATGCACGAGGTTAAAACTAGTTCAAAAGCAACAAGAAATTTCCTATCTCCTCAAAAAATATCACAATATAAATAAAAGATGTTTGATAAATACAAGTTCGTAAGACTCACGAGTTTCTTAATGTCTATTTTGCGATCATTGACTTCAGTCTTCAGTCATATTTTCCACAAAATAGGACAAATTTATTTTTGATACTTATGGAAAAAAGAAAAGATAAGAAATCAATATGGGACCGTCCACTTTAAGTTGTCGGGCAAATATTCCAGCATCACTCTGTTTCTATGGCTTTTTCAAATATTGAGACTTGTAGTAGCAATTAGTCAAGCTATGGTTTTTTCAAATGTCGAGACTTTAGTCAAGCGCCAAAGTATGCATAATTTCTTTAAAAAAAATCAAAGCAATAAGAGATTTCCAAACTCATCAATAAATTTCACAAAATAGAAAATGATGTCTAGTAAATACAAGTTGATAAGACTTACGAGTATCCTAACGTCAAATTTGAGATCGTTAAATTTGATTCTTCATAAACTTTTTCACAAAAATAAAACAAGTTTACTTTTTATCTCTGCTACTTATTAAGAGTGTATATTTATTTTTGAAACTTAAAATGACTTAAAACTGAGTAATGTTAGTGGTATTATACCCTTATTAAAAATAGTTACAACATCTACCGCATAATTAATATTTTAAATACTATTTAATCATTAAACTTTTATCATTTTTTGTTTCTAACCAATAAATTTTTTTTCTCGCAATGACTAAAATTTGAACCTGCAAATTTGCATCAAGGGTTAAACCAAAATCACGATTTCGCAAGCATAATTATTTTCCGCTATACACCGTCGCTTTGGGCGGATATTCGTTTAATATTTTCAAATTAACAAAAAAAAGTAAAATAAAAATAAGACACCGATTTGGGACCATCCACTTCAAACTCGTTGGACTGTTACAAAAACGTATTTATTATATTACTACATATGTATTAAGTCGTCATTTCTATATATGATATGAAAATCAAGGTTTTGATTAATTTATGTTATTTGTATGACCTTTTATACTTGTTTGTTTTTTAAGAACTAGTGATAATACATGTGCATGCACTGGTTTACATAAAATTTTGATTATGATAATATCCATTAATATTAATCATCTTCCGAAACTTCTAAAGTGATTTGTTTTCATATCATAGTAACCCATATTTTCATTTTAATATTTATTTTCCCGTTAATAACAACTTTAGCCGTACTAGTTTTTAACCCCGTGCATACTTTTCTATAAAATTATGTAAAATATTTCATACTCATTTAGTTATATACTCATGTACGCACGATCTTTTACATATTTTTTTATTATGTATTAATACTGATAAATACTTATACTTTAAGTTTAATATTTTTTCCCTGTTAATAATAATTTTAGTAGTATTTAATTTATGAATTTGTGTATGCATGGTTTATACTTATAAAGAGGAATAATATGAATCGGTATTGAACAGAGATAGTTAAAAAAAATACTTTTCTGGATATCCTTATTTAAACTCGAGTAAATTGCAAAAATCGTCCTTGTGGTTTGGCCAAATTGCACATTTCGTCCTTGTGGTTCATTAAGTGCAAAGATTGTCCTTATTTTGCACTGTTACGTGCACTTTTGGTCCTCAATCATTGCAAAAATAGTCCTTGTGGTTTGCCAAATTTCACTGTTGAAGGACTAAAAGTGCACGTAACAGTGCAAAATAAGGACAATCTTTGCACTTAATGAACCACAAGGACGAAACGTGAAATTTGGCCAAACCACAAGGACGATTTTTGCAATTTACTCTTTAAACTCATTATGAAAATTCACATGAGTCGTTCATTTATGTACAATCTCGTGTATTCATTTACATCTCACAGTAACTTGTACTTTCATTTATATAGCACCCCACGTTATAGCTTTTTTGTTTCATATAGCGGCGCCATGTGCGTTTTAGTTCCACCGGCCCCCTTGCGTTATAGCACCATCGCCATTTGTAGAACGCTTCAGTTTTTATTTATTTATTTATTTTTGAATGTAAAAATGGAGTGAGTGGGATTTTTGGTTGTGTGTTATAAAAATATTATTAGAGAGTGTTTTTTTAGTTGTGTGTTATAAGATAAAAGGCCGGAGGTATTGCACGCTTATAACATTGTATTGCACGTAGCTCTCTCATATTTATACTTATATCATATAACAATTTGAAAATCAAAAGATATCACATATTGGATAAACATGCAATAAGTACAAATTGCAAAGACTTGACAAGTTGATCTTTTTTCCATGAGTTTCATCCAAGTATTTTTTGCACCACACAATTATTGATACCTGCCTCTAAAATATGTTGACCTAGTCTACATGCCTCCAAAACATGTTGACTTAGTCTTTAGGAGGCAACTGCCATTATTTGAGGAAGACCAAAGACATTTCATTTTTCTAAGGGTGCGTTTGGTTTGTAGAGGGGTTTCAGATTCGGATTTGGATTTAAATTTGGATTAGGATTTGGATTTGGATTTGATGTAAGATAGAGAAAAAAATATTTAATAGTAATAATTATTTTATATAATAATTTTGTAATAAAAAATATTATTATCTAAAAGAAATGTATAAAAGGATGAGATTAGAGTAGTTGGTGGGGCCACTAAAAATTTTAATACTTACCAAAACCCACCAAATTACTTATCAATCAATCTTTCATTCCTCGATCCATTCCTCCTTCTAAAATTTACAACCAAACAAAATTTTAATGTCACATCAAACCAAAACCCTTACCAAACCCCATACCAAACACACCCTAAGTATATATAATGTTGATTTATCACATAAAATAACATCAATACAAATATAACATCATACATTATGAGAGAAAATATTTGTTTTTAGACAAAAATACACCGTTGGTCCTTAAATTTTCTCAAAAACATCACAGGGGCCCCAAACTGAGCAATTTCGTCGCCGTGCGTCAATTTTCCAAGTTTTTGAGGCCGATTGCATCCCTTGACCCGTTTTCCGTTGGTCAACACCCCGTTATTTCTCATCAAATCCCGTTATTCGTGTTAAATGACTATTTTGCCCATATGTAATCTTATCCATCACCCTTTCCTTTATTTCATCAATGATGAGTTGGTCTAGTGGTTGGGAATTGGCTTGGTGACATTTAGGCCTCAAGTTCAAACCTCACTAATGCCAACTTTGAGATATTAGGAAGTCCCTCTATGAGGGCTTGGCTTGGGTATACTCAGGTCAAGTCTGGGGGGCAGGGTTTTAGTAGGGGGTTTTCCCCCATCAGGTATTTGAATAAGGCTTTCCACTTCGAGAGAGCTCTCTAGCGCGAGCCTGGTTAAGACAACGTACCATAACACATCTAATGAAATTCACCTTGCGTTATAGCACCATCGCCATTTGTAGAACGCTTAATAAAGAAAAAAAGAAAAAAAAATCCTTTCCTTTATTTCATCCCAACAAAAAAAAAACCATCTCAAAAACCCCAAAATCCTGATCCAAATTCAAATCCCCCAAATAAAAATCAAATCTTTTTAATGGGTCTTCATTATTTCTTAACAATCTTGTGAAAATTTGATTGAAGTTTGAATCTTTTTTATAAAAGAATAAAGAAAGATTAGAGCAATGGAGACCCGGATCCGATCTGGGTTTTGGGTAATGTTCTTGATAGTGATTATTTATGGGTGTTTGTGTAGTGCTGAGATACAAAGACCCAAAAATGTGCAAGTTGCTTTAAGGGCTAAGTGGCCTGGTATTTCATTACTTCTTGAAGCTGTTTTTTTTTTTTTTTTTTTTTTTTTTTTTTTTAATATATAAAAAAGTTGGATTTTGCTGTTGTTAATGTTGTTTGTGATCATTAAAGTTAGTGTTTAGGATATTGATTTGTTTGATGAATGTTAGTTAAAGGTTGGTAATTTAGGTATGTGGCCGTGTCGGTGTTTGCGATTGCTTGTTTAATTTGCTTATAAGCACAAGCGGATAATAAAAAACCAATGGTTTCTGACCAGTTAGGCTGTTTTTGGAGATGAGCGTTTAGATTTTGTTTAAACGGGTTCCTATAGCGTTTAGCTTTTACCTCATTTTACACTTTATAAATACAAAAATGACCGATCCACAGGGTAACCATGGTTTCTGACCTTTTGGCCAACTAATCCACGGGGTTTGGCATGGCCACTTTAGAGTTTTTACACCTAGGAAGAATTGAACTTGAGACTCTCACAAGCCTTCTATTAGAAACGCTGATAAAACAAGAGTATGGATTCTATGTTACCACACACTTATATAAACCAAGCAACTACTATCGCTTGATAATGTTGATAGTTTTGTCAAATATAACGTTAGGGTGTGTTTGGATTGAGGGTTTTGGGAATGGGATTGATTGAGGGTCTTTTGTTAGTTGATATGGGTTTTAAATGTTGGAATGATACCCAAAACAAGGGTTTTCCCATACCCACCTTACATGGTGGGTTTCGAATTTGATTCCCAATCAATCCACTTTTTGACAATCAACTAAAAACCCAAATCCAACTAATAAACCAAACAATAATATTAGATATGGTTAAAAAAAACGGTGTGAGGCGGCGCCTCGAGGCGAATCGGCCGAAAAACGCATATGAGGCGGCGCCTCAGGTGGTTGATTTGGAACGTACGCATCAGGTGTGTGAGGCGGTGGTGAAGCGTATGAGGCGGCGACTCGGGTACGAGGCGGCGCCTAGGCGCTAGTCGGCCTCCCACCGCCCCGATTAGCAGCAAATTGGCCAAATTAGGCGGTCAACTCTGGCGAATGCCGGTCAAACTTCAGATCTAGGCCAATTAAAGAGAAAATAAGTGGTGCTTGTGTTCAAAATGACGGTCAACGCCGGCGAATTGACGGTCAACGCCGGCGAATTGACCAGAGAGAGGGTGAAGGGGTGGCTGTGCTATTTTAAAGTGTGGTTGCTAGAACTTTGTTTTAGTGAGGCTGTGTTATTTTAAAGGGGTGGCTGCTGGAATTTATTTTAAGTGGTGTTTTAGGGTTTAAAGTTTAAACTTTTTAACATTTAACCCCTCTATTTTTCACTATTTTACATTTAGTCTCCAAATCTTATAAATTTTACTCAAAAAGTTTAAAATAAGTTTGTGTATTTAAATATTTGACCCCCTCTATCTTTAATAGTTTACATTTAAGTCTTAAACTTATATATAAAAAATATAAAATTAATTTCGCCTCGACCTTACGCCTAGATGCGCCTCGAGGCTTACGCCTCTTGAGGCGGAGGGAAAACGCCTCGAAACTCGTTTCCGTACTTTTAAACCTTGATATTAGATATGATATCTAAGCTCATATTTTTTTGATCACTTGCACACTTACCCTTGGGTTTACCCAAAGGGTAGGGGTATGATCTGTCTACATTCTAGCTCCCCAATACCCCGCTCATGCGGGATTGGGTATTGTTGTTGTTGTTGTATGATATCTAAGCTCATACCTATTCCCATTCCATCTAATAATCAAACCCATACCCAAACCAAAACCCATTCCTCATAATAAACCAAACGGCACCTTAGTGTTGGTGTTCGATTAGGTAGTAGTGATGACAAGATGTTTTCTTGTAATACAGTGTCATATTGATGTTGTGGTGGAAAAGTTTGGAAGAGAACATTACTTGCACAAGTTTTTTGGTATGCCATCGTTTTTTTTGTCTAGCTCTGTTCATTTTAGTTTACTTAGAAGAACTTTAGTGGAAAAATGATGTGTTTTTTATGCTGTGGAGAAAAAGTTTACTGTTATGGAATGAGCTTATACATGAGGAATGTGATTCCATCAAAAAATGCCCTTTTGATTCATTATGGGCAGTACCCTGTTTTTTACCATTCCATCCTGGAATGAAAGAAAACTTACATAAAAGCCTCCAACTTCGTATTAAAAAACGAAAAGAATATTGTTTTTCTTCATCGAGCAATATCATCTTGTCTTGTGAACTGATTTTGCATAATCAAAGGGATTTCTTATTTGCTATTTCACACGCCTTCATAGTATTTGCCATATCATCTTGTCTTGTGAACTGATTTTGCAGAATCAAAGTATAAAAATACTTGGAATTAAAAAACGAAAAGAATATTGTTTTTCTTCATCGGGCAAGAGAAGTTTTTTAATTTATCTTTACTATTCTTTCATTTGAAACACGCATACTCAACTTTCATGACTATAGAGGAAACTTTTTCTGAAAGAAATTTGGAGAGTAATATATGGTTGTGAGTTATGCGAACTTCAATTGATTTGTTACGGAGTCTTTAAAGAGACTAGATTTAAGTGGTTTCTTATATTTATTTCATTCCATTTGCAATGTTTCGAAACTTAAATTAAACATGATTATTGAATGGAATAAGTTGCTCAATTACTTTCTTCATTTCAAAACTACGTGCATTCCATTCCATTACTGCTTCATTCCGTCCAACAAAACATACCCTTAGTGGAAAATAGATATGCTTGTAATGATCCAAAAGGGCCCCTCGAATTCTATTAATTAAAGGTCACGAAAGTCTAGTTTATTTTCATGCTAAACAATTTGCGACTGCCATGTTCATTGTTAGTAGGCTTTTATTTTGTAGTATATTTTCCCTTTAATGGGTTCTCGAATCGTGATTTGTCGTCAGCAGAACATGCTTGCAACTGAGTGCTTCTTGCCCTTTACATGCCAAGGTATCATAATCCTTTCAACTACACTATTTGGTTTCTATTCCTTGCACATGTTATCACTTTTGGGCTTATGGCTATATAATAGGTCACAATATAAAACTTTGGTAAACAAATTAGAATGTCATGTCATCATTTGCATCGGCGTTTATGAGACGTTGGAAGTCTCTTGTTTCTAAATCCAGTTGTTCACGATTGGTGAATGGAATATTTTTCCGAGACCACTACTTTTCAGGATGCATGAGGTAAGCTGCTTTGTACATCCATGATCTATGAATTCCAGTATTATTGTCCTTATTTCAATTCATGTTATTAATTCAGCTGGTGTGCCTAGCTGCAATCTCTAATTGCTTGTAATATTTTGGTAAACACTATTGATTAAAGTTTGTTAATTAACATGATCTATATATGCTTAAAGTGTTGAATGGAAGACTATTACGACCTGTATTCATTTTCTGAACTCGCTCTAACAAGTTGGCCTAGTATTTTTGTCTTTTTTATGCAGGACTTATTCGTTATCCCTCTCCATACCCACAAATGATTCGACCTGGATATCCTCAACGACCACTTGGACCAGGGGGAGTCATTCCAGCTTTACAACGCCCTCCAATCATGCCTATGCGGGGTCCAGTGATTCCTACTATTATTAGGCCACCTATCAATCTAAACATAGCTCCTGTTGAAAAGCCAATGACCACAATTTATGTTGGCAAGATAGCATCTACGGTAGACAATGATTTCATGCTCTCCCTTTTGCAGGTAAGTTTGTTGCCGCCTGTTCTATTTGTTGTTTTGGAAACAGATTTTAGTTCGCATGGGCTTACACTTTTGAATGTCTATCGCAGCTATGTGGGCCTGTTAAAAGTTGGAAACGTGTACCAGATCCCACTACGGGAGCGTTGAAGGGATTTGGGTTTTGTGAATTTGAATCCGTGGAAGGAGTATTACGTGCTTTACGACTGCTGAGTAAATTGAGTATTGATGGTCAAGAGCTTATGGTATGGTTGGATCTTTTTCTATTCTTCATCATTTCATTATATTTTCTCTCATTTTCTGTGTCATGTTAAGAAACTATACCTCATGGATCTTAGTCATTAATCCATGTCAGGAGGCTCATACTTATATTTGTTTTTATATTTTATGTATAAGTTGTTATCTTTGTTAAATAGATAATGCGTAAGTAGCCAAAACGGCAAATTCGGTAGCTGTTCAAAGCAGGTAACATAATCTGGTTGAAAATTGACGGTTTAGGTTGACCCAGAACAAACTGCCAAAAAATTATACCTTCTATCAGAATTATGTGTGTAATATAATATGATCTGACACACTCATAAGCGTGTGGGTGAAAATTCGAAAATTCCCTATTGCATGCTCTGTTCATAGCAATGAAGTTCTCTATCATTCTTAACCATGCATTTTTTATAGATATTAATCCTTGATTTGTATATGCAGTTAAATATTGATAAAGCAACCAAGGAGTTTCTTAAGCGATATATTGAGAAGAAAAAAGAGAACTTGAAGAATCAGAAAGCAGCAGATGCTGAAGGTGCTGGTAAAGAGGAAGACAAGAAAGAACCTCTTAAGCCTTCCGTGGAGGAATCAAAGGATGTTAAAAAGGAGGATGATAACAATGAAGAAAATAAAGATAATATTGACTATGCTACCTTCGGTCTTGTGACTTATGAAAATAAAGAAGCTGACAAAGAAGCTAGTGAAAAGCTTATAGGAATGATAGAAGAAAGGATAAAGAATAAACCTCTACCACCTCCACCTCCACCCCCACAACCAAAAGGTGGGGTGATGCATAATATGTGACTGAGTTTTTGCCTTTCATACGAAATATCACATGGAAAAACAGTTTTACGTTCTGTGCATAAGTGAACAGACTTTAGGACCAAATATTCGGGCTTAATCGGTCCTAGGGATAGTCTCATGTTTGGGCTTGTTTGTTTATCTGTATTATTAACCACCATCGGTGTTCCGTATAACAGGTAACAGGAGTACACAAAATGGGACTGGTGACGACACTCAGTCATGGAGTCTGCGACTGCTTCACAGACAGGACAAAACAACACCGTTGGAACCAAAAAGTTAGGATTTGGTCTTGTGGGTTCGGGAAAAAGAACTACAGTCCCTTCTCTATTCCACGAAGAGGAAGATGAGGATGCACAAAAGGATAAAAAGATGCGACCTTTGGTTCCTATAGATTATTCAACCGAAGAATTGCAGGCTGTGAGAGAAACTACTCCGCTTGCACCATCTTCTAATTTGGCTGCAGCTGCTGAATTTGCAAAACGAATTGGACATGCAAATACAAAAGAAGAAAGACCTGATTCAGAAAGGGAACGCAGTAGACGGTCCCATGATAAATCAAGCCATCGAGATAGGGACCGGGAGGAGACTAACCGATCCAGAGATGAAACAAGAGAGAAAGAGAATGTGAAGACACCAGATAATAAGAAGCTTTTGGATGCAAAACAATTAATTGACACCATTCCAAAAACCAAGGACGAGCTGTTTTCGTATCCAATAAATTGGGCAACTTATGACAAGGTTAGTATAGAATTCTTGCTTTATAGTTTACCTATAAATCGATTGATTTGATTATGTCTGATCCCAAATTGGTAAGCTGAAAGGATTGAGCAAAAAGATGAAATGGGTCAAATGGGATAGAAGCCATCCTAAGCTTATTAAAATGCATAAAAACCTTCTAAATCTCTATGTAAATTGAAGTTGAATTATTTTGTTAGTAATATAGGTTTTTGTACTCATATTTACCACACTAGCAACATATAAAATTGAAATTTGTTTTATAAAAGGAGTGTTTGTGGGTCCCCTACTTGATCTAACACACACAAAAAAGCTACCTGTTTGACTTGTTTCCAAATTCCTACTCGCCCATTTTCCACTCTTGCTTGCTTAATTGCTAAGTCTTTTTTTACAAACAGAGTTTTATGTTTCTATTACATAAGTATTATGATTAGTGAGAATTTTTGGTATTCTTAAACTTGTCCTTTTTTGCTTAGGGGGAGATAGTTTAACCGCTAAATACTTTTAGTTAAATATGGCATCTTTTGATTAGATTGGATACTTACACGAGTAATAGCCACTAGGCGTTCTATTTTGAATAAGGTCATATCAATGTGAACTATTTTTCTCCCGATAAAAGAAAGAAGCAAAAACTAGCCAACTAGGTATGACCGTATGACTCCCTCCCCTGTATTTTGCCTAGAGTTCTTTCTTGTTGAGATATGTGTGACATTGCAAAACAATTGTTTCTTTGTGGGTTCGGATAGGTATTTTGTTCGATTAATACAGTATTATTTAACGATCAGATATGTTTATAACAAGGTAAGGATTTCGTATGGGAATATTCAATGACCTTAGGTAGTGTCCATATATTAGATCAGTATGATTTGTAAGTATTGGTTAGTAAGTGTGTCTTTTTTTGTTTTCAGTATAACATTATTTCATGACATTATACAGAATGGATTGCATGAACGGATGAGACCATGGATCTCCAAGAAAATAACCGAGTTTTTGGGTGAGGAAGAGACAACATTAGTAGATTATATTGTGTCAAGCACTCAAGAACACGTGACAGCAAATGAGATGTTAGAGCGGCTTCAGTCTATTTTGGACGATGAAGCTGAAATGTTTGTGTTAAAGATGTGGAGAATGCTCATTTTTGAAGTCAAGAAAGTGGAGACTGGTCTTGCAGGAAGAGCCAAGGCTTAAATGGTCTCCTTGTTGTCATCATTGTGGTATTATTGTCTTTTGTTATAGCATTAGTACATTTCTTTTCAGTAACATTTTTTTAGACAAGTTTGATAAAAAGTCAAATCTAAAGATCAATTTAGCTGACATATCGCCAACATCGTCTTCTGAATAATTTGTTCTAAGATCTTTGAGCGAGTGTCATGTATCCGCAGAAACTATTTCGCTCATCCTGTAGTCCCAAGTTTCATCTTTTTAAATCAAGTGAAGTTTTGTCTCTAATTCTGTATCTGTTCATAACTTACTGGTATGAATGATAATTACTCGGGGTTGCTTGGAAGTAATTGCCTATTCCCATATGGTAGTTCGAATATGCAATAGCTTCTAAGTAGTAGATTGCAGTAAGCTTAATGAGATAATTAGCTTGTTATGGAACGAGTTGCATGTTTTTGCTGATTTGAGGATGTGCTAAATATTTGTAGGGGTTTTGCCAAGGCGCCCTTAATGGACGCGCTGAGGCGTAGTTTGCAAAGATACAATTTATACGCAAGTATGGCACTTGTAAATTACATGAATAATGGGAGTTCGATTCTGCCTCAAGCATCTTTCATCAAACATTTTGCTCCTACCCCATTTCATGATAATTATTAAATTAATGTATATGCACGAAATTATAAATATTAAAATGAAAACATGAAATACTGTGATATTTAAATGAATACATGAGATTGTACATATACGAACGACTCATGTTTCTCTTTATGAGAGTGTGTAGGGATATCCGAAAAAGTATATTTTTTTTTTTTTTTTTTTTTTATTATATACGTTCAATAAAGAGTCATGTTATTCCTCTTTATAAGTTTAACACGCGCGTACACGGGTTTAAAAATTAAATATGGCTATAATTAATATCAACAAGAATATCAATATCAAAATGAAGGCACGACCTCATAAGTTACTATGATGTGAAAAATAAATATATATGATATTGTACATATAACAACGCCGCTTAGTTTTTCAATGGTCATTATATGCTATTAAACACGCATAATATTTAGAATATGATATTGATAGTTAAATTTAAATGACATCAACCTTAACATCATGTCAGTTAAACAACATTAAATTATACGTTCAACAAAAATTTATGTAAAATATTAATTGATATAAATAAATAATAAAAAGTTTATGTAAAAAACCGGACCATGCATGGGTATTAGAACTATATAAGTATAAAGATTTTACATAATTTTATAAAATAATTTTATTTAACAATCCCGCATATGCACAATTTTAAAAGCTAGTTCAAAGCAACAAGAAATTTCCTATCTCCTAAAAAAAATCACAAGATAGAAAATGATGTCTAATAAATACAAGTTCGTAAGAGTTTCCTAGCGTCTATTTGAGACCATTAACTTTAGTCTTCATCATATTTTCCACAAAATAGGACAAAGTTATTTTGCATACTTTTGAAAAAACGAAAAGATAAGAAATCAATTTAGGACCATCCACTTTAAATTGTTGGACATATATAGCCTCATAACTTAATTTCTATGGCTTTTTCAAATATTGAAAATTTGTAGTAGCAATTAGTTAAGCTATGGCTTTTTCAAATGCGGAGACTTTTTCAGTAGCAATTAGTCAAACTTCAAAGCATGAATAATTAAAAAAAAAAAAAAAAAAAAAAAAAAAAAAAAAAAAAAAGCAATAAGATATTTTCAAACTCATCAATAAATATCACGAAATAGAAAAAGATGTCTAATAAATACAAGTTTTTAGGAGTTACGAGTATCCTAACGTTAATTTGGGAGCTTTAACTTCAATTCTTTATACTTTACACATAATAATATGACATTTTAACTTCTTCACAATCTCTCACCACAAGCCCACGACCACAAAAATAATCATCAATCACTGAAAAACGCAATCCACAAAAAGACAAAAAGATTAGCCCTAGCTAAAGGTATTACTAGTCCCCGCTGCTTTACACGGGTAATGTGCTAGTGCTTATTAACAACTATACTTATTAGAAGGTATCAATTAATATGACCTAAACAATCCTAAAAATTATAACAACTCTCACCACAAAAATATAAACAACTATGCATCAACAAATACGCGCTACAATTTTCGTCAACTCACCATTTTAGTATTATTTCAATTAACATCATTAACATCCTTTATTCATTATAGAGTAAACTCCAAAATACATCCCTGTGGTTTACCCCATTTCGCACCATACATCCCTCTCGAAAAAGTTGCAACATATACATCACTCCGTTAGTAAAAGTTAACCAATATACATCCACGAGGACGAACGGTGCAAATATTGTGTCGTTAACTTGGACACGTGGCAGTTAAGTAGGGGTAATTCTGTCATTTTATGTTTCACACCTACTCTCACCACTCTTTTAATACATTTTTCTGTCAAACACAATTCATAAACACAAATCAAATAACGCAAACCCAAATAAAAAACTCAAACCCAAAAATCATAAACACATAGCATAAACACAAATCAAAAACTCATCTACACTAATCCTTAACACCGAAAATCCCAGCCCCAAAATCCATGCATTCTTTAATCCAAACAACAAACACAAACTCATCTCTTGTGATTCTTGTTTCTTGTCTTCAAATCCGAATACAAACACAATAAGCACCCTTGTATTTCTTATCTTTGACCCATGAAAATAAAGAATAAAAACAACTTCTTGGAATCTTGTTTGTGAGTCGCGAACCAGGTAGGTGGTTTAGAGTTTTGTTTTTTCCAAGATCAATGAAGGTTTTGTTGGATCTTTAAAGATCTTTGAGTGTTTCGAAAACCAAACCCGAGATCTTGTTATTGTTTTTTTTTTCGTTTAACTTTTTTGAGAAAGATGTAGGTTTGTTGTGGTTTTGTTGTTGGTTAAAGTTGTAAGTTTATGTAGTTGTTGATGAGATGATTTGGGACAACTTTGTTGTAGTTGACTATTGATGGGTAGATATTGAAAATCTTGTAGGTTTCACTTTTGTTTATAATATCACAAAGACGTTTTTTCCCTAAATTTAATGTGCTTAGTAAGCTTTTGACCGTTTTCAGCACGCAAGAACCAAGAACAGCCGAATGGATACGAATAAGATTTGCAGCATCCTCAACATCCATGTCAATTGCAAGAAGAAAATGATATCCATTTTTCAAATTTGACAGAAAATTTTGGATCTCAATTTCTAGAAATTGCTTAAACATCGACAATAAAATTTTGGATCTCAATTTCTTTAACGCCTCAAAAACCTTCGAGAAATCCTCACTCACTAGAACATCCGGGCAAACACCCATCTTAGCAACACTAGCTTGAGAAAAACCCTTTGCTTGAAGAGACTCAAGCTGTGACAGCAAACACCCATCTTCATATCTAAAAACCTCACGCGCATCCATATAAATCTTCCCAATCTTATTCGAAGCAATACCATACTCACAAAACACGTTTGATTGTTTTTGTTTTTGATTTGTGTTTTTGATTTGTGTGTTTGATTTGTGTTTGATTGTTTTTGTTTTTGATTTGTGTTTTTGATTTGTGTGTTTGATTTGTGTTTGTGTTTTTGATTTGAGTGTTTGATTTGTGTTTGTATTTTTGATTTGTGGTAGAAAAAGAGTGAGTAGCTGGGAAACATAAAATGATATAATTACCCTTACTTAACTGCCACGTGTCCAAGTTAACGACACAATATTTGCACCGTTCGTCTTCGTGGATGTATATTGGTTAACTTTTACTAACGGAGTGATGTATATGTTGTAACTTTTTCGAGAGGGATGTATGGTGTGAAATGGGGTAAATCACAGGGATGTATTTTGGAGTTTACTCTTCATTATAAAATATAAGTTCAATTCCTAAGAGTACCTTTTTGTTGCCTTATAATTATATCATTATACAACTTCGCCAAAACATATATATTTTACTCATGAATCTCCGCCTACTAGATTGATTACCCGTCGTTTTTTGGTATATTTTCGATTAGTTAAATTGTTTACCTTTTATATTGTGATGTTCACGAGTCAGTAAGTTAGTAATTTGTATATTAGTGGGAATTAATTTTCAATTTACTTAAGCTTTTTTTGGCCATTTTTATCGAGACTCCTATATATGTGTACGTAGTAATTTGTAGATGGATCAATATATCATTCTCGGAATTATATGTATTTTATATAGGTGTCCTTTATATCACGTTATCTAGCTTGTTACCCTATGAATGGGTTACTTTATTTGGGTCCATTTATTTGGTTTAGCATTTAGCTCACATTGCATTGGTTATAGCATCCCGCATTATAGCTTTTTTGTTTCCCAGAGCGGCGCCATGTGCGTTTTAGCTCCACTGGTCCCCTTGCGTTATAGCACCATCGCCATGTATAGAACGGAAGTTATCGAGGGTTTTTTCCTTCTTTTTTGAATGTAAAAGTGGAGTGAGTGAGGCTTATGGTTGTGTGTTATAGGAATATTATTAGAGAAAGTACTTTTTTGGTTGTGTGTTATAGGAATGTTATAGAATAAAAGTTGATGTGGTGATGTGTATAACACACTTATAACATTGTATTGCACCTAGCTCTCTTATATTCATATTTATGTCACATACAATTCGAGGACCAAAACATATCACATGTTGGATGCACATGCAATAAGTACAAATTGCAAAGACTTGACTTGAGAGTCTTCGAACGTCTAGACTGCACCACACAATTTTTTGTGAGAAAAATCTCATATATGCAACAGGGACTTTGATCTTTTTTCCATGAGTTTCATCCAAGTCTTTTCTACACCACACAATTATTCCTTTTCTAAGTCTATATATATGTTGATTTATCAGATAAGATAACATCAATACAAATTATTTACAACATACATTATGAGAGAAAATATTTGCTTTTACTTTATGCAAACTCATGTTTTGTTTACTTTGTCACTTGTTCTACTATGGTTTAATACCACAACAACCACTTCCCTTGGCGACAAACTGGTTGTAGCCGCAGGAGGAACTACTAATACGTGCATCGATAATGAGAGAGAAGCTCTTCTTGGTTTCAAAGCTCGCCTTCTAGACCCTGATGACCTGCTCTCTACATGGAGACATGAAGAAGAAGATGATTGTTGCAAATGGAGAGGAGTCACTTGCGACAACCAAACAGGTCATGTCACAATGCTTGACATGATGTGCGACTATTATACACGTGTTGGAGGTGAGATTAGCTTTTCATTGCTTAACTTAACTTACTTGAACCATCTAAATCTGTCCTACTGTTCTTTTCATGGAACAATCCCCCCATTCATTGGCTCCATGACTCATTTAACTTATCTTGACCTTCATGAAAAAGAGTTTACTGGCACCATTCCCATGTCCATTGTTTCCTTGACCGGTTTAACTTATCTTGACCTTTCAAGGAATCAGTTTATTGGAACCATTCCCATGTCCATTGGTAACATGACCCAGTTAATTTCTCTTGACCTTTTTGCAAATGAATTTACTGGCACCATTCCCATGTCCATTGGTTCCTTGACCGGTTTAACTTTTCTTAACCTTGGAGCGAATCAGTTTGTTGGAACCATTCCCATGTCCATTGGTTATTTGACAAATTTAACAGAGCTTCACCTAGCTGGCAATAACTTTAGTGGAACCATTCCCGAGTCCATTGGTAACATGACCAAATTAACAACGCTTTCCCTTAGTTGGAATAATTTCAGTGGAATCATTCCAAGATCCATTGGTTCATTGACCAAATTAACAGAGCTTTACCTTTCAGACAACTCTTTCTCTGGAACCATTCCTCCAGAATTTGGAAACCTCACCAATTTGCTAGATCTTTCACTAGAATCCCTCAGTAGTTGTACAATTGAAAACTTAGATTGGTTGTCTTCTCTATCTTCTTTAACTGAACTTTATATGGATGGAACTTCTCTGGCCAAAGCAAATAACTGGGTAAATGTAATTATAGGTCTCCAGAACCTATATCGGTTAAGTTTAAGACGATGTGACCTCTCAAAAGTCATGCATCCATATTCTTCAGTTGTCAACTCTTCTTCATCTATTGTTGTCCTTTTTCTCGATAACAACAATCTCAACTCATCCATGTATCGTTGGTTGTGTCCATTAGTTGGCAATAGGCTTAAGTTTTTTGCTGTTTCTTTTAACTCGTTTGATGGGAAACTTTCAGATTTTCTGAACAACTTGTCTCGATGCACATCCCCATATATGTTAAATTTATTGGATGCTTCAAATAACCAACAGGGTCATTGTCTGATGAGATTCAAAACTTTTCATCCCTAGAGGTGTTGTACCTACCTTCCAATCAGTTAAATGGAACAATAAGTGACAAATTGTGGCAACTACCCACACTTCAAGAACTAAACCTATCTTCCAATTCTCTTAGAGGTGTTATCTCTGAAAATATTGGAAAATCAAATCTTTGGTCTGTAGATCTTTCATACAACTCACTCGAAGGAGCTCTTTTTACTGATGATGTGTCAAACCTTTCTATGAGTGTAGAGTATATTGATTTCAGCTCCAACAAGCTAGGACCTCGTTTCCCCAAATCGATACAAAAAATGAAAAAACTTTGGTATCTTGATCTTTCCAACAATAGCATTTCAGACACAATTCCTACTGAGTACTGGAACCAATGGCGCCCTTCTCAATTGAGGTATTTGGATCTCTCCTTAAACGACATAAGTGGTACATTACCAGAATCATTATCATGTCCTGAACTTGAAATTGTAGATCTGTCACATAACTCATTGACCGGTAAACTTCCAGACAGCTTGAAGAATTTGACGTATCTAAAAGTTCTTAATTTAGACCACAACATGCTATCAGGATATATTCCTCCCTATGTAGGATGTTTGGGTCAACTCGAGACATTATCTTTATACAACAACAGCTTCTCTGGAGAATTGCCATTGTCTTTGAAGAATTGCACCAAGTTAAGCTTTTTGAACTTGGGGGCCAACAAATTATATGGTAATATTCCTGTTTGGATTGGTACAAACTTGTCAAGGTTGTTTGCCCTTAGCCTAAACTCAAACAACTTTTCCGGAGCCATCCCTTCGCAAATATGTCAATTAGTAAGTCTTCAAATCTTAGACTTGTCATTTAACAATCTCCATGGAACAATCCCATCGTGTGTGCATAATCTTACTTCCATGGTTCAAAAAGGATTGTCTACAGAACAGAATCAACATCATTATAATAGTACTATTATTGTTGTACAAGGGTTATACGCTGTCGACGATAGCTATATTGACCATCTGTTGATTCAATGGCAAGGAAAGGTAAATGAGTTTGGTAGAAATCTGGGATTGGTGAAGACAATTGATTTATCAACCAACAGTCTCACAGGACATATCCCGCATGAGATTACCAATCTGCAGGGATTAGCATTACTAAACTTGTCAGGCAATGCTCTACTTGGTGAGATTCCAAAAGACATTGGTCAAATGAAAGAACTTCAAATTTTGGATTTATCCAAAAACACATTCTCAGGAGGGTTGCCATCAAGCATGTCCAAGATGAATTTTTTAAATTATCTTGATGTGTCGCATAATAACTTGTCCGGGAGGATTCCATCAAGCACTCAACTCCAGTCCTTTGAACCATCAAGGTACATTGGAAATGCAGGACTATGTGGACCTCCCCTGACCAAATATTGTCCCGGAGATGAAGAAATTGAAGTTACACCTGGTGAAAGTAAGAGTGATGGTGAAGCCATAGATGAACTTAAGAGATGGTTTTATATTGGAGGGGCCGTTGGTTTTCCTACTGGATTTTGGATAGTAGTTGGTGCTTTACTTTTTAACCGCCGTGCGAGACAAGCTTTTTTTCAGTGTCAAGAGAGCTTGAAAGATTGGGTGTATGTTAAGGTGATGGTGTTCATGGCAAAATGGCGAAGGGTTGAACGTGCGTAGTTGTATATGTTTTTTATGTGTTTTTTTTTTTCATCTGCTTAGTATTGTAATTTCATGCTTCACTTGTATTTTGGAATGGTTTTTAGTACCAGTTATTAATAAAATTGCCACTAACGACATGGGTGGCCATTTCCCCACGCTGTGTGATATACGACTTGTCCGTACGTTCATATATTATAAATTCTATAATAATATGATGCACGGAAGGAGTTTACTAAAATGGTTTACATAGAATTGCAACATACTTGATGATGTTAATGTATCATGGCTTGCTAAAGTGAACAAACATGAACCTTTACGATATGATATCATGCTTCAAAAGAAACTGTTGGGGGTGTAATACAGGCCAATGTAGGCTATATATTACGTTTGAAATCTAAGTGTGGTGTGAAATCTGAATAATGATATCTTTTTTGTTTCTAAACTTTAGTTTTGTTTCTCAATTGCTAATATAAAAATCATTGGAAATTTTCTTAAGTCAGCACACTCTGTTAATTGGAGTTAATTTATTTTGTTAGTAATATAGGTTTTTGTACTCATATTTACCACACTAACAACATATAAAATTCAAATGTGTTTTATATAAAGAGCGTTTGTGGGTCCCCTAATTGATCTAACACACACAAAAAAGGTACCTGTTTGACTAGTTTCCAAATTTCTACTCGCCCATTTTCCACTCTTGCTTGCATAATTGCCAAGTCTTTTTCTATGTATTATTAATGAATGTTGAATATTTTGTAAAACGGCCAACCTAGTTGTACGCATTTAGACACACAAACACAGAGTTTTACGGTTCTATTACATAAGTATTACGATTAGTGAGAACTTTTGGTATTCTTAAACTTGCTCTTTGTTGCTTAGGGGGAGATGGTTTAACTGCTAAATTACTAATAGTTAAATATGACATCTTTTGACTAGTTTGGATACTTACATGAATAATAAGCCACTAGGCACAGGGACGGAACCAGGGGGTTCCCGCGGGTGCCTGGGACCTCTATGGATTTTTTATATGTTGTGTTAACTTCTGAAAAAAAAACATCAATTTTTTTTAAATGTATCTTAAATGCACCCGGTCCATCGAAATGTGTTTCTATATTACGGTTCAAAAAAATTTGTGCATCCGGTCATATTTGGTCCTTGTTCCGTCCCTGACTAGGCATTCTACATTCTATTTTGAATAAGGTCAGAGAGGAGAGTTATTTTACATACAAAACTTATCTTACATATCAAGGGACTCATCCCTACCATTCATTTAAAATGAAATCTATGGTTCAGATTAAAAGCATTTTAATATTTCACATATTTTTTATAATTTAAATATCTCTTAAACTGCGAAATTAATTACACCATCTCGACGAGCATTTAATTATCTTTCTATAGACGGCCACTTTGATATACTTTCGACAAAAAAAATTGTTTTTTTCATGTTTTTTTTCTCTTTTTTTTTTTTTTTTTTTTTTTTTTTTTTTTTTCATTATTAAAATTTGCATGAAAAATCACATGTGATATTAGTGTTAAATCACATATGATATGTAATATCACATGTGATATTAGTGTTAAATCACATATGATATGTAATATCACATGTGATATTAGTGTTAAATCACATATGATATATAATATCACCTGTGATATTAGTGTTAAATCACATATGATTTTTTCATGCAAATTTCAGTAACGAAAAAAATGTAAAAAAACATGAAAAACACGAAAAAAATAATTTTGTCGAAAGTATATCGAAGTGCCTATCTATAGAAAGATAATTAAATGCTCGTCGTAACAGTATATTTTGTTTTCGCTTAACGATTAACGGTTTGAAAGATATTAATATTTGAAAAAAATGATGAAAGTGTGTTTTTTAAATTGGTGGGGTAATCTCATCCATTATATCAAATAAAGATGGAGGGTTGAGATTAATCCCTTGGTATGTAAAAAAAGTTTGTTACTCAAATTATCTTAAATCAAGGATCATGTATGTTTATAATAAGGTTAGGATTTCGTATGGGAATTTGCAATGAACTTAAGGGTGGAGGGAGTGGTTTTACCAACACCAAATTTTCACATCATCACTACCCAATAAAAACATTACAACTCACACTTCACCCCAATTTTCACCAATTTGGTGGCATTGGTTTTACCAATTTGCCACATCACCTTTTTTTTTTTTTTTTTTTTTTTTTTTTTTTTTTTTTTTTTTTTTTTAATACATAAAATCCCACAAAAACTATATAAAATTAAAAACATAACATTTTATTAATAACAAAAAAAAAAACATTACATAATACTTAATGCATTACATTAATAAAAGTCCACATAATAAAAACATAAAACATTAAACCGACAATCTAAAAATAAATTTTCCATCCGTTCTTCCTCCCAATTTCCCGCTTGTCGTTAAGAACGGCTTGCAAGTGCTCTTCGTTGGTAATGTGATCATGGGGCTCGTAAAAAAACTTCATCTCGCGCTGTCGGTTCTTGAACTTTGCCCCGTCGAGTTGCGTCGCCAACAAATCCGCCGCCAACTTGTCCTTCTCGCGTTTCTCGTCCAAATATTGTTGCTTACTTTTTGCGTACGAGCTAATGTCTTCCGCGGCACTTGAGATCGAAGTGGAGGATGCGCCTTGCTTTTTCTTTGACTTCCTTGAATCCCACGAAGGGATGGGGTCTTCATTCATGTCGGGTATGATATTTTCGTTGCTTGCGGATTCATACTCTCCCGACTTTCTTTTGCTAGAGTTGCTCGACCCTCCAACTTGTTGAAAACAATCTTGCTCAACCCACTTGTCATGGCCTTTCACAACATCCCACGAATCAACATGACCGAAATTTTTTTTTTGTTTTTGTTCGGTAATCGGCCAATGCAACCTTCATCACATCCAAGTCGTTACACCCGCTAGCCTTAGCACGAACCTTCATGTAAAAAATAATTGAGATGTTTTAAAAAAAAAATAACGAACTAGTAAAAAAAAAACGAGACAATAAAAAAAAATTAAAAAAAAAAAAAAAAATATATATATATATATATATATATATATATATATATATATATATATATATATATATATATATATATATATATATATATATATAAAATACCGCTTATTGGTATAAGCTGTTAGAAAGTCCCATGGACCAGTTCATTGTCTTCCACTTTGTATACAAGCCATGAAATGTCCGTGAAGTTTATCCAAGAGTTGACGTGTAATGCTCTAAAATCCGTTTCCAAAAACCTTCGTTCTTTTGATCATTACCGAATTTTTTACATTCGGACACTTGAATCCATGCTTTCCCAATGCAACCTCTTGCTCTTGCGTCCAAGTTTCACGCGGCTTTTTTTTACTAGCCGCTTTTTTGCCCCTTGCATCCACTTCTTGAACTTCTTCGTCGTCGTCTTCGTCTTCCATTTCTAAGAAAGTATAAAATGTAACAAAATATAAAAACGTAACAATTTATACCAAAAAAAAAAAAAAAAAAAAAAAAAAAAAAAAAAAAAAAAAAAAAAAAAAAAAACGAATTAAAATTATGAAAAAAAAAGTCAAGAAAGTATACCACACGAGTTTGGTTCTTGTGTCTCGGGTACGAACTCAACATCTTCACGATTGTTAAACACATCAAGTTGGTCCAAATCGATCGACCTTGACATGTTGTAGAATTGTGGATTCATTGGAGGATTGCCCAGCCATATTATACATTGGATGTGGAGACGCGGGTTGTGGCACATAATATTGATTTGGGGATGGTTGAGAAAATTGATTTGGAGATGGTTGAGAATAGAATTGATTTGGAGATGGTTGCGAATAAACCGATCGACTAGGTTGGGATCGGGTTTGTTTGGGGGTTAGCGGTTTTTTTGGCTTTCCTTGGATCCATAGTTGATTTGGGTATGTAGTTTTTTTTGAAAATTATATGTATGTATGTGAAATAGTTGATTTGGGAAGAAGATTATGTGAAATGGTATGTTATTTATAGTTAAAAAATAAAGGAATTTTTTTTTTTTTTTTTTTTTTTTTATACAAACAATGGCCTACGGCCAAATTTTTAAATATTTGACCGTTGAGGGGCCCCACGACCAAGATCCAAAGCGCTTTCAAACTCGGCAAAACACACCGAATTGGCCCATAAACGATTTTAAACCGAGGCCCTTGCGGCGGTGTTACCGAGTTTCGCCGATTTTTGCCGAGTGGAAACCGAACCCACTCCCTCCACCCTAAGTAGTGTCCATATTGGTTGGTTAGTAAAGTTAAGTACTGTCTTTTTTTGTTTTCAGTATAACATTATTTCTTGACATTACACAGAATGGATTGCATGAACGGATGAGACCATGGATCTCCAAGAAAATAACTGAGTTTTTGGGTGAGGAAGAGACAACATTAGTAGATTATATTGTGTCAAGCACTCAAGAACACGTGACAGCAAATGAGATGTTAGAGAGGCTTCAGTCTATTTTGGATGATGAAGCTGAAATGTTTGTGTTAAAGATGTGGAGAATGCTCATTTTTTAAGTGGAGACTGGTCTTGCAGGAAGAGCCAAGGCCGGCTTAAACGCTCTCCTTGTTGCTATCATTGTGGTATTATCGTCTTCTGTTATAGCATTAGTACATTTCTTTGCAGTAACATTTTTTAGACAATTTTGATAAAAAGTCAAATCTAATTAAAGATCAATTATTTAGCTGATATATCGCCAACATCGTCCTCTGAATAATTTGTTCTAAGATCTTTGAGCAAGTGTGAGGCCCAAGTTTCTCCTTTTTAAATCAAGCGAAGTTTTGTCTCTGATTCTGTATCTGTTGATAACTTACTGGTATGTATGATAATTACTCGGGGTTGCTTGGAAGTAATTGCCTATTCCAATATGGTAGTGCAAATATGCAATAACTTCTAAGTGGTAGATTACAGTAAACTTAATGAGATAATTAGCTTGTTATGGAACGAGTTGCATGTTTTTAGCGTGTATGTGCATGCTTTTGTTGATTTGAAGATTTGCTAAATATTTGTAGGGATTTTACCAAGGCGCGCTTAGTGGACACGCACTGAGGCATAGTTTGCAAAGATACACTTTATACGCAAGTATGGCACCTTGTTCTTTTTCGTTTTAATCTTTTTAATTTATAATTAATTTTAGGTGATAACTAGATAAAAAGTTTTTATAGTATTTATCATCTAAAGAACTTTTTTATTTTGTAAACAGTATATAGATCATTAAAAACTGAAAGAAAAATAATACGGTAGTTGTATATACTTGCCAATGTATAGAAAATGATATAAAAAAGTTTATTGTTTGAAAACTGCTGCAACATACGAAATTATAATGACTTCCCAATGTCGTAAAAGATAAATAAATCAAATCAATCTAAATTCTCAAGTGTATAATTACATATTCCGTTGCAACACACGAGAACATATTATCCTCGCTAATGCTACGTTAATGGCTAGCTTATATGATTCTAACGTATTAAGGGAGAATCACGAAAAACTTGAGCCTAGCATCTCATTTAAGCAATAAATCAATGTAACAGCGATGAACTTCTTAAAATGTTCAATTATTTGACATGGACCAAGAAAAATATCACGATTACATATTAATTTTTAAATTTCGTTCCGATATCATATATTAGTTGACATGTCATGATCTACTACCGGCTATACGGGTAAAATTGACTCAAAGCGTCATTTGCATTTTGTTTTAATCTTTTTAGTTAGCTTCTTCTTCTTTACATTATACATATACATGACACACTTTGGAATCCCACCATCTATGACACATTGAAATCCCACCACCAGCCAACAAAACCGACCACCACCACCATCAGTCACCATCTCCGTCACCAAAATCTTCACACCCCGCCACCTCCCTTGGCCGCCCAGCCCACCACCACCTCCCTTTGTCGTCACCACAATGTACTTCTACCTTCTCTAACCACCAATAATAACCACCACAATCTCCACAATCTACCACATCCGCACTATTTAGTTAATCATATATAGTGGGGTATGGTTTAAATCAGGGGCGGAGCTAGTAGGGTGACCAATGGGTGCTGAGCCACCCATATTCAGCCCCGTTAGCTAATTTCTTAATAATATTTGCAATGAGCCCCCTTATTCCCATTGAAATTTCGAATAACTTAGCAATCAGATACAACATCAAAATAAACTTACTTGTCAAGTTATTCTTTTCTAATTTAGGTTAGTTCCTAATTATTATGGTGGTAAGTTGAATCATGAGTTAAGAATTGTATATTCTTTTTTGAAGCAATACTTATCGTTAACTATATATAAAGAATGAGTTGTAAGTTGAGCATTTATTGAATGTGGACATTAATGGTATAAGCTAAGCAACTCTATTATGATGATTAAGCTAATAATCTTCGTTAATGTGGATGTAGAGATCGAGACCTCTCTTTATCACACAAACAAAGCACTCTGCAACTCGTGACACTCACATGAAAAATGTAAGAACTAGATGAGAAGATGTATGGATCGTATGGTAAAACTTTGAGTCGAATGATTATAACTTGAAAGAGATATAATACAATGACACTTTTGGGACACACACACTCTCACCTATTCTACACTTTGAGGCACACATAGATTGTGAGAGTGTGTGTGAAGATATAGCAATCACAGCCACGACCTAGACAATAGGTGGGCTTTAGTTTGGGCTATCGTTTGCATTACACTTATACATTGATATTACAAACATTACTAATACCAATAGCCCACTTTCTAATCTATTTGTTACATATGACACACAAGTTGTAGTCTTGCAAATGATTATCACTTCACATTTAATAAATTAAATGCTAACAGTGGAGCTTCATTTGAAAGCTTTTAATAGCTTTTAAAAACCAAAATTACTGTAATCAAAATGAAACACCAAAGCTGGAATGTGTAAAGCATGAAGCATTAATGTAAACATGTGTAAAGCCGAATTCAAGAACCCATATTATGTCATTGTGTACTAATTGCTACAGTTATAACACAAAAGAAGTTGAAGTGTTGTTGGAGTTACTAGAATATAAACAATCTCAAACTACCCATGAATAGATCCTGCACTTATCTCACATCTATAAATACCATATGCATTCCTTTGGCTTCCCAAACCTGACAATTGATCTTGAAGGCCCATGTCAAACCAGCCGACACTCAAGAAAACTCAGTTTTTCTTGCAAGACCTGGATGTGGATGTCGAGGGCTAACCCAATGTTTTCGCAGGGGAATATGACGCATTGCACAACGAAGTGCAATATATCAAGTAAAAACAACATGTCAAACCAGCCGACACTGAAGAAAATTCAGTTTCTCTTGCAAGACCTGGATGTGGATGTCGAGGGCTAACCCAATGTTTTCGCAGGGGAATATGACGCATTTCACAACGAAGTGCAATATATCAAATAATTTTGTTGATAGGTCAAAAGAAGGAATCACTTACTCCATCAAAGCCTTTACTGTCCAACCAAACATGTACTCATATTGAACAACCGTCTTTGAAAAGATTGTCAACACTGGTACAGATTCTGCCTATCGTCACACTGGAAATGCGTGACTATATGCATATAGTCACACACGTTTTTTTGGGTGTGTGTGACAAAAAGTCGCGCCACCGTAGGTATCATATGGTCACATTGTTTATTTTGTGGCCGTTTTCATCGAAAAAGAGTGACCAAAACCCGAATATGTGTGACTAATTAGGCACAAGTTTTGTTGGATTCATCAGTATGTGTGACTATTTCCCATCCTATGGCCACACGAAAATATAATAAATGTGACGTTTGTGATGATTTAGTCACACATCGTGTGTTGTTTTTTTCGAGTTAGTCACATACAATTTAAAAAACAGTGGCCAAAAGTGTTAATAAGTGTGACCATATGCTGTTTAAAGTGAAGAAATGTGTACTATTGATCATCCAATAGTCACATGAATTCTTAGTTTGTGTGGCCTTTTGTAATATTTAGTCACACAAAGCATGTTTGCTTTGGGTATTTAGTCACATACAATTAAGCATAAAGTGGCCAAAAGTGTTAATAAGTGTGACCATATGCTGTTTTAAGTGAAGAAATGTGTATTTTGTGTGACTATTGATCATCCAATGGTCACATGAATTCTTAGTTTGTGTGGCCTTTTGTAATATTTAGTCACACAAAGCATGTTTGTTTTGGGTATTTAGTCACATACAATTAAGCATAAAGTGGCCAAAAGTGTTAATAAGTGTGACCATATGCTGTTTTAAGTGAAGAAATGTGTATTTTGTGTGACTATTGATCATCCAATGGTCACATGAATTCTTAGTTTGTGTGGCCTTTTGTAATATTTAGTCACACAAAGCATGTTTGTTTTGGGTATTTAGTCACATACAATTAAGCATAAAGTGGCCAAAAGTGTTAATAAGTGTGACCATATGCTGTTTTAAGTGAAGAAATGTGTATTTTGTGTGACTATTGATCATCCAATGGTCACATGAATTCTTAGTTTGTGTGGCCTTTTGTAATATTTAGTCACACAAAGCATGTTTGTTTTGGGTATTTAGTCACATACAATTAAGCATAAAGTGGCCAAAAGTGTTAATAAGTGTGACCATATGTTGTTTTAAGTGAAGAAATGTGTATTTTGTGTGACTATTGATCATCCAATGGCAACATGAATTTTATGTTTGTGTGGCCTTTTGTAATATTTAGTCACACAAAGCATGTTTGTTTTGGTTATTTAGTCACATACAATTAAGCATTAAGTGGCCAAAAGTGTTGATAAGTGTGACCATATGCTGTTTAAAGTGAAGAAATTTGTATTTTGTGTGACTATTGATCATCCAATGGCCACTTGAATTTTATGTTTGTGTGGCCTTTTATAATATTTAGTCACACAAAGCATGCTTGTTTTGGGTATTTAGTCACATACAATTAAGCATAAAGTGGCCAAAGTTGTTAATAAGTGTGACCATATGCTGTTTAAAGTGAAGAAATGTGTATTTTGCGTGACCATTGTTCTTCCAATGGTCACATGAATTTTTATTTTGTGTGGCCTTTGGTACTATTTAGTCACACATCGAATTAAACAAAGAGTGACCAATAATGTTGGAGCAGAGTTGCTACTGCTAGCAGTACTAAGGTAGTCCAAGGTAGTCCTGCTGAAGCAGAGTTACTGCTGCTAGTACTATGCTAGTGCTGCTGGAATGTGTATATATATTATATATAAAACAATATTAAAAAACACAAGAAATTTCAAATTGAATTAAACTCTAATGTATATAACTGGACAAAATATACAATTGTAATGTCGTACTTAATTAATCAAATATCTAAAGACTTTTGAACCTTCACCCCCTTAGCAGTTTGCCTTAAGTCGTTAGCAGATATATATTGTTTCTTCGTTGGTGCCTGTGGTACACATTTAGTCACATGGTTTGTTGGTGTAACCTGTAGTAAACAAAAGACGCTTCTATCAAACATTGAATTACATATGAATAATTATATATGTAGGTTGAAAAAACACATGTACGTACCACCTCTTCAAAAATAACTTGATCCTTTGGCCATGCAACGAAACTACCTTCGACTTCCTTAACTGTTTTGAACCCATTATTTGCTACGTCCGGTATGCATGCTGCATCAACTAACGATGAATCAATTGACACTCTGTAGCAATCATTTGGGAGTGGTAGGTTATGCAGCATTTGCTTTCCATGAGACTGGTATACGGTACCAAAAGCAACGATATTTGATTTCTTTGTGTGCCAGAATTTGCACTTAAGTGTCTACAAAAAAAAAAAAAAATTGCATGTATATATCAGAAATTATTTAAACAAAAGAATAACAAGAAACATGTTGAAATACATACTGTTGGCAGTGCTTGTGTTAGAGACACATCTTGTTGCGATTGGGAATCTGGAGACCCGTTTCGTCGCTTCTTTTGCTTTGGCTTATTGGGTCCGACAGTTTTAGCAAGTTCCTATATGTATATATAAAACACGTTACATTATTTAAACAAAAGAGTAACAAGAAACATGTTGAAATACATACTGTTGGCAGTGGTTGTGTTGGAGACGACACATTTTGTAGCGATTGGGAATCTGGAGACCCGTTTCGTCGTGACTTAAGGTTATGCTTAGGCCTGACAGTTTTAGCAGCAGGTTCCTATACGTATATATAAAACACGGTACATTAGTCGATCATGTATGTAAAATTCAAAAATCAAAGGGCGATCTTTTATTACTATACTTACCATTGTTTCCGTTACCTTTTTAGAAGTTTCAAGGCCATTGGATTTCTCCTCAATTCCCGCATCTTTAGGACTTACAACACCACTTGTCTGAGTGCCATTGGAGTCACCTGCAATATTGTCAATGGCCATTGGAGTCACCTGCAATATAAATTAAGAAATACAGTCACTCATCAGTTTATGTTCAATGCCTAGTATCATTAGCATCAGTGGTGTTAGCATTAGAAAATGAAATTGTTAACAACATAAAAAATGGCTTACAACTGAGGCTATTGGCGATGGTTGAGTTGGCAGAGTTATATTCATCCCTTTATCATTCAACTGTTGCAGAATTTGAGAAAGCATTACATTTGTGTTTTCCACCTCACCGGATAATTTATTGACCTGCACATCTTTTTCGGTCATCTCGGCGGACAATTTTTTGATCAATTTATCTTTTTCTTCACGCTCGCGTCTCTCATTATCCAGTTGAGTTTGAAGTAAGGCAATTTTTTCATTGGCTTCTTGTTTTCTTCGAGGAAGGCCAAAATACTCTTTGTATGTTACTGCACCTCCCACTCCCCTGGCATAACCGCCCTTTTCCTTACCAAATACAAATGTCATGGCATCAGTGCCATCATCAAAACCCGATGTTCCTTCCTTGATCTTGTCATCAGCTTCTTTCTGCACAAAAAATATAGGAAATGTTGGGATTAAAAGTCTTCTTGATGCTGTTACTACTGCTAGTACACAAGCTACTACTGCTAGTACACAGTTAAATGTTGCTGCTATATAAGCATAATAATAGAATTAGCAGTCAAACTTACAAGTTCATCTCCCTTTGATTTAATATCATCATTTGGGTATTCGCCGTCTTTGTTTACCCTTCCTTTCACCCACATTACATCACGGGGGGGTTCTTCATCCGCTTCAATCTCTTTATTTTCGATCTAATAAACATCAAATGCATACCCATGTAAAGTTAAACCAAGATAAACGAAAATATGTGGATGCTTACACATGTACAGTTAAACCAAGATAATCGAAAATATGAGGGTATTAATGCAAATGTGCAAATTGGGCAATGTAAACGGATTCATTTCTCATACTGATCGTCTCTTAATTGGTAAAACAAACATTGTGTAATCTTACCATTTTCCTCTTTGACATAAGCATATCCACCTCGTCCCATTTTATGCTGATAAATATTTTGGGAACGCGCCATTTTACCTTTCTCAGATTTCTCCTAAAAACACAAAATCATAAGGCGTTTAGATGCGGTAATGCTGCAAACTGAAAATAACAAAATGACATATACACTTAATTAAAGATGACTAATTAAAACCTTGTATGCTTCGGTGGTCGTGTATTTAACATACTCGACCCAGTCTTCTGATTTCATTATTGTATTATACAAGTCCGGGACTTCATTCAGTTTGGAAGGTGTATTTAGGTTGGGCAAAATGTAGTTGACTTTGAGCTTCCTTCTGTAATTCCTTAGCATTTTACCAAGACTAATCATTATCAATTTTCTGTATTGGACGTCAACAACAAAAAATTTCTGAAAAGATTAACACAATGTTGTTAATTAGTTGCACATAATGTAACTGCATACATAAACTTATGTAGTATTGGGTTACAAAATAGTATATATGTACCAAGATTTCATCCCATAGTTTATCTCTTGCTTCTTTATTCACCTTCTTCCAGTGTAGAATCTTCACACCTATCTGCTCACGAGCCACATCTCCTAAAAAACTCACAAACACTGCTCTGTTTTCCCCTGTTACCCTACCGAGTGCATCGAAGGTTACCTTGAGCTTTGTTGCACCAGGTTTGTCATGCTTCGCGCGAAACTTTACTAGCCTGGTTGAGCCCCTCTTAGCTACTATCTCAGGTGTTTGGTTGGTTAAAGGCTCATCTATATCTTCTTCATCAGAAGACTTTTCGGATTCATATTCTAAGGCGTTATCATCATGTACAATATGATCAAGAGGAAGCAAAGTATGGTTATCAACAATGGGTTCAGTTTCCATGACTCTTGAGCAACAAAGGGTAAAAGAAAATGATTATGGCTTAGCTTGGAGAGTAATGGTGAGAGAAGATTTGATTTTTGTTTTTTATTTGCAGTCTTTTTTTTAGGAGAGAAAAGAGGCTATACACCAAGAATATGAATCGTTTGTGATTCAAAAAATTTCGATCCAAAAATTTGCCTCCAAGTTGTAATTTGAAATTAACAATTGAATTATTTGAAAATTTTCCCTTTGAACCTGTTAATTAAAGCATAAACTTGATTTTTGTTTTTTATTTACTATCTTAATAATCGCAAATAATGTATCATACTGTGCAACCATCACATCAACAGTACAAACGTAATTACTACATATTGTACCCTTACCAATTACATTTACAAAACACAAATTACTAATTACCTTTTTGTTATTTGGTTTCATTGTTTGCGTGCTTGTGTTTGCCATAAGAATGTGTGTGTTGATTAGGGTTTATTGATTTTTGTGTGTATTTACAAATGACCGGGTAAAGGGATTAATTGTTGGTTGAATATTGAATTTGTGGTTTGGTTTAACTATAGCTGACGTGGCAAGATTTGTTTAAAAAAAAAAAAAAAAAAAAAAAAAAAACTAATGGTGATGAGGTGGCGGTGAAATCCGGCTATAGCCGGTAAATAGGGATGGCAACGGTTCGGGTTCGGGGCGGGTTTTAGTATACCCATAACCGAACCCGTTTATAATATACCCGTACCCGCCCCATATCCCACCGGATACCCGATTAATATTATCCATCGGTTTTTCGGGTTTCCCCGCGGGTATTAGTTATCCGTACGTAGTTGAATATTATATGGACAAAATTGGCGGTATTAAGATTAAGTCACGCTAAAATCCACCGAAAAAACAAAAGAAAATACTCTAACCACTCCCAACAATAACTCAGCTTTAAACTTTAACACAATGCCACGTCAGCTTTAACACACTCACCCTTAATTAACTGAGCTTTAGTTATACACAAGATGTTTAACGAATGAGCCGAGATGATATGGTTGTATACGAGATGTTTAACGAATGAGCCGAGATGATATGGTTGTATATATACGAGATGTTTAACGAATGAGCCGAGATAATATGGTTGTATACGAGATGTTTAACGAATGAGCCGAGATGATATGATTATACACGAGATGTTTAACGAATGAGCCGAGATGATATATATGGTTGTACACGAGATGTTTAACGAATGAGCCGAGATGATATGGTTGTATACGAGATGTTTAACGAATGAGCCGAGATGATATGGTTATACACGAGATGTTTAACGAATTGAATGAGCCGAGATGATATGGTTGTATACGAGATGTTTAACGAATGAGCCGAGATTATATGTTTGTACATGAGCAACACACCCAACAATAACTCACGCAACCTTTCGACCCTGTTTCATCATTTCTTAAAAGAGTTTAATTTCTAGACCAACCCTGATAGCTGGATGGTCTTGAGGCAACTCACGCAACCTTTCGACCTCTGGATCAGCACGATTATGCATCTGTAGCATAATACGAGTTATCTCACCTAGCAAATTGTTAATCAATTTGAGTTCTTTTTCTTGTTCATTGTGTAATCGGGTGAGGATAGCCTTTTGCACCTCTGCTAGTTAATTTGTTAGCCACAGTAGTGTTTGTGTTAAAATTAGTGATACTTGCGAGAGAGTTTTATAAGAAGTTGTGTGAGAAAACGAAGTGTTGTGAAAGTGGCTTTGATAGTGGAAAGCCGTTAAACTAGCCGTTGGAGGCTATTTTAAAAATCAGATTGAAAGTAAAAGTAACCGTACGAGTATTATTCAAATTCAAACGTAAAGTAACAGTACAACATATTAATAACGAGCGGGATATTTAAATTTTAAAATTTCAAATTCAAATTAAACAAAAAGGCGGGATATATTTAAAATTTATCAATTCAATTCAAATTCAATTCAATTTATAAATTGAAAATAAAGTATCAAATACAAATACATTAAACATGAAATAGAAATACATTAAACATGAAATAGAAATACATTAAATGTCAAATAAAAACTACGTTAACATAAACAATGATTGATTAACATAAACAACATACGATTAACATAAACAACGGACGATTAATAAAAACTATCATCTGAATCTGGGTAACCATCTTCAGAGGATTCGGAAGGTGTGAAAAAACCAGACTCCCACCTTTGCCTACGTTCTTCATCCTCCCTGGCTTGCCGCTCCAAACGATCAGCTTCCTCTTCTCTTTCAAGTGCTTCCATTTCCAGGAGGACTTGCATATCTGCTTCCTCTTGCCTAAGTTGTTCCTCAGTTAACCCAAACGGATTTGGGTCTTGGTTATGAACTGGTTCATTTTCAGGTTGATTATTCACCGGAAAATTTTCCGGTTGGAAAACCGGAAAGATATGCTCGGGTGGAGTATGGAATTTTTCATTTTCGCTAGGTGGGCTTGGAAACTGTTGGCCAAAATCCTTTTGGCGAGGTGGGCTTGGAAATTGTTGGCCAAAATCCTTTTGGCGAGGTGGGCTTGGAAATTGTTGCCCGAAATCTTTTCTGGAAGACATCTTGAATTTGAGATGCTTGGATCTTGAGTATTTGAGAAGTTTGGAATGTGTTTCTGTGTGACTTGTGCTTCAGAAGCATTGGTATTTATAGGGTACAAATGCACACGTTTTATTAACGTGACTTTGAATTTTAATTGTTGGGGCTAACCTGCGTTAACGCAGCGTTAATATGTTGTACTTTATCTTACGTTTGAATTTGAATTTTAATTTTAATTTGTTAAGGCTGAGTTATTGTTGGAAGTGGCCTAAATATACCCATACTTCTCAAACACATTCAGACTGCGATAGATATTAAAGCATGTATTTACATTAAACATGTACTAGAAAATATCAATTACCCTAATGAAAAAGTCAATTAGTCATTAAAGTTAGCACACAAATTACATTAAACATCATTAATATAATATAGAAAATATCAATTACCCTAATGAAAAAGTCAATTAGTCAATCCAACACCAAACACACTTCTAGATCAACTACACTAGTCAAATCCAAACCAAACACAAACCAAATCCGATCAATATTATCCATCTGTTTACTTTTGGCGCCTCTCGATGGTCCCTCTTCCCGCCTAAAGTATTGGGAACCGTTCGTATACCTCTCTAGCCTATTTGTACAACTCGACATGGAAAACCGTTCATAATTAATCAACCGTACCATATACAACTCCTTTGATATTTTCATTAGAAAATAAATTTCAAATTTCAATGGCCGACTCCTCTTCAACTCCTTCTTCCAACAAAAACAAACGCCCAAGGGATGATTCTCCTCCACCAATGCCTGAAAATTATAAAAAAAAATGGGCATATCCCAAAATATTTGGGAGAAATGTAGTAAAGGCCCGTATGGTGTTGAAAACGCATTGTTAGAAATTCACAACAAGCGTATAAAGATGTATGAAGAAAGGAACAAGAAAGATTTAGAGGTCATTGAGGAGCATCAGAAGAAAATTGAGGAGAGGAACAAAAAAATAGAAGAAGAAAGAGAGAAAATAGTTGATGTTTACAGAAGTATTGAAGCTAGTAAATATGTGTCTTAATGTATCTTTTCTTTATATATTTTGCCTATGTATATTTTGCCTATGTAAATGTAAACTTATTTTGACTTGGTTTAATATATGAATGCAGTTATTATGTACAAGTTTATGATATTTGAATACAGCTATTATTATTGTACTGCTAGGTAAACAATTGTACTGCTATCGAAACGTTGTACTGCTGGGTATCCTTTTAGCAGTGGTTGGGAGTGCAGGGTAGTTTGTATCACTTTTTACTTAAAGTGTATAAACCCCCAATTGCTGCACACAATCACATTCACGCACACATTACTCTCTCTCTTCCACTCCCTAATCGAATTTTAATTGTCAAATTGCAAAACCCCCAAATCAAATCATAATGTCGAACCTAACTTTTACCGAACCTCATAATAATGTTGCCTTTTTAGAAAAATCCAATAAGTCTGTAGATTTTACTGAGATCATTGATTTCCTTAATGCAAGCTATATTAAGTTTGCATTAACAGTAAAACCTACTATATATACTTCCAACATTATCCAGTTTTGGTCGTCTGCTAAGGTCAAAACTATTAATGGGGAAGCACAAATCCATGCCCTTGTAGATGGGCAGATGATTATCATTACAGAGGCGTCTATTCGAAGAGATCTTCTCCTAGATGATGCTAACGGAGTTGAGAATCTTCCAAATACTACAATCTTTGAAAAACTTGCACTGATGGGCTATGAGAGATATACAGATGCTTTAAAGTTCCAAAAAGGTAATTTTTCTCCTCAGTGGAAATTCTTAATTCATACTGTCTTAGTGTGTCTAAGTCCAAAGACCACTGCATGGAATGAATTTAGCAGTAATTTAGCTTCTGCTATAATTTGTTTGGCTGAAAATACTCAAAGATTTAATTTCTCAAAATTAATTTTTGATAATATGGTTAAGAACTTGGATGGTTCTTTGGCTAAATATTTTCTATATCCAAGGTTTTTGCAACTCTTTTTGGACAACCAATTTAAAAAAAAGAAAAGTCACAAAAATGTTTATCCCACTCCCTGCCTTACCAAAAAGGTTTTTGCTAATATGAGTAGGGTTGGAAAAGATTTTTCAGGGAGAGTGACACCTTTGTTTCCAACAATGTTGGCACTAGCCCAAACCCAAATGGGTGAAGGTTCAGCAATCCCAGCTGGTACCCATCACACACCCACAGAACAACAACAAAAGACCTATAAACGTAGGACTAACACCAAGAACACTGAGCTACCTCAGGCTAGTGGTTCTATACCAACTGTTGCAGATGAGGATGTCACTGGGGGGAGAGTGACATGTTGGCAAGGGCTGCCACTACTGTGTCTAGCTTAGCAGCAGCACAGGACAGTGGTAACATCATTAAGACCCGAACCAAGACAACTTCTAATGAAGAAAGTTCCTCTGGAACTGATTCAGGTGAAGGTCCCAGTCACATGGAAACAATGGGGGGTTCGGATGTTCATCCTAGGGGTGAGACTGAACTTAACTTTTCCAGTGATCCACCTCTCGGGCTAGGTAACACAAGCCGAAGTGGTGAGGATAGTATGCAACTTTTGAATGAATTGAAGGATACCTGTGCCAAGCTGTCTGCACAAATTGGTGATCTGCGAGCAATAGCTTCTTCCCAAGATGGAGTCATCAAAGCTCAAGGTGGGGAGATAAATGCTTTGAAGAGAAGGGTTAGGTATTTAGAAGGAGTCAAAGGATCAAGAATTCCCAAACAAAAGGTTAAATCTTCTGAAGCTTCTAAGGATGCTCCCAAACAGGGAGGGAATGAAGGCAAAGTTTCAGGGGAGGATAACCAAGGGAATCAAGTGGTGATTGATCATCGTCTGGGCAAGGTTACAAATGCTGATAGTGCTACTGAGCCAATTACAGTTGGTACTACAAAAGCTAGTACTGCTACACCAGAGGTTTTTGCAAATGCTGTTAGTGTACTTGCTGAGCTGAAGACAGCAAAACCAGTAACCAAAGGTGTTGTGATACAAGAGCCATCATCCTCTCCAAAAGCTAAACAATCAACTCCACAGGTACAAGGCAAAGGTAAAGGGATTCTTACTGAAGAGCCTGTGGAGAAACCATTATCAAAAGAAGAGCAATTAAAAGTTGATGCTGAACTTGCTATGAAATTCTCAGAAAAGTATGATGCAGAACATCAGACAATTTTGGAACAAAGGAGAATACAAGAAGAAAAAGATGCAGAGTTAATAGCTTCATGGGATGAGCAAAGGGCTCAGGTTGCAGCTGATTCTGAGCTTGCTAAGAAACTACATAAACAAGAGCAAGATAAGTACTCAGTAGATGAAAAAGCCAGGATGCTGAAAGAATTTTTTGATGAAAAAAAGAAGTTGTATGCAGAACAAAGATATGCAGCTAAGAAGAACAAGCCACCCACTCAAAAACAAAGAAGAGATCTCATGTGCAGGTAGTTTTTTTTTTTTTTTTTTTTTTTTTTTTTTTTTTTTTTTGCAAAGGTATTTATATTAATATCAACAATACCCAATATGTACATCATATCATAAACATCTACTCATGTGCAGGTATTTGAAGAATGTGGACAGATGGAAACTAAAGGATTTGAAATTCTTGGATGATAAAAGAATTGAAGAATTATATGCAATTGCCAAGAGAAACAATGATCTCTTCTTGAATGACAGTTCAAAGAGAGCAGGTGAACAGTTGGAAATAGAAAGCAGTAAAAAGAGAAAACAAGAACAAACTGAGCAAGCTGTTGCTGAAGAACAAATGCAAGCTCACACTGAACTTGCAGTTGCCTCTATAGGAGAAGCCATGGATGCACAACCTTTAACTGTCAAACATCCCATTGTTGATTATAAGTCTGGATCTTTTGGGGAAACAGTTTATTACGATATTAAGAGGCATGATGGTTCTTCTAGAAGGTATGTAAGCTTTCTTCACATGGTTCATGATTTTGATAGACAAGATATGATAGCTCTATGGAAATTACTCAAACAAAGATTTGGTAATAAGACACCAGAACAAGCTAATTATGATAGAGAAGTCTGGAATTATTTAAAGGTAATGTTTGAACCAAATCATGAAGATGAATGTTGGAGAAGACTAACGCACAATACTGTTAAAGAATGGAAAATTTTTCAACGATGTGGAGTACATGCTTTAACTGTGAATGAGTTGGTGATCTACATGCTTGTAGAAAAGGATTACCCTTTAAAGTTTCACAAAGACATTCTACATCAGATGTTGCGTGTGAAGAAAACACTCAAGCTTCAGCTTAATTATGATGACATGGCATATGAACTGCTCAGGAAGATGGAAGAGTATCTAGGACCCAAGGACAAGAAATAGAATGTATAGTTATTACTGCCACAATGTATAGTTTGACTTAAACATGTATAGTTATTACTGCTAGTATGTATAGTTATTACTGCTAGAATGTATAGTTATTACTGCTAGAATGTATAGTCTGACATTTATCATGTATATGTCCACTTGCAGTCAAGCTTTATTGTATTTGCAGTTTCCATTTATCATGTATATGCACTTGCAGGCACTTAGTAACATGTTACTTCATTATAAAGTTGAAAATTGACTTTAGAAAGTCAAGTAATCTGGTTCCAGCTAGGGGCAAGTAACATACTTACATACTACTGCATTAAACTAGATAGACTATAAAATCCCAGCATTGTAATGGGGCAAATTAAATGAAGAGTCATGACTAACAGTCTGAACTCAAAATATGACTCTATGATTTAGACACCTAAATAAATACTTCATGTGACCATATGTAACATCTTGAATTTAGTCACACAAACACTCAATGTGACTAATATCAAGGTTAATGATAACTGAGTTCACATTTTGCTATACATATTTGTCACATGAATATTTCAGTGTGACTATTTTCAATGTATTGGTCACATATAATACCCTTATAATGTGGCCATAAACATAATTTAGATGCACATTTGTGGTATGGTGTTACTATTGTATAGTCTATAGTCACATGATTGTGCTACAATTAAATGTGACCATACACATTAGGAATTGGCAGGCAAACACACACTTAACTTTAGACACACATATTAACTTACGTGACTATTTGTATCGAATTTTGGTCACACTTAATCATGTATGCCTATGGTTTAGTGTGACCATATATGACATTTGGTCACACATCTCAAGTGTGTGACATATATTTGTCACTTTTAAATGCATATCGTGACTATGCTTCAAACTTACTTTTCAGTTGTCACACATTTCAAATTCATATGTGGCTAAATTTTCAACAAAAACTAGCAGTCACGCTTAAATAATGTGTGACAAACTTGAGCATATGATTTAGCCACATACACAATTACTTCGTGTGACCATATATGGATTTTGGTCACACTTTTCAATTGCGTGACATATATTTGTCACATATGTATATATATAGTGTGACTAATGTTTCAACCTTATTTGTATCCGTCACACGTCCCAAATTATAAGTGACTAAAAAATCAAAAAAAAATTTACCAGATACGTATAGTCACGAAAATATTCAAATGTGTGGCTATAGCCTCGGATGTAATTCCGAAATGGTCACACAAGTCGGATCAAGTGTGGCTGTTTATTTTATTCTGGTACATTTAGTCACATAAAAAGGCGACTGTGTGGCTGTTCGAAAAACAGCATGTGTGACTAAATCCCATTTTTGTACTAGTGCAATCAACCTATCAATCTCCGTCGAAACTTGCTAAGGAAAATTAAAAAAAAAAGGGTTAGAAAACAATTTGAGCATTCAAATCCAATAACAATATAAAAAAAATTAAGCCAACGATTAATCCTGGAACCTATGTTGCCACCTCTATCTGTAGTGTCAAGTTTGATTGTCAAATTTTTAGATCATTAGATGACTTTGTTTTTACTAAATTTTTCACTAAAATGATCGAATAAGTAAATGAAAAATTGGTTCTTTTGACAAAGGAAGATAATGCTCCATAAGTAGTTGTTGCTAAACCGTTTGCATCTGTGAACAGTTATGGTGCTTTTACCCATTGCTTGCAACAAGTATCTTCTTTAGGAAAAACTCGGGTATGTAATATTTATCGACCTTATTTTGTTCCCCTACCAGAAATTTGTTTGGGATAGATTTTCCTAATAGTTCCCTCTCATAAATTTTACGGAGAAACCACAAACATGATCATTTTAGATATGTTGTCGAAGATTCAGACATGGAGGCATCAGTAGATGAGGAACCAAAAGCGGACAAGGATTGTGGGACTTCTGACCAGAAGAAAAAGAAAAGGTCAGGCCAAAAAAAAGGTTAGAAAACAATTTAAGCATTCAAATCCAATAACAATATAAAAAAAATAAATAAATAAATAAAATAAAAAATAAAAAAATCAACCAATGATTAATCCTGGAACCTATGTTGCCACCTCTATCTGTAGTGACATGTTTGATTGTCAAATTTTTAGATCATTAGATGACTTTGTTTTTACTAAATTTTTCACTAAAATGAATAAGTAAATGAAAAATTGGTTCTTTTGACATAGGAAGATAACGCTCCAGAAGTAGCTGTTGCTAAACCGTTTGCATCTGTGAACAGTTATGGTGCTTTTGCCCATTGCTTGCAACAAGTATCTTCTGTAGGACAAACTCGGGTATGTAATATTTATCGACCTTATTTTGTTCCCATACTAGAAAGTTGTTTGGGATAGATTTGCCTAATAGTTCCATCTCATAAAATTTATGGAGAAACCACTAACATGATCATTTTAGATATGTTGTCGATGATTCAGACACGGAGGCATCAGTAGATGAGGAACCAAAAGCGGACAAGGATTGTGGGACTTCTGACTAGAAGAAAAAGAAAAGGTCAGGCCAGAATATAAACTTCCCTACTAAATTACTATTGTACCAAATAATAACAAGTGTTGTTTGTGTCCAATGATTTTAGATACATTGTGGAAGAATCCGTCTCGGAATAGGTGATTGTAGCTCAGAAACTTCCAAGGGCCAACCATGGTAAAGAACATTATGATTAAAGCGCTTCACAAATATGTATTTAGGAAAGAAAAAAAATGATTTTGTAGCTTTATGCCTTACTCATCACATAAATCATGTTTGGTTATGTGTTTAACCAACACTATCAACTTTCACTTGCCTATAACTTTAACAAAATGATTTCTGTTCTTCTTAAAAAGGACGTGAAATGATAACTTAGTCATCAAGTAGCCTTCATACTTTAAAACATAGTTTTGATTTAATAATTACCGTCAGCCATAAGATATATCATCACGAACGAATATTAATTTCATTTGAATACAAGGTTGCAAAAATCGCGAATCGGTAGTCGGGCGGTCGACCACCTTGTAGCTTGTAATCGGTCTAAGCGGGATTAATCGATGATTAATCGGATTGACATTACTGACAAATTTTAGTTATTTCCAGCAAGTTTTGTGTATTTCAGGTGAGTTTTAGGTATTTCCGGCAAGGTATTTTCTAAAAAACAACTTGTAATAGACTTAAACAGTTACTATAAGTGATCAAAATAAGTTTACAGTGAGTTTTTGGTACTTCCGTCAAGATTTATAGGTTTCCGGAAAGTTTGACCACCATTGATCGCCGTTGACCACAGTTGACCTATTTGTTTGACCCAGTTACATAAATCGGCAAGGTCGGTGGCCTTGTAGCACCTAATCGGCGATTAATCGGCCTTGTAGACCTTTTTTTGCAACACTGATTTCATATGAATACAACATTTAAATTCATCGGTTTAATCATTTGTAGATAATAATTACCATGCCATCCATTATTTCCTCATCGGTTTTGCAAGGGTTATGCATATTTAGTTATTATATGCTTAGTTTTGATCGGGGGTACTCGACTGAATAAACAAAGTTTGTTTAAACTATTACTCTATTAGGATAAATTTAATGAAAATATATTCAAACACAATAAACTTTCTTTAGGATATTGTGAACCTAATATGCGAATACGCCATTTATATGAGTATTTCACTTAGATGGTGTTTGGTTTATTAACAAATGACCATTTTAATAAGTCTTTACACAAAATTTCCGTTTACTGATAACTTCTTTGTATGTGTAACATGATATTTTGTGATTCAGTTATAGCTAGATCTAGAAACAATGACACAATCTCTTAACATGTGTTGGTTATCTATGAAACTAAAGATTTACAAAAAGTAGTGTAATATATATAACTTCTAGATCTCTTTTCTCCAACATGTACATATCTCTACATATTGTTATAGCAATAAAATCATCCAAAATTTACGGGTAATTCACCTGAACATCATTTTTCTTGCTCTTTCATCACTTCATACATAATTTAATTCACAATACCAAATCTATTATTTTCATACGTAGCCCATACCTTAAGCTTTCACCTTTATGTTTGCTTATTCTTTTTAGTCGATTACTACTATTAAAATTGTGTTAAGTTAAATGGTATCTTCGGTCATAATACAAATTTCTCAAACTATAACTCAAATGGATCTCGATCCTTTTCATATATATTTGTTTTTCACCAAAAAAAACTACTAAAGAAATGGAAAAAGATATTAGACTTCAAGTTATCATTCACACTTATATAAATAAAAAATAAAAATTTTCACACACACAATATTTTCTCTAATATTCAAAAAGCCTAACATACAAACAATAATACATAAACCCGGATACATACCGGGATTTCATTAAAGATGCTATGCTTCAATTAGATCTGATTTATATGGATTTGGGTTTGAGTGGCGGCACAAA